>CM076579.1:391101521-391701521 GCA_034641835.2 Pinus albicaulis | reverse complement strand
AGAGAGTCCCTTCTATTAGGGAACTCTCTTGCATAGTGACCAAACTTGTTACAAGTGTAAAATACTCCCTTCCTTCATTTGGGCCCTGCTCTTCCATGGTTTTGATTTCTCATACCACCATTGTTCCTCTTCTTTGCATGAGTGGTGAAGGCAGTAGGGTCACCTCCATTTACATTAGAGGGATGATCTCTCTCCATCATTCTCGTCTCCTCTTGAGTGCATCTCATCAATATTTTATCAAAATCAGAAATCACATTATTATTAATAATAGTGGTATTGAATACATACTAGTCATGGGGGAGACCTCCAAGCGCAATGAGAACCATCTCTCGATTAACTATTTCTTCTCCAATAGCTAGGAGATGGTTCCTTATTTCAGTGAGCCTCATAAAATAGGATTGAATGGATTCATCCTTTCCCTTCTTGATATTCTTTAATTGATTCTTGAAGAAAAAAACTTGATTAGCATTGCTAGCCCTGAACATGCTAACCAACTTATCATACATCTCTTTAGATGTGCTCAACTCATAAATGTAAGAAACCAAGTGATTATGAATAGAATCCTGGATAATCATATTTTCTTCAATTTCCCATTTTCTATACTGCGTATTTGTGGCAGCAGGTGCATTTGATGGAGGCTCATGAATCTTCCCCTGCACATAGTCCATGACATCTTGATCTTCTAATGCCAAATCCATGGACAACTTCCATGCATGATAATCAGACTTATCAGTCAATTTATCATCAGACTTGAAACCCTTATAGGTTGAGGAGGCCATTGGTCCTTGATAGGATTTCTTCTTTGGTGATTTATTTTCACACTTGCTTGGGCTTTGTCTTCACATTAGCTCTGATACCATGTTAAATTTAGATAGACATGGAATGTTCTATGCTTAATGCAATTTTACTTCAATATTTCTTAGGCCTGATTCAATTTAGCAATCACATAAACATGAAAGTAAAATGCTGATAAAACACAATAATAGATCAACAAAAGATAAGCCAATAATATTAGATCAGATTTTACAGTTCTTCTTGTCCAACAAAGATATAGGATAGTGTGCATTACGACAGTCAACAGGATGCATCAGCGAGCAAAGTCTTTCTCAATATCAGATCATCCAACCCTCCAAGTGTCACACATAGCCCTCAAAGACAGCTCATCAAAATTCAACGTTGATTAACAGAAATTCGACACATACAAGTCAACATAGAAGGTCAATGATGTAGATTTAGGGCTTCGGTCAAAGTCAACATTCAACCTCGATATTTGTTCCCATCAATACGGCCTTCAAAAATTGGAATTTCTACAAAGTTTGGAGGTCAAAACACTAAGATTTTACCACGATCAATGCTGGTCAACGCACCAACAATCAGCCCTAAAAATAGTCCGCAAATTTACCTAGCTGTAGCTCTACACGTGTGAGAGAGAGAGGCCTCCAAAGGCTGATCAAACAAATCAAATCAGAAGATAGAATGTGTGATGAGTTGATGATCAAATGATCTCCAAGTCTCTCCAATTCATATCCATCAGTGAGAGTGTGTGACACATCTATTAGGCTTGTGAGCCTACATTACAATTATGTACGACCTTGCACATGTGTGGAAAATAAAATCAAAAAATATGTTCTTCTCATCCAAACAAGTTGATCTTTAGATCAATATTGCACCTCTTCGAAAGAGGAATCCAAAAAAAATATAATCATCATCATATGAGCATTGCAACCTCAATTTTGGACCTAGTGGCCCAAAATTAACACCTAGTAACCCCTGAGCCAGACTGTGGGTTGCGGTAAAGCCAGATTGTGTCCCTCAGTCGGCCTAGGAATCCTTGTTGGTGAATGGCAGGATATACGGTAAAGCCAAGAGGTGGATTTCTCTCCGTTGGGCCTAGTGGTCTTGTGATGGGATATATGCTAAAGCTTAGAGAGATGGTCCCAGTGTAAGGCCACTAACCCCTTGATCAGACTGTGGGTTACAGTAAAGCCTGAGAGACTAGGAGGCACTTAAATTACTCACAGTGTAGGCAGAGATCTCTGGTAGTATCTATGCTTGTTTGGTTGCTTCTTGGTTGGTTATGAGTCCCAGATTCATGCTTTGAATATGGCACGAGGGTGATTGGTTGAAGAGACATTTAGCTCAACCAATCTATGGTCGGGTAGAACGTGGCAATCCCATCCCCCGTTGTTTCTTGCATTCATTAATGAGAAATTCATTCCTTTGGTAATTGATTTATAATTGTATTGATTATTATGTGGATTCTATTGATGTTGTATCTATTGTATTTATGTTGGTTACAAGCATGTAATTTATCAGTGATGATGTATGACTCTCTCCATGTTTTTACCTATAAATGGATACACCATGTATCTTTGGTCAAATAGATTGTATTGCATCTTATGATGTAAGGGATAAATGCTTCTTAGTGATTCTCAAATAAGTATGAGACCCCTATGTTTAAATTTGTTATTTATACCCATAGATGCAATGTTTGTGACATGTTTGACGAAATGCCTGTCATGGCTAGGAGGGGTCCATATGATTTCTTGATGATATGATTGCTTTTGTACCTTTTTTTAAAATTTTATTTATGCTCTACTAAAGTTTCATAAATTTCTGGGCAGTGACCTGGGCTCTAGGGCTAAAAAGGTGGCACAAATCCTGGAGTTGTAGGAACAAAACTGACCAAACCGGGCATTGGCCGCTACCTTGCCTTGGCATGCCCATGGCTAAGGCTCAAATTGGTAAAAATGTTAGTATCCCTCAGGGTTTAGGGACTTGGAAGGTTGGATTACCTCATGAGGATGTTTTTTTGATGTTGTGTAAGGTGTGTTTGTCATGTTTCCATCGATTCCACTTCCTTAAGGTCATATAGGAGGTTGAATATGATATTAGTAGCCTCTTGTCACATGTTTATCCTGGTTGGACGTTTACTTGGGTAGATGTGGGAAGAGGGTGTTACAGAGTGGTATCAGGGCATGGTTAAACCCTCAAACTTGATGGGTAGTGTGTTTATCATGCATTTATGTTGGTTGCATACACTGCCACCATGGCCAACACAACATGGATGCAACAAGCACATACAGACCACAAGCATACTAATTGATGGTGTTGTTTTCAACATGTTGTCATGAGAGTATGAATGATTATGTATTACTCATGCTTGTGTATTGTGCGTGCACCCTTGCTTACATATTGTTACATGTTGAATATGCATTGCTTGTTCATGCTAGGTCACATATTGGTCATGCTTGTGTGTTGTCCGCGTATGCTTGCTTATGTGATGTTATATGTGGGACATGCATCGGTCATTCATGATTGGTTATACATGTCAAGTGGGTGCATCTGGTCAAGTTTGCATTGGTTTGGTGAAGGTTGTTTTGCATAGGGCCATTGTATGCAATTAGGTCATCATGATGATATTGGTATGTTATGATGCTAATGTGTTGGCTAAGATAGAGTAGGAGATGCAAACCGTCAAAGTGAAGTTGCAAAATTGGACCTCGAGGCAAGACCATGTCGTCATACGAGTATGGATGTTGGGCATGTAGGTATATAGGTTAAGGATTGTTATATGCATTATGATTATGAGTATTCATTTCATTCTATTGATGTTATGGTTACATACATTATAGATGCTAGTTGATTAGTGTGGTTATATGTACATGTGTAAGATAGTCATGAATAATAACAACCTGTGGTGGTATGCATTTCTATTTTTGTTTTATGTTAGATAACTTATATGTTGTTGATGAGCATGTTATGGGTTAACTTTTTGTTGTTGTATGATAGTTATCTTGATGATTAGATTACATGTTGTTGATGAGCATGGTATATTTAACTTGTTGTTGTTACATGCTAGTGACTTGAGGGTTGGGGTTATTTCGTTAACATCTTGATGTTATATGTATTGTGCTAATTTAGATTGGCCCATGTAGATGGTTAGGGTTTGTTGGGTATGTGTTATATTCTTTCCACGACTAAGCACGTGTGGGGGGGGGTAAGAGGGGGGGCGATAGCCCCCCCTTTGCATTGGGCGCAAGGGGTCTGGGGCAGCGCCCCAATGAAATTTTTTTGGTCCTTAATTTCCGGTGGGTAGTCCGCGCCCATGGTTTTGTGCATGGTTTTGCACATGGTTTTGGGGTACGATGGTTTTATTTTGGTATTTTTGTGAAGTCGGTCAGAAATCGATTATGTTCTAATCCAGGGTTAATGGATTAGGGTTCATGTATGCTTCGGCATGTATATATATGTGTTGTAACACTAAAAGGAATATAATGAAAAATCAAGTTGGTCGTCCTGATTTGGGATCCAAGGGAAAATCTCTGTGTTGATCTGTTTTATGTTTTATGCTCTTGCTATTGTTTATTTTCTGTTATAATATTCATGTGTAGATAATTTCTGTTCAGGGTTAAAACCTACAGGGTTATGAAACTCAGACATGAGTTAGTCTAATTATGATAGTGTGTTGTATTATGTCTAGACTAACTATGCATGTGTAATTGCATGCATGAATGGAATTTTCTTATGAGTTTACGATGTGAACATGTTAGCTAGATATTGTTATGGATATCATGACCTTATTTATCATTGGGTTGATATGTTGTGAAGTTAAATCATGCTAATCTAGATTGATTGTGCAGACAATATAGCCTCCCCTAAGATACATTAAGGTATGAGTTTTCTTATGTCGTATACTTTGTACTTGAATGTTTGAAAATGTCATCTATTTGGTGTTTGAGTGTTGGTGTATATTATGTAGTCTATTTATTATTGAATGTTTGATTAATTTCATGATATGAATGTGTCTATAAGATTGCATGAAGAAATTATTTGGTCTTAAGGTGGTTGTACTAATGCAATATGTGTTGAGATAGTTGCTATGTACTTTAGTGTAAGTAGGTGATAGTTGTAGCAACATGTATTATGACTGATGAATGTGAGTTGATTATTGATCATGGCATGGTTTTTAGAATTGGTAAATGTTGATATAAAAGTAATAGATATGGTTTCTTGATCTTTGGGATATGTGGTTGACATGTGTGTTCATCGACTAGGCAACGTGCTTGGCACATCAAGGTAAGATATCTAGTATATTGCTATATTTAATTATGCACTGACAGTTATGTGTTTATGATAGTATGATGTAAAGGATTGCATGGCAAGAGACTGCCATGGAGTCTTGAAGAAGGCTCAAGTTTAGATTTCCCTTGGAAGCACTAGGAACCCATGGGGATTGAGTCACGATGTTTGTTGACAGTCATGTGCTTTTGGTCTTTTGTGATTTGTTGAGTTTGATTTTTGGTCTTGTTTATGTTTGGTGCATAACTATGCCACTTTGTTGCGATGTCGTATTGATTTTTGTTTTTTTCATGGTTTTATCCTTATTTTTTTCTTGTTATTGTATTTTGTTTGAGAGTTTGGGAATTGGCTTGGGAAAGAGGAAAGTTGATGGAGCTTAGAGAGCTTTGTGGTACCCAATAGGTAATGTAAGAATTGGGTGAAGCCTAGTGCATGTATAAGGGCAGTTGAAGGTAAGGATAAGAAAATCGGTTGGATTAGTTGGGTCAATTGACGTAAATCGACGATGGCATAACAATCGCAAGAAAGGTAACACGAAAGGTAAAGTGAATGGATTTGAGGTGTTATATGCCTTAGCTATGTCGAGAACTAGTGTTCTCAATGTTGTGCACGAATAAAGGAAGTTCTCTTAACCTAAACCTTATGATATCTAGAAATTGTGTTGTGATCATGATTAGGTTGATGTTTATTATGCATACATGTATGTATGTATGTTGTGTATGATGTGGTCGTCATGGATCATGATTATTTAATGATAATGTTTATATGTATATACATGTGTATGTATGTCATTTTTTGATAGGATCATGATTTTTTTATGCTAATGATTATATATATATGTATGTATCTATGTATCTATGTCACTGTATGGTAGGGTTTTCAAGGATAATTATTGTGGAGGAATGATTTCTTATGCAGGTGAATGGCATGAAGAGGTTCTTGGTATTATGAGGAATCAAGTGGGAAGAGTAACTCTGATAGATTTATGAGGTCAATATCATCTGGAAATGAATTGATATTATATGCTTGTACTATGCCTATTTTTATGTTATGGACAAGTAATGTTGAGGGGTACATTAGCGAAGTGAAGGCAGTGTGACCTGCGACATGCTAGGATAATCATGGATGGTGGAAATACAATAGAAGCAAGGTTTCTTGTGGGGTCTATGGATGTGTAGTACTACTATTGTGTATATTTTGTGCATGATGTATATTTAGTGATTGTACCTATGGTGATGTGTACATGTAACATATGTAGTATTGTGTACCTATGATGTTGTATGCCTATTGTATATATGGTGTTGTGTGTATATTGCATATGCAGTGCTAGGTATAGATGGTGCTATGTACATGTTGGATATGCGGTGTTGTGTATATACCGTACTATACACATGTTGGATATGCGGTGTTGTGTGCATATGGTGTTGTGCACATGTTGGATATGTGGTGTTGTGTACTTATGGTACTATGTACATGTTGTATATGTAGTGATATGTACATATGGTGTTGTTTGCATGCTGTACATATGGTGCTATGTACATATGGTGTTGTGTGCATGATCATACATGTGGTGTTGTGCAGATGTTGTACAAGTGGTGTTGTGTGCAAGTGGTGTCGTGTACATGCGGTGTCGAGTACATGTCGTGCATGTGGTGTTGTGTACATGTGGTATTGGTACACATTGTATAGGTGGTGCGATGTACATTTGGCATCGTGTACACATTGTGGAGATGGTGTCGTGTACATGTGATGTTGTGCACACATTGTGCAGGTTGTGTTGTGTACATGTTGTGCATATCGTATTGGTATACATGTGGTATTTTGTGCATGACATACATGTTGTGTTGTGAGCATGCGGTACTTTGTAAGTGCATGGTTTAGTTGTGGTATCATGACATGTGTATTCGTTGTGTTATACTCTATGTATGTATACGTGTTTTGTTGTATTATACACCAAGTGTAGGTGTATGTGTTGTATGCCAGTGTAGGTGTATGTATTGTGTTTTATTGTACACCGGATGTATGTGTGTGTATTGTGTCGCATTGTACACCGGGTGTGGGTGTATGTATTGTGTGGTGTTTTACGCCTTATGTGTATGTATGTGTTGTGAAGTACACTATGTGTATGTGTACATGATTAAAGAGAAGCAAAGGCATTGGGTGCTTGTTGGGTGTGGCAATCAATCTGATGTGTGTACAAAAAGAATAAAGGCAGAAGTAAGGATTGATGAAGGATAAGTATTAGTATTCTATTTTAGTCTTGTTATGCATGTGATCTATGATTCTAATTTATGATGATTACCCATGATTTATGATCATGGTTTATGGTGGTTTCATGTGATTCATGACTTTAATTTATGATGGTTTCGTTTTGAGCTAACTGGATGTGATATGTTTATACATGATGATTTGATCAAACAACTAGCTTGACTTGTTGTGATAAGAAGTAAATAGGATTGAAAGTGTACCTTATTGAGGAGCTACCAATGAGGTATGAGTTGAGTTTATTTCAATTTATTTTTAATCCAATGGAATTCATGTGCTTGGTATAGGAAGCGCAAAAATACCTAGTTTGGGATGGTTTAAACCAACTGCAAGAACTAGTAGCGTGAGCAAAAGGAATTGAAACATGCAACAATATGTTGGTAAAGCACTTTAGGAGTAGGGCCATTGTGGGACATTGGTACCCAATAGTTTCGATTGATTCCCATGAGCATGATATGATCGATATGATGGTTTTGAGGCAAGTATATGCCTTTGTTGTTTGAACTTTCGATGCGAGGAAGCCTTGCCAAGGGATGGACTGCCCAGGATGGGGGTGCCAATAGAACTTGGAAGGTGAGTGATTGCACGGAAAGGGATTTCCATATTTCCCGAGGGACTGTATAGTTGAGAAGGGAAGGTCAGGGATGGATTTTTTTTGGTAATTATAATTTCCATATGGAATCAGATGCACATTGGGAGTGTGCCCTAGAACAATGAGCCGGTAATTGTTCACTGAGAGGAAAAGTGGCGAAGGATTGTACCACTAGACATTGGATGCATAATTTAATTATGACAGTGGATTCTAGATTTCCTGGGATGGAAGTGAATCCTAGTACTACTTTGAGGGTGGAGGTGTGAGCCTCTAGATTGCCTTGTTGCTCATACAAGCATCATATCCTTCTATTTGTTGGTTGAGAAAATGTGTATATGTGCATATTATTGTAAATATTGTAATGAGTTGTGTTATAAAGCTCTAGTACACGGTATGATTGTCATGATGGTTTTTATTTTGAGCACCTTATTCATTGTAAACATTTCAACAAGATGTGTTATAAAGATCCATAAGCAATATGTTTTATTTTAAGTAGTTTGTTGGTTTGTAGGTGTCATTGAACATTGAGGACAATGTTCTCCCAAGGGGGAGGGTTCTGTAATATCCCAAGTGAAAATTCCATGTAATAAAGTTAAAAATAATAACCATGGTTGATGAGACACATATTCCAAGCTGAATGGTGGGAAATGTTGGAAACACTGAGGCGGGGGGTGGGGGGTGAATCAATATTCCTTTCAATTAGTATTATTATTAATCTTTCAAATCATTAGTTAATCTTCAATAATTATTAGTATTTGTAAAATGATAACAGTAAACAAAAGGAACACAACTACACACAGTTTTTAAGGTGGAAACCCTCTCTGGGACAAAAACCACCTGAATGATTTTCTAATAATTCTTTAATATTCAACTCCAATTAAAAATAAAGCTCCAACTTCCCAGAATCTAGAAAATAATTCTTCTCCAACTCCCACTGGATGGGTGCTCCAATGCTAGAGATTCTTCAGTGGTCAACTAAACGGATGCCCCAACATCCAATGAGCTAAAACTCACCCTAGCACCACCCTACCACCCTAAATTTTTCAGAGGCTTAAACCTGTTGGTGACTTCATGCACCAGCCTAGCACCACCCTAGCACCACCCTACCACCTAATAGAAGAATAAAAGAAGAATGGACTCCCGTACCAGGGAAAATGGTCCACTTTACAATGATATAGAATGATGTAGAAGAATAATACATGCTAGAACATAACCCCAACTATGACACAACCACCTAATGATGATCCTAGACCTCTCAACATTGCCTCTTCAACTATTAGCAGATAGACACTTGTACAATTTTTACAATTATACATTTACAATAACTTAGTACAATGATACCTTTATAATGACCGTATGCAGTTCTGCCCACTTGAAGACTTCATGTGGTGAAATTATTGTTTCTATTCTGCACCTTGATCGCTGCTCTTTTAATGCTACCTTCTGCTGCACCTTTCTTTGCTTTGATGCCCTAGAAAGTCTGGTCCTTTGCAGCCCTTGAAAACACATGATCTAGCTTTTTCTTGCCTTCTAGGATCTCGATATTGAATCTGGTGTATCTCTGTTATTTCAGATCCCCAATATGTGATTTTTCGTTTTGTAGTATTCCTATAAGTCTTCTTTCCAATGCCATAGGTCTGACCCAATTTGGATTCTTCAAGGGAGAGTTATGCCCAATCTCTCACGATGACCTAATTATGGACTGGTTCAGTAGAGTGAACTTGTATGGAATTCCACGTGTCACTGTTTCTTCATTCGACTCTAAAATTAATAAAGAGAAAACTACAGTCCATGTACTATCTGCCAATTTCTACAGAATTTCAATCTGATACTCATAGAGAGAGTTATGACGATTTTCCCAAGGTCACTTCTTTGAGATGAATTTCAGGAGCCTGCAAAAACACTGGCTTCCATAGATCATATCTCTGAAAATATTGTGCACCTTGATCTGAAATTTTTACAAGATCTTCCTCAGGAGTTTGACTTTGTCTCATTAAATTTCAGCTTCTGAACCTTCGTATAAAAAAATTTAGAGCACAAATTCCACGATGACCTGTTTCTGGTAGCGAAATCCCTACATGAGGAGGATATGATGATCACAATTTATATAAATGCTTAGGTTGAGAGGGTCTTCAACAAGTGAATGTGGGAGGGATTTTAGGAGCTTAAAAATGATTAATTATTTACTTTTCAATGACTCATGCCACAACCCCATGGGGTTTTAGCTCACTAACTGGGGTTACAAACTTCAAACATGAATTTCTCTCAAACCGTGAAGAATTACATGGCGTGCCATATATCAACGAAAACATCTCGTCAAGTAGAAACCATCAAAAATATTCTTGACCCAGAATATATTAATTTGGTAGGTCAAAATTACCATGCAAGATCGGGGTAGCCCCTGGTGCTACTTGGGTTGACATCAATGACAACCACTAATCAACAGGCAAAGCATCCTAGTGAGTGTTCATTTCGGTTATTATGGCTAAAGGAAATTGATAAAGGCATTAAAGAGGAAAAAATTCTTTTTGGAACATTTATTTATGAAAATAATGGAAATTATGAGAACAGAGAGATGAAAGGTCACAGGTTGCATGTGAGGAGGAAAATGAAGGAAAATAATGGAAAATGAAGAAAATAGAGGCCACATTGATAAAAAGGCTTATGAGTATTAGTTGGTACCTTTTTTTAGTGCATTTTTTGGATCTCTCTCATTATTCTCTCTCTCTCTCTCACTCTTGGACACAGAGTTTTTTTGATAATTTTGGCATTGGAACAAGAAAGGAAAGAGAGCACGAAAAAGGAGGATGCAAGCAAGCAGGAGCATGAATCAAGTAGCTACAACAAGATTCTTGGAAGGTATCGATTTACATGTGTATTTTCCTTGCTAGATCTGGAATGCATGGTATTGCATGTTGTTCTTTCTGTCTTCGCATGGGTTTTTCCAGGTGTGACAGTGTTTTCATCCTATATTTTCCATTTATGTATAACTTTGATGAGATGGGTTGCTCATACTTCGATTGAGCTGGATTGCCGGATGGATTTGAAGTTGAGTGGGGCGGATCTCTGAAATGACAAACACATGGCCTAGTGTTTCCTGAATCGAGCCATGGATCACAGTAAAGCCACTGGCCTAGCAACCCCTGAGCCAGATTGTGTGCCTCGGTGGGCCTAGGAATCCTTGCCGGTAAATGGCAGGATATACGGTAAATCCAAGAGGTGGATTTCTCTCTATTGGGTCTTGTAGTCCCGGGATGGGATGTATGGTATATCCTAGAGAGATGGTCTCGATGTAGGGCCTAGTAACCCCTGGATCAGATAGTGGGTTACAGTAAAGTCTGAGAGACTAGGAGGCACTCAAATTCTTCACGATGTAGGCAGAGAAATTTGGTAGCATCCATACTTGTTTGGTTCCTTTTTGGTTGATTATGAGTCCCACATTCATGCTTGGAATATGGAACGAGGGTCATTGGCTGAAGAAAGATTTGGCTCAACCAATCTATGGTCGGGTGGAACGTGGTAGTCCCATCCCCGGTTGGTTCTTGGATTCATTAATGAGAAATTCATTCCTTTTGTAATTGATGTATAATTGTATTGATTATTAAGTGGATTCTATTGTTGTTGTATGTATGGTATTTCTGTTGTTATTATGTTGGTTAAAAGCATGTAAGTTATTGATGATGATGTATGGATTTATCCATGTTTTTACCTATAAATGAATACACCATGTATCTTAGGTCAAATATATTGTATTGTAGCTTATGATATAAGGAAGAAATGCTTCTTAGTGATTCTTAGATAAGTATGAAACCCCTATGTTTAAATTTGTTATTTATACCTGTAGATGCAATGTTTGTGACATGTTTGAAGAAATTCCTGTCATGGATAGGAGGGGTCCATATGAGTTTATGATGATGTGATTTCTTCAGTACCTTTGTCTTAATGTTATTTATCCTCCCCTAAAGTTTCATGGAGTTCTAGGCAATGACTTGGGCTCTGGGGCTAAAAAGGTGGCATAAATCCCAGAGTTGCAGGCACATAACTGACCAAACCGGGCCCTGGCGGCTACCTTGCCTTGGAATTCCTGTGGCTATAGGCTTTTAGCTGCTACCTTTCCTTGGCATGCCCATAGCTAAGGCTCAAATTGGTCAAAATGTCAGTCTCCCTCGGGGTTAAAGGGCCTGGAAGGTTGGGTTACCTCCTGAGGATATTTTTGATGATGTGTAAGGTGTGTTTGTCATGTTTCCGTCAGTTCCACTTCCTTAAGGTCATCTAGAGGTTTAATCTCATATTAGTAGCTTCTCATCGCATGTTTACCCCGTTTGTCTGGTTACTTGGGTAGATGTGGGAAGAGGGTGCTACATACTTTCCATAGAAATCACATCAGGAATATTTGGTCGATGTGTTTCGAACCATCTAGTGTGGTTCATTGTCATGAGAAGATGGAAAATTAGATAATAAGTAGAGTGCAATGCAAAGACAATTAATTCTAACAAATATATTACAATGGTGACTTTGAACAATAATTATTTTATTAATAAGGAATATTTTAGAATGAATTATTATTATTATTTTTAATTCTAACAACATTTTATATGAATATTACAAATAAATTATTTATGAAAAAGTTATATATGTGTAATCATTTATCTTTGAAAAATAAACACATGCCAAATTTTCTTCTAGAAGCAATAGCATACGATATGAAATGAAACTGTGAAAACCTACACTCACAAATTCTAAATATCTATGGAGAGGTATGTCTTAAGGGTGTTTCACACACATGCCAAAATTTCTTTGAGAAACAACATCGTACGATATGAATTCAAATTGTGAAAGTCTACACTCAAATTCTAAATCTTTATAGAGAAGTATGTTTTAAGGACTTTTCACACACATGCTGCAATTTGTTCGAGAAGAAAATATGTTTCACACACGTGCCATAATTTCTTCTAAAAGTAACAACATACAATATGAATTCAAACTATGAAAACCTACATTCACATATTATTATTGATTTCTTTATTAAATTTAAGTATATATAGTGAAATTGATTTTAAATTAAAATGATTATAAATTTATTTTTATAAGTATAATGATATATTTAATATTTTTTAAAACAACTATTAATAAAATATATTTAATAATAGTTTGGAAATTTGAAGAAGTATAAAGTACTATTACATCAATTAATGAAGAATTCAATCACTGGATTAATACAAACTAGAGAAGATTGTCTATGCAAATCAAATATTGTTGTAAAACAACTCCCACCCAACCTTGGTGGAAGATGTTCACTAGCTAATCCAATCTCCGTGGTCAACAATTAGATAGATAGGATAATAAATTTTATTTTTCCTTTGGGTCTTTAGAAATGGAATTAAGCATCACCATTGCGTTCATCTTGTCAAGACGAATCTGGTTATATAAATGTTTACCCCAATTCGACCTTTGGATCAAAATTTATGGTTTTTTGACTTTTTGAAAAATCAATAGGTGCAATGTATCAACCCTGCCATGTGGACCCACATGGCCATGCCACGTATAAAAACTTTCAGTGCCACATGGAATTTTTCTAGTGGCAGTCGATGCGTTCATCGCATGTCGATTCTCCGCTCCTTACCCCGACAATAACCTTCGGGCATTACCCGAATATAACTTCTAGGCATTCTTCGTTGGTTTCATCTGAGGTCAAAACCTTCGCTACCCCCAAGTCCATTTCCCAACAATTACTCCCCGCATGCCTTAACTTTTTCTTCCAAGAAATCTCCACTACCCCTGGCTCCATTTCCTCAATAATTACTATTGGGCTACCCCGATTATTTATTTCGATGCATGTCTGGAGATTTTCTCTGGGGTGGACCTTCCAGGTTCAAACTTTCGCAACACCTCCCTGATCCCCTTTTCCCTTGTGAATACTAGCTGGCGTACCTGGACTATTACTTATGAGCACTTCTAATGATTCCCTTCGGGTGGACCTTTTGACTTTCCCCTTTGCGATAAGGCACCGTATGAACTTTCATCCTATTTCCTCCGTGATGGGGCTTCTTATCTGGTCATGCAGATAACAACGATCGAGACTATATGGTTGAGTGTAAGCCTAAGGTCACAACCACACTGCTCACAACATAACTTCACCATGACCAGAATTGAGGATGCTTTACCAGATCATGAGCAACATGCTCGATCTTGAATTTGGTAGTTTTGCATAAAGGTTTCCTCCCTTCAGGCACTATGTGTCATTCAGTAAGGAGTTCCATCTTGTCTTGGCTACAATGATTTTACAAAATTTTGGACTTTCGTCAACACCCCGCCATGGAAATTAGAGCTTGTTAAGGAACCAACTGGTGCTATCCCTCCTGATCTTACTACAGATTTCTCCTTTCGGGATCCAAGGGTTTTATAAGGTACCAGGAAGGATACCAAGAGATCAATTATCCTCAAATATTTATGCATCAGGGTGCACCCTAGGGCTTGCAATGACCTAGACAACAACGATGTGATACTTGTCAAGAATCTCCAAGGAATTTGGCTATTAGCAGGGACCAGAGGTCTATTCCTTCGAGTGAGGTGATGTTCCCTGGAACATCATGGATATCGCCAACCATTCAGGAAAGAAGTTGCCACACTATCTCATTAGAGAGATATGGCATAGACTATGGTGTACAACACAAGGAGGTTGAACATCTAAGAAAATAGAATGAGGATGTATTATGCTGAGAATGTAAGGCTGGAAACATAAGGTCAAACCATCTTGTTAGGTTGATCCCTACTCATGAGAGTTCATAGAACATATGAACCAAGTCCTGGTTCTAGTGAATAGGCATACTCATCATCAAGGCACACATTACAACAATCGAAAGTTTCCCTTCATGTAAATTGCAGGTTTGTAAGAATAAGGGAGAATGAAAGTCCTCAAATTTATCACATTGTAACAACTACCATACAAATGCAGACTATCATCAATGTAAGAATAATATTGTAACAATAAGAAGTCCTCTTCTAAATATTTATGTAAATAAATCAAGCCTCTTATGATATATTCTAGTACCTTTTATATTATACATTTTCCATCAGTTAATTGTGTAGTAGTGACTATACAATCATGTGTTTTCCTCGTGCATAACAACACCATTTTAACCAGAAATGAAACATACAATCATGTAAATTCCTTATGCATGGAAAACCATTTCAACCAAAAATTAAAACATACAATAATTATCATGTAAAGGAATCATAAGAGTACTTATCTTGTGAACCTTCAAGGCAGCTGAGTCAGGGACTATGACTCTCCACCCAATCGTAGATAGTTGTAACCAACCCTCACTTGCAACTATCACCCCCAAGCCATATTCTAGAGATTGAGATGGATTTCTCAAGGGATTGTGTCCAATTTATGCCATTGAAACATGGAATCCAGAAGCTCTCCTTCCTCCACACACCAACCATGTATCATTCCACAATTTCACAAGGAATCTAGAGGCCTACTGCCTCCTCCCTTCAATTGTTCAACAAATAGAAACCTCTAAGGAATCTAGAGGCTTCACCTACACCCTATAGGGAATCCAAAGGCTTCACCTCTACCCTCCAAATAATTCCTATTCTTCACCTCCACCCTCTAGGGAATCCAGAGGCTTCACCTCTACCTTGAAACACAATGGTTCCACCCATTAAGGGAATCCAAAACCTATTGTCAACTAGTCATACAAGAAAAGGAGAATTCAGAACTTCCTACTAGGAATCCAAGAGCTAAAACCCTACCTAGGATGTCAAGAGATTCCATATAAAACCCATCTCCACCCTCCAACCCCCTAGGTGTCCTGAGGTTTACCCTCACCTGGAGAAGCTCCTCATGTCCCCTGTTTCTCAACCAAAACAAACAACTCCTTTTGGAGCCCTAAATTAGACCATAATTGCCTATTTTCTTGTGTTTCTCCACAATTATATTCCCTTCCTGATCTTATCCATGGTGGTTCCCTCTCTCTCCTTCCCTCACAAACAACCTCCCTCCTTTGTTCAATGTTTTGTGTTTTGTCTTGTTTACGGTAGTTGTTTTATTTTCTGAGAGTTCTTTCCCCAATCCACGACTACATAACTTTTGAAAGATAAAAATACCAACATATATTGTAATCCAAAGAAATGTAACCACATATTACCTCGTCCTTCGGTTGGTAAATGCAGTTCAATGACCCTCATTAACTTCCTTCCCTCACTAGCTCCCTACGTTGTATGCGTTCTCATTAAATTTTGTTCCTTTGTTTCCTTGTTCCTTGCCCCAAGAAACATAGGCTATGTAATTTTTGTGGGAATTACATTAAGAGCACGAGTTCCATTAAAAGTATAACAACTATCCTTCAATGGTTATCTACAAACAATCCAATTCCTCTTGTAACAAGTAAACTGAACATCTCAAGCAAGCAACCACCCAGTCTATGGAATTTGTGTCCCTTAACTTAACCCATAATTATTTTATGAAAAATGCTTACATTGCGAATGAGGTTAAGAAACTGGGGTTGTCACAAACCCCTCCCCTTTGGGGGAACACTACCCTGGGTGTTATTTACCGATATGAAAAAAAGACATGCTTAAGAAAACACATATTGCTTATCAAGCTTTACATGTAAAACTCTATACAATATTTACACATATACACATTTTCTTCAGCCAATAAACAAAAAAGGATATGCTTCCCTCATCAATTGAGCCATTTCCAAAGTGGCTTCCTCGGGCCCAAAGTGCCTCCACTGTACTTTGACTTACACTGTTGATTGATTTTAGAGTTTGGTGCTCCTCCAATCTAGGATGCATAGTGGCTCTGGCTAGAACTCTCCCTCTGGTTCCACTTGTAGCACAAACCAGTAAATCACACAATTAGAATCCTTTACATATTTTTTAAGCAAGGAAACATGGAAAAAATCATGGACTTTTACTGATGGAGGTAAGGCTAGTATATAAGCCATTGGTCAGATCCTTTCAAGGATCTCCAAGGGCACACTATATCATGGTGCCAACTTGGCACATGAGCCCATCCTTAAGGAACTCTTCTTAGGTTTAATACACAAATAAACATGTTCCCCAACTTGAAACTCTTTATGTTTTCTATGTTGGTCTGCATAGCTTTTCTGCCTATCTTGTGCTACCTTTAAATTCTATCTTATAATATGCATGTGATGCTACATTTCCTTCAACATATCAGGTCTGATAAGGAACCTATTCACTAGATTGTTCCAATGATAGGAGTATTACAACTCTTTCCATATAGTGGCTCAAATGGGCTCATTTTGATAGACTCTTGGTAGCCATTATTACATGTGAATTATACAAGTGGAAGATACTCTTCCCAATTATTTTGTTGGTGCATTATATACATCCTCAACATGTCTTCGAGGATTCAGTTTGCCCTTTTGGTTTTCCCATACATCTGTTGATGATAAGCAATACTAAAGGCCAATTCAGTCCCCAATCCTGCAAATAGTTCCTTCCAAAACTTGGAAGTGAACTTAGAATCCATATATGAGATGATATTCTTGGGAACTCCATGCAACCTCACAATCTCTATTATGAAAATTTACGTTACCTCACTAGCTGAGCTGGTGGATTTAACCGCCTCAAAGTGAGCCACCTTGCTCAACTTGTCAACCACTACACTAATTGCATCATGTTGTCTGTAGGTTTTTGGTAACTGGTAATGAAATCCATGGAGATTACCTCCCACTTCCATTCTAAAATGGGAATGGGCTCCAATAAACCTGGTAGATGTTTATAATCAAATTTTACTGCTAACATTCTATACATTTAGCAACAAAATAAGGCACTTCTTTCTTCAAATTCGACCAAAAATAGAACATTTTAATGGATGTGAACGTCTTTTGGTATCTTGGATGGTCTGAATATGTTTTTCCATGTAACTCTCTCCTGATGAGCCTCTTCAATTACTCACTATTTGGAGCATAGATTCTATTCTTGAATATGATTAGACCATCACCTATGAGATGATACTCTTCATCCTCACCAAATTGTTGCAACTTTTCCCTTAGTTCCTGATATTTTTCATCATGTTGTCCTACATGTTTGACCCTTTCCACCAGGTCCACTTCATAAATGCTTATGGTTGCCAAATGATTCAGTTGAATCCTTATGTTAAATGCATCAACTACTTTGTTTTCTTTTCCCTTTATATACATGATTTCAAAATCAAACTCGTTGAGCATGGCTAGCCATCTTTATTTCCTTGCATTTAACTTGGGTTGTTTGAATAAGTACTGTTGAGTCTCAAAATTTTCTTCCATCTTCATCCATATTTCCACATTTCATAATCATTTAGCCCTCATTTGATAACTATCTATCTTAAAACCATACATCAATTAACCATCTTCATGATCATAAGGGTTAGCATAATCATTTTCCAAAGTTATTTATTTTATGTATTTTTGAGTGAATTTAGGATTAAAAACTAGGAAATTAACATGGTTTCATATACATATATATGTGTTATGAGTTTTGTGACATGTGTAGGCCTATTTGGAGGTTCTAGAAGGGTCTTACTATCCTCCCAAGCACAAATTCGAATTTCAACTCAAGAGGTGGACCATATTCCAAGGAGAAAGATCATGGAGATCTTGATGTGTCATGGGATTTGTATCTAGTATTTAGCGATAAATTGAGACAAGTATGGATCTAGTATATATTTAAGGGATTTACATTTATTGAGAAGATATCCCTAATTCATGTATAAATAGGAGGAAAATCCTTTAAAGGAAGCTAACAAGTTGTTAATTATTCATTAGCATCAGATTTATGATTGTTCATTCAACATGAGTAATATCATTTTATCCAAATCATGAGTTATGATGGTTGTTTGATTCTTAAGATGTGATAGTTGTTCATGTGTGCTCATTGAGGAATGGACGAATCCCCATCAACCACAAATTGCATACATCTGTAACATAGTTTGATTTATTTTATTTCCTTGCATGAAAGTGTGCTTTATTTTCTGCAAGTGTGCTTTATTTTATGCAAGTGTGATTTACTTTCTGCAAGTGTGATTTCATTTCCTAGATTTGATTTGATTACCATTAAACTACTTCATTACTAGCTATATTAGTTTGCTTGCTTGACAACTAGATCACTAGTTGCTATTTACTGCTTTCTAGATTAGTTTGCTGCTTTCTATATTATCATAGTCTGCTTCTAATAGATTTTCACTTTAGTTATCATTAAATTTCTTGCTTACTAGTTCTCATAGTTTTCTTGCTTGATAAATAAATCAATAGTTGTTCTAGGTTTACCCACTTTCTATATTATCATAGTTTGCTTCTTATAGTTGTTCAAAGATTATTTTATAAGTTTTTAGAAAGACCATGTAATTCATTCATTCCACTGTTAAAATCTAACTTCCACCCTTAGAAGCTAATTCAGTTTTCTTACACGTGATTTCTTTTGCAATTTTCTTTAGTTATACTTTTAATATGCATTCCGTTTCTTTCTTTCCATCCTAAACAAACCTTCTACAACAATTTCATCTGAGGTCCCATTTATTTTGGTTTGCTTCTAAGTTTAAGAAACCCCCAGGTTGACATATTAAAATGAAAAGGATTTAACATACAATTAAATCACCCTACAAGTACTTCAAACCTCCATGACTGGTCATAAGGATGACCTTTTTCCAAGAATATAGTGCCTCCACATTTTCAATGCATGAATGATGGTGACAAACTCTAGGTCATGAGTTACATAATTATTCTCATGTTCATTTAGCTTTCGGGACTTGTAGCATATGACTAGAACTTCTTAAATCAAGAATTCACTGAGCCCCTCCTTGCATACATTTGTGCATACAACAAAATCCTTATCGGGATGTGCAATCCTCAACACTGGTGCATTTTTGAGCAACTATTTCAATTGCTCAAAGATTTCCACACATTCAATTTTCTATTCAAATTTATTTCCATTTCTCTACAAGGATGTGATGGGGTGGCCTATCTTGGAGAAGTTCCAAATGCATCTCCTATAATAACCTGCCAATCCAATGAATGATCTAACCTCATTCAAATTCTTTGGTGGTGGCCATTTCATGATCGCTTTAACCTTGTCTGGGCCAACTACTATTGCCTCCCTTGAGACAATATGTCCCAAGTAATGAATTTGTGATCAGAAGAAATTGCACTTAATAAGATTTGCATAAACCTTATTCTATATTAGAAATTGTGATAGTGTTGTTGGGTTCCATTCATGCTCTTCCTCAGTTCTTGAATACACCAATACATCATAAAAAAAAAAACTGATATATTTTTCCAAATAAGGACGTAACACATTATTCATTAGACACATGAAAGTGGCATGGGCATTAGTAATCCTAAAGGTTACCACTACAAAATCGTAGTTACTATATCTTGTTCGAAAAGAAGTCTTATGGATATCCTCCTCTTTGATGTGCACTTGATGATATCCAAACCTCAGGTCGATCTTAGAGAAGATTGCTACTCCTCTTAGCTGATCGAATAGGTCATCAATCCATGTCATCGAATACCATTTCTTAATAGTCACTTTGTTCAATTGTTGGTAGTCAATATAGAGTCAGAGCATCCCATCCTTTTTATTCACAAATAATAATGGGGATACCCATGGTGACACATTTGGCCATATGTAAAATTTATCAAGCATTTCTTTCAGGTACAAATTCAACTCAACTAGTTCATGAGTGCTTATCTTGTATGGTGCTTTGGATGTTGGTGATGCCCCAGGAACCAACTCAATAAAAAAGTCTACCTCTCTCTGAGGAGGAAATCCATGGATGTCGTTTGGAAACACATCCCTAAATAGTTGGAGTATGAGATATTTCTGTAAAAGTTCACTTTCTTCTGTTTCTGCTTGGCCATTGGCATTTCCATCACTGGTAATTTGCATAGAAAGTAATTAAAAACCATTTTTGTAGTTGCACTTGGCCTGCATGGCTATAACTTTCCTCACTAAGGTGGGATTTTTCCTTCCCTGCAATACTCTTTTCATTCCTGCTTCGTCTAGGCATTCCATTGCTTTCTCATAGAAATCAACCTTGGTATGGTGCTTATATATCCAATGCATACCCAATAGTATGTTGTGCACCCCCAAAGGTAACATGTTTAGGTGCAATGTTGTTGTAATGCATTGAAGCTCAATCTCACACAACTTTACCCAATGGCCCACTCTCCTCTTTTCTCTAGTCTCTAATTGAACGAACCATGGTTTTATATGTAATTCATAGGAAAATTGCATTCCTCCACAAGTTTCGGGATAAAATAACTATAGTTAGAACCAGGATCAATTAAAATGGAGACAAATTGATTGCACAACTTACCTTTCATCTCAATGATGGATGTTTGGTGGTCCTCTTGGAGATTGTCCATCGATTTGTAAATTCTGGGAAAATTCCGAGCTACATCACCCAATGTACGAGCTTCCTAGGCACTATAAATCTTAGGCATTGCAATACCTTGATTCATGAAATCCATTTTCCGTTGGTTTTCACCACACATCCAACACTTTAGTGGCTCTTTGAATTCATATTTCCACTACTATGTTGTTGTTTGCTGCATATTTCCCTTAGAAAGTTGAATGATTTTCTACTGGAATTGATTAATAGCAGTTGGGTGCTTACTTCCCTTTTTATCTATGACTTTCTTGGGCCTTTTATTTTTATTTCTAGCACTATCCTTGGCCTTCCATTCATTTGTAATTGCTAGCCTACGCCTTGCCCGCTTATAGCGGTGTTTTAACTTTTTAATGGAATCAATCAACATTTGAGGTTCTAGAATCTCAATTTGATCCTTGAATGCTAGAAGTAGGCCACTTATAAATCGTTGGATTTTTTCCTTCTCATCCTTGAGATGTAACACATATCTCAAAAACTTTAGGAACTTGGTGATATATTTCTCATTGACATCTACCCCATCCCGAGCTCATAAAATTCATTTTCCTTGTTCTCATGATATCGCTTGGACAAATACATATCCTTGAAAAGTTTCTCAAATTCACTCAAAGTCAATTCTTCCTCAATGATGCCTCTGAAATTCTTTAGATCTTCCCACTAGATTTATTCCTCTCCCTTCAAACTGTAGGTGGCAATCTTAGCTTTCATATTTTCAGAATAATTATTATTTCTGAAAATTTTCTTCATGCCCAACAATCAGGATTCTACATCCTCATATTTCTTCATTTCCCCATCAAATGTGGGTGGTTTGGTTTTCTTAAATTCCTATGGCATGTAATCCTTTTCTTTTCTTCTCTGATGACGATGATGAGAGTGATTATGGTTCCTCTTCGTAATAAAGTTGGAATATCCACCAGATTGAAGCACATAAGTGCCAATCCCTCCTTCTAAAGTGCTTAACGATGTTTTTCCCTTCACGATGTCTTCACTCTCCCATCTATGCCTCTTCCTGGACCTACCACCATCTGCCCCATTTGTTTTCTCTTATGATTCTAGAGGGATTCCCTTTTCCTTGTGAATGGTTCCAAGCTCATACTACTTATGTATCTACAAATATAAGAGAATTTGGAAGAGAATTTCATTGATTTCAACTTTCTTTTCCTGGGCTCGTACTATTCTTTCATTGTCTTCTTTAAAACTTTCGACCTTACCCCTTAGGCTCCTCAAGATGTTCAACCAATGTGGATAGTTTTCCCCTCCCCCGTGGCTAAATGATATTTCTTCTTCATTTGATATGACCTCTTCATCTTCGTTTGTGACTGGTCATAGCTATACTAAACCATTCTAGTCCTCATTCCTGTGTCTTTCACAATCTGTTGTTGCTTATAATGTGTTGTAGGATCACACAAAATTGTTAGCCACATAATAAATAATTCAACAACAAGTCATGAATCCTATGATACTGCATTTCAGAGGCTATTATAGCAAACCATCTAGAACCAAAATCCTTATCGTTACATCACTATCAACAAATAAATGAATTATTAACATAATATATAGGCAGTCCAACAATTAGACCCACTTTTAACACCTAAACATTTTTCCGGTTAATTTCTAAAAATCATCATAGGGCCTTCTTTCATAATCATGTTGTTACTTTGTCATGATAGAGCCCATCCAATCCAATTTTTGAAATTGGAAGCTATGATGCTACTAGTAAAACACTTCCCCACCCAACCCTAGTGGAATATGTTCACTTTCTAATCCAATATCCTTAGTAAACAGTTAGAGAGATGGGATACATTTTTATGGGTCTTTAGAAATGGAAGTAAGAATCACCATTGTGTTTGTCTCGCCAAGATGAATTCAATGATATAAATTTTTACCCTCTGACCTCTGGATCAGAAGTTATGGTTCTTTGACTTTCTAACAAATCAAAAGGTGCATATCAACCCCACCATGTGGACCCATGTGGCCATTCCACATATCCAACCTTCCAATACCAAATGGTAGTTCGTTAGTGGTTTTTGACCTATTCATCGCACGCTGGTTCCCATTTCTCACCCCAACTATAACCTCCAAGCGTTACTCGACTATAAATTTATGGCATTATTCATTGGTTTCCTCTAATTTCGAAACCTCTGTTATAACCTCCACTACCTCGTGATCAATTTCTTAATGATTACTATCATGCTACCTGGACTATTTCTTCAAGGAAACCTCTGCTATAAACTTCACTACCCTCAACTCCATTTCATTAGTGATTACTCTCAGTTACCCTAGATATTTCTTATGAATCACGTTTGAAGATTTTATTTGTGGTGGACCTTCCGAGTTCAAACTTCCAAGACACCTCCTCGGACCCCTTTCCCCGACGAATACTCCTAGGTGTACCCTGACTATTACTTATGGGTGCTTCTGATGATTCCCTTTGGGGTGAACCTTCTGACCTTCCCCTTTGTGATAAGGCACCATCTAAGCTTTCATCCTGCTGCCTCCACGTTGGGGCTTCTTTTCAGGTCGCACAAATAAGGTTTTTCTACCAAGACTATGTGGTTGAGTCTATGCCTGAGGTTGCAACCATGCTGCTCACAACAAAACATTTCCATGACCCAAATTGAGGAGGATTTTATAGATCATGAGAAACACGCTCGATCTTGAATCTAGTAGTTTTTCATAAAGGTTTCATCCCATTCACCAAAGATTCCATCTTGGCTTGGATGTAGTGGTTCTACAAAATTCTAGACTTTTGTCAGTGCTCTGCCATGGCCATTAGAGTTTTCTAAGGCACTAACCAATGTTATCCCTCCCGAGCTTACCACAGGTTTCTCCTTTCAGTATCCAGTGATTTTATCAGGTACCTAGAAAGCTACTAGGAGATCAATTCACGTAAAAGATCTGTACACGAAGGTGCACCCTAGGACTTGCAGCGACCTGACCAACAACGTTGCGGTGCTTGTCCAGAATATCCAAGGATTTTTGCTATAATTAGGGACCAAATGTCCATTCCTCTAAGTGAGATGACATTAACTGGAACACCATGGTTATTACTGGACATTCAAGAAAGAATTTTCCACACCATCTCATCATCAAGATATGGCATAGACTATGGTGTCCAACATGGGGAGTTTCAACATCAAAGAAAATAGAATGAGGATGCATGCTGCTGAGAATGCAAGGTTGAAAACATCAGTTCAACCCATCCTGTAAGGTCAAGCCCTACTCATGAGAGTACATAGAACCTTTGAACCAATTATTAGTTCTAGTGGATATGCATACCCATCATCGGGGTACACACTATAACATGCTATAATTGTCCTTCATGTAAATCACTTGTTAATAAGAATAAGGGAGAAATAAAATCCTCAAATTTATCACATTGTAACAACAACCATGCCAATGTAGATTGTCATTAATGTAAGCATAAAATTGTAACAAGAAGAATTCCTCTTATAAATATTTCTGTAAACAAATCAAGCCTCTTATGAGCTATTCTAGTGCCTTTTATATTCTACATTTTCCATCAGTTAATTTTGTAGTAGTAACAATACAATCATGTGTTTTCCTTGCACATAGCAACACCATTTCAACAAAAAAATTAACATAAAATCATGTAATTTTATTGTGCATGGCACACCATTTCAACTAGAAATGAAAACATGTAATCATTATCATGTAAGGGATTCATAAGATTACTAATATTGTGAACCTTCAGGGCAACTAATTTAGGGAATATGACTCTCCACCCAATTGTAGATAGTTGCAACTAGTCCTCACTTGCAAATATCACCCTCGAGTTGGATTCTAGAGACTGAGATGGATTTCTCAAGGGATTATGTACAACTTCTGTTTGAAACATGGAATCTAGAATATCTCTCGGCTCTACCCGCCAACCACGTAGTAGTCCATAATTTCACTGGGAATCCAGAGGCTTACTGCTACCAACTTTCAATTTTTCAACAATTAGAAAAATATAAGGAATCCAGAGGCTTCACCTCCACCCTCCAGGGAATCAAAAGGATTCACCTCCACTCTTTAGGTAATCCAAAGGCTTCATATCCACCTTAAAAAACAGTGGTTCCACCCACTAAGGGAATCCAGAACCCATTGCCAATGGTCAAACAAGAAAAGGAGACTCTAAAACTTACTGCCAGGAACCCAAGAGCTAAAATTCTACCTAGGATGTTAAGGGATTCCAAAAAAAACCCATCTCCACCATCCAGCCCCCTGGGTGTCTCGAGGTTTACCCTCACCTAGATAAGCTCCTTTTGTCTGTTTTTGATCAACCAAAATAAACAACTCCTTTCAGAGCCCTGGATCAAACCATAAGTTCCTCTTTGCTTGAATTTCTCCACATTGATCTTCCATGCCCTATCACGTCCATGGTGGTTATCTCTTCCTCCTTACTTCATAGTCGATCTCTCTCCTCTATTTTGTGTTCTGTGTTTTGTGTGTTATCCTTTTTTTTGCGTCTTGTCTTGTCTACAATGGTTCTTTTATTTTCTGTGATTTCTTTCCCCAATCTGTGACTCATAACCTATGACACATCACACTACCAAAAAACCTTGTCATCCAATGAAAATGAACCACATCTCCCTTTGTCCTCCAGTCGGTTAATGTGGTTCATCGAACCTCATCAACTTCCTCCCCTCGCTAGTGCCCTGCATTGTATGAGTTCACATTAAATTTTTTCCCTTTGCTGCCTTGTTCCTTGTCTAAAGCAACATGGGCTGTGTACTTTTGGTAGGCATTCATTAAGAGAACCAGTTCCATTAAAAGCACAACAACCAACCTTCAATGGCTATCTCCACACAATCCAATTCCTCTTGCAACAACTAAAATTAACATCTCAAGCAAGTGACCACCCAGTCTCTGGAATCTATGTCCCATAACTCAACTTATAATTATTTTATGAAAAATGTTTACATTGCAAAATGAGGTTAAGAAATTGGGGTTGTGACAATTTTGGACTATTTTTCAACTTACTCTTTTCATGTATGTTTGATTAAAATAACTTGGACACTTCGCTTAAGATTTGAGGTTTTCAACAGTTAGGGTTTATGAAAGCTACTTGATCCCTTAGTCTGCTAGGAGCTCTGAGAGTATGTAGACATCCTATACTGGTTGAATACTCCTTGGAAAAATTGGAGTTTTGTCATATCTAGTCAAAGCCAGGTGGCGCTAGGATTGTAGCTCCTAGAGAATGGTTTTTTGAAGGGCCAATATATAAGGTATGTGAACAAGACATTGAAGTTTTTGAAGGTCTGTCACAAAGGGGATTTTTCCTCCACAATTCAATTGTTGAATTGGAACCATCCCGGGATCTGGGTGGGTGAAATATGGTGGACATTCCCCCATATAATCCATAGGAGTGGGTTGTTCTTATGAACCCCGAGACTTCTCCAACAACAAAGGAGGGTTCACACATCCCTGTGGTGCAAGAGTTTCAAAAGGGTGTGTAATTTCTAACCGAGTAAGGATTTTATACTTTGAACTACAATGAAGGAAGCATTGGGTAGGTTATTACTCATGGGGATTTTAATTTACTACTTGGAGAAGGGAATGGGTGCTCTTTGAGTTATAGTGTTAATCTTGTGTCGTAGGGACAGTGGGTGGGGTTTCATTGCTTGACCATAGGGGGTGGGACACAGTTACAAAATCAAAGTTTTTTTCTTTATGCAACATAGGAACAACCACTATCACTTTGGATTAAGAGGTACATGAGAGGAACACAAATTTGAGGGATAATGGGGTTCGTAGAAATAGGCCTAGTCTTCAAGATGGAAGAGGATAAATAGACGTGATAGGTAAAGGATAAAAGGAATTAGGGAGAAAATGGAAGAAATTTAGATGTGCAAATATTAAATGAAGAATGTTACAGATGGTGTTAGGGGAGGATGTCCAGTTCCATGAGGTACTCCAGTTGGGAGATCTGACAGTGGTCAACCGTGCCCAGGGTCGACGATTCTCTCAAAAATCTCTATACACATGTGTTTTCTTGATGTGGGGAGGTCAACTGAAATATTTCACTTCTATTACATATTTGGATCGAGGATGATTTTATTAAATCTTTAATTCTATATAAGAGGTAATATAGGTTTCATATAGAAATTAGAGCACCGATCGTTCACTAGTTCTTTTGAAAAAAAGGACTCCTCTTTTTGACGTGAGCAGTAAAATATTGTACATGACACCCAATTGTGTTCACCTCCCCAAATTTGCGATTCAATTTTGGTCAATGGATATCTTTTAACATGTAAAATATTTTTTGGGGTAGTTTTTGGAGGCTGGTTTGTCTTTTCAAAACTTTGGGCTAATGAGAGTAGCTTAGATTCTAGCTAATATGGAAAATAGGGTGAGGTTGATCACTGATATGGACTTGGAGGAAGCTGGGATGACCTATAATCATATATTGGACTATGAGGGCATCCCTTTTCATTGTAGATGATGCTACAAGCATGGGAAAATTTCCAAGGAATTCCCTTTTCCTTTTTGCGATTATAAGTATTCAGGGGTTTCCCCATAGAAAAGGAGGAGATAACTGGGGGAGGAGCTTACAACGAAATCTACCTCCCATTATATTTCTCTTGAGGATGAACTTGTTGTATATAAGGTGATGGAAAACTCACAGTCACCATAGATGAAGGATCTGGAGACTCCTTCAGGAGTGGTAGTAGAGACACCTAAGGAGTTGATCAATTATCCTTAGCAGTGTAAGTCAACAACGCTGATGGGTACTTATTCTACCTTTTCATATTTCTCCTTTACACATATTTATGTTTCTGTAAATGAATTGGGGAAGGGTTTGGAAAATGTTTCATTGGGACAAGCTGTTTAATCCCTCTCTAGATCGAGGTCAATGATTTACCAGATCTCATGTCCTATTCGATTGGCTCCTCCCTTGACTGTGACCTATATTATTTCTGAGCCCATTATTATTTCTAATTTGTTGGAACCATGCTCTCATGATAACTTGAGGTCACATGCACCTTCAAAATCTCTCCCTACCCATGTTGGGGGGTTGGCCTCATCATCCTATCCCCTGGTAGAAGGAAAAGGGTGGGGTAGGAAATTCAATTTTTCAAATTCCTATAGAAATTATATAGAAACTATATACCAATGGATTCAATTCGACCATGTAATGTACTAAAACAAGATAATGAATCATTCTACTATTTTTTCGGAATATAAAACACGATCACTTAATCACATGCAAGTAAGAGAAGGAAATTATCAATCACACAACAAAAGGTGTATTTGGGGAAAGTACCTAATCAAAACCTCTCTATCATATGTTGTACATATTTAAAGAATCATGGAACAATACAATGCTTTCTCACATTGATAAAATCACGTACTCTACCAATCGTCTCACCCTAATCTTGCTCAAAACTGACTAGAAATTCTCAAGAAAAATTGACCAACACTTAGCCAATTCTCAGACCCTGATTAGCCCAACCTTTCTCACAAAATCCCTAGGCAATTAATCCCTATAAAATAGGATAATCAACCTTCCTTGACTGCACATTCCATCATGAGCCTTCCTGTGACTTTATAATTGCTCCCGAGCGATTTGGTAATAATACAACTGATATTTATCTTCCCTTTAATCTCTATCTCAATTGGGTCATCATCAGAATTGACATGCATGCAACTATTAATAGTGAATCATCAATTATTTGATTGATCACTACTTGTGAAAAAATCTAATTTAATTCACTGGACCTCTCACTAGCTCATCACTCAGTTAGAACTAGTTAAACTGATTTTAAATCAATTAATTTGAGTTAAGTGATTACACATGCACTAAAATAATGCATTAACTGCAACTGGACCCCCAAAATATTAGAATCACTCTACATGCCTCACCTTTGACCCTTAACTTGAATTTCTTGAGCTAACTTAGTATTTCAGACTTAGTTAACTGATACAAGTTGTTATGAGATGGATTTACAATTTAATTTCCATTTATTTAAGGGATAAATAAATTAGACACCCAAATTTTGTAATGTCCCTTTTTGAGGAACATGCTACTCCATTGGGAACATCTTAGATGTTCCATTTTCCTTCTTCAGTGATCTATCACAAGTCTATTTCAGAGATTGACTGATGGGGAATTTATAGGATATGACTCCTTCTAAAGAAGGGAGAAATCCTGAGGCTAGCTGGCCCTTCTCAGACTCTGCTTATGGATATGCAATATTCCACCTTGGGAATTTCTGCTACAGGGTCCTTGAGGACGCTGTATAAGGAAGCTGCTGCATAAATAAGGAAAACCAGTGATGGGAAGCCCTAGAAAAACTCTAATACAACTCCCCTGCAGAAAATGAGCTAAAATAAATGACTCTAGATGGGTTATTCAGATCTTCCCAATCTAGATCTCTAATACAATGCCCAAAGAAAGAGCTTACAACAACATAAGAACATGAACACTGAAATCTGCAGATCTGAACATACCATAAGAGGGAAATGTATGCAACCATCATTATATGATTATATCAGCAGAAATATACAAGAAATAGTTGAGGGACAAGCCACTCAAACTTTAAGAGCAAACCTCCAATGAATAAACAATGAAATACATAAGTAGCTGCAACTCCACAAAAAGCCGGAGTAGCTGCAACTGCGCTAAGTACACGAAGGTATAAGTTGCTGAATATGAATGAATGTACATATGGCTGAAGGAATACAAGAAATAAGCCCTATAACAAGAAATGGGCTGAAATACAAGATTTCTAGCCAATCTATGAAGATTGCTAGAAATGTCGGAGAAAACCAAAATGTGACAACTATGTTGTCACTGCAACTGAACCAAAATATCAATGAGGCCATGGAAGATCTGAATGTAAATGCCCTCCTCTGATAATGCCTCCAATACAAAGGGTTGATCCCTTTGTCTCAAAAGCAACTCTTGATGAGCTCTATGAAACGCTCTCTCACTGCCTCCTCTGAAAAAGTGCAGTTTCCCCCATGGACTGCGCAGTGGGAGATGATGGAAGTGTGGCCTCATGCCACTGATCTGAAATACAGCTCTAGAATCCTCCTTGCAGCTCCTCCAATGAATAGATCACTCCTCCACTGAAGAAAACTAGGCAAGAGAGACTCCATGAGTTCCTCTCTTGCTGCACCCAGCAACACAACGTCCTCTCTGCTACAGAAATAATGTTGTAGAAGATGAATGTAGCTGTGGCCAATGCTGGATTGAGGAAATTTAGCTCAATCCTCATCATTCCTTGAGAAGAGGTAGGGATTCCCGACTGGGAACATCCTAGTGCCCGAGGGCACCATCACCTTGCTAAACAACCTAGAGATGCAAGCTTTTGCAGACCCAAGTCTGAAAATCTAAAACATAACATAATGAAAATGGGCTGCCATATCCTCCATATAAAGTGAGAGAACTCCTCTCCACCATGGTCCCACCGATTAGGGTTTCCACCCTTGCATGAATGTCTTCCCTCCAAAACTGCGCAGCTTCTCTAGGAAGCCTCCTCCTCCTTGGGCAGCGCTGTTGACTTTAGTCAAAGATGACTAATCAAGTGAGTTGGGTTCCATTCACACCCTTGGTGTTTATTTCAACTGCTTTACTCACTCCCCTTTCACATTAGGAGTGTTATTTCTTCATCTAAAAGGGGCTAAGGTGTCTCCTTGCCCATTTTATTAAACAAAAATAAAATGTGCAACTATAATGTTCCATTTTTAGCTTGAGGCTAAAAATTGGGGCATTACACATTTAGCACTAGTGTGTACTCATGTGTGATTGGAATTCCACACCACTATGTGGTCAAATTTTGTCCTTTTTGGTTGCCAATTCTGTTGTTTCTTGTTGCAAATTTCAACTCTCCCTCTCAACAAGAAAATAATTCAATCTATCCTGATGTAGTAACTTTGGAATGTTTTGCATGCAACACTTCTCTAGTGTTGTTTGCACATGAAACTCCTAAATCTGAATAGCCTCTGAACAACTAAATCAATATAATGCATCTATCATCATAGTCTTATGATTGCTACTAGCTACTGAACATGTCTACTGGACTCTTTGCGTTGCTGTAGACATCTACATCCATGCACTCTGCACTACTGCCAACTTTGATCTGCGCTCTAGTATCCAACATCTGTCACTCTGATTTCTAACTTCCTGACATCTGACTGCATCAATCCAACCGATCCTTCCTGCTACTACTGTACTGTGGCCTCCTCGTAGCCAGGTTTGATCCATGAGACACACCATCTCAATGGACCCTGCCTAAATTTCTTCTTGGGATTAATTCTGCAGATCTCCCCACCTCACACTTGGAGGTATAGCTGCATGTACTCCCTCTACCCTTCTGACTTGAAATTGCCCCCTCTTGGAGGTATATGCTTGAGAATATTATTCCACTCGGTCTCCTCTTTGCTTCTCCAATTGTGGTTGCTCAACAACCTTCTGAGACTGCTTCTGAGGATGCATATTGGGAGATAATTGGTCTCGCTCAACCACCAAGTCATTAACCACTGCTTTTCTCCTCAAATATTTGCATGCATCCTCAAACTCGAGAGCATACAAGTTCTTGACTCTTAAACCTATATGCTTCACCTATCCCATGGATATGTGTTTAAGGAAAACTTTTCCTTTTCTAAACATCACCTCATAATCACAATTTTCCAATACCGCTACGGAGACAAGATTCTTCCTTAGGCATGGAACATACAAAACATATGCTAGTTTGAGAGGGGATCCAAACTCCCTATGAAAGGTAACTGTAACTATGCCGGTTGCGCTATACCTCCCATCATCTCCAAACTCTATGTTCTGCTGGAGGTCCTTCTCCTCCAAGTCACTGAAGAGATCTCTATTCCTTGTCATATGGAACGAGGCACCACTGTCTAGATACCACATGTATCCCATTACAGTGCTGGCCATGCATGCAATGAGAGTAAAATCAAGCTCGAATCGTGAAGCCAATGCTTCACCTGTTGCAACTGCAGGCTCCTTCTTGCTTGCCTTGTTCTGTGGAAGATTCAAAGCATAGTGCCCATGCTCGTGACAGTGAAAAATATCTGATCTTGGGCAAGTCTCTTGCCCTCTTCGCTTTGGATTTATTTCCCTTGGCCTTCTTTCCTTTTCCAACTAATGCAAAATATTCTTCTTTGTTGGTGCTGGAGGTCCCGTCTTTGGTGCTCCGCCTTATCTCTTCTATTACCAAGTCAGACCACAAACACTCCTAGTCTGGTAACTTATCCCTCCCATTCACAGAGTCTTAGTAACGATGGTAGCTCTTGGGAAGGCCTAGAAGTGCAAGGCTCGCCAAGTCATCATTGAATACGGTCACACCAACACTTCGAAGCTCATATCTACATTGAGTGAACTTCGCCAAGTATGTTGGTACTGTCCCACCCTCCTCCTTCTTGATATTTCTGAGCTTGTCCTTCATCGCCAACTTCCTTTGGTCATTGTTGCTCTGAAACAGATTTGTCAAGGCCTTCCACATAGCATATGGAGTTGCATTCCCATGGAGACTTGAGACAATATGATCTTGAACTCCCTCTAACAAGATCCTTCTTGCCTTTGCTACCTTCTTTTGCCATGCATCAAGAAGTTGGGCATCTTCTGCTGCGGGCTTGGGAATATAAAAATCTATGAATTCCTTCAACCCATTGTCCTATAACACCGCCTCCATCCTGTTCTTCCATGCAATATGATTCTAATTTCCCTCGAGTGAAAATTTGAGTCTCAAGCCATTGAAAGACATCTTGATCTGCTACTGGATCCTGAAGAATAAATCTGCAAATTTGAACATGTTCAAGACAAACTCAATTTATTCTCTTCTACTGTGATTCTTGGTGCTCTGATACCATGTAGAAATTATATATAAACTCTATACCAATGGATTCAATCTGATCATGTAATGTACTAAAACAAGATTCTGAATCCTTCTACTATATTTGCGGAATATAAAACATGATCGCTCAATCACATGCAAGTAAGAGAAACGAAATTATCAGTCACACAACACAAGATGTTTATGGTGAAAACACCTGCTCAAAACCCCTCTATCATATATTGTACATAGTCAAATAATCATGAAAAAATACAATGCTTTCTCACACCAAGAAAATCTTGCTCTCTACTGATCGTCTCACCCTGATCCTGCTCAAAACAGACAAGCAATTCTCAAGAAAAATTTACCAACACTTAGCCAATTCTCAACCCTGCTTAGCCCAGCCTTGCTCATGCAATCCCTAGGAAATTAATACCTATTAAATAGGACAATCAACCTTCCTTGACTGTGCAATCCATCATGAGCCTTCCTGTGACTTTATAATTTCCCCCGGGCAATTTGCTAATAATACAACTGATAGTGAACTTCCCTTTAACCTCTGTCTCAACGGGGTCATCATCAAAATTGACATGCATGCAACTATTAATAGAAAATCATTAGTTATCTGATTGATCACTACTTGTGAATAAATCTAATTGAATTCACTGGACCTCTCACTAGATCATAACTCAATTATAACTAGTTAAACTGATTTTAACTCAATTAATTTGAGTTAACTAATTACACATGCACTAAAATAATGCATTAACTACAATTGGACCCCAAAAATAATAGAATTACTCTACATGCCTCACCTTTGACCCTTAACTCGAATTTCTTAAGCTAACTCAGTCTTTCTGACTTAGTTAACTGATACACGTTTTTATGAGATGAAATTACAATTTAATTTCCATTTTATTTAAGGGATAAATAAATTAGATGCCCACATTTAGCGCTAGTGTGTAACTGGATTCCTCACTCATGTGTGACTAGAGTCCCCCACGAGTATGTGGTCAATTTTTGTCCTTTCTGGTTGCCAATTTCATTGTTTCTTCTTGCAAATTTCAACAATTCCCATATTAAGGCTCACTATGATGTGGCCTATGGAAGGAAATTATCCATTGAGAGGGTGATTAGAGCATTAAAATCCATAGTTGGCATTGCCATATGATACTTTTATCCTTCAATTGCAGGGGTTTGTCTATCTCGTCTAAAAAACGAGCCTTGCTCCGACTTATCGACTCCAATTGCCCTGATATCCTGCTCCTTCAGGAAACTCTAGGAGAAGGGGAGATTATCTCTAGATTTATTGAGTCCATGTTCTTAGGTTGGATTTTTTTGAGTTCATATGTTTGAGGAAGGTCAGGTGGATTGGCTATTGGGTGGAATCCGGACGTGTTAAGCTAATAAATTAATGGGGATTTGAATCTATTTATATGGGTATAGAAGTATTCTCGATGGATTTTAGGATGGAGTTAAGGATCTTGAATGTCTACAACCCATATCAAGAGAGGATCCCCTTTTGGGAAGGCTAGTTGAGGAAGAGCATTTTAGAATCTGATGATGTCATTTTGGGTGGGGATATTAATTTCTCGACTAGTGCAACTGAGGTTTGGGACCCCCATGCAAGACCAAATCCTCTTTTAGATTAATTTTCCCATATCATCTTGGACGAAAAGTTAATAAATTTTGAATTGATAAAGATCAATCCAAACTAGAGGAATAAAAAAGTCAGTGAGGCCAGTGTTTCTAAAAGGTTGGATTGATTTTTAATTGCTGAAGGTCTTGTAGAAGGTCAAAACATGGTCTAACAATGGATTTCTCCTGGGGTCAAACCAAACCATTATCCTGGATTCTGTTGGAGATAAGAGGGAATGATAGGAAGCCTTGAAGTCCATTCAAGTTAAATTTAACCTATATAAATCAAGAGGCATTCCTAGATCTAGTCCACAAAATTGGACTCCTTTTGACCCATCATTGGAATTATAAGTTACATCTCATTTTCCCTAGAATTTAGTTGTAAAAAAATCCACTATTTAAGGGAAAAAACTTAAGAGGGTTAAGGACGAAGAGTACCTAAGAAAGTTGGAAGATGACCTCTATGACCTCATTGACTTGGAGGAAGGGGGTTTTATTTTAGAGGAATCCAAATCTAGGATCGTAGACCTAGAAAGAAAGAATAGGAAATTGTTGGAGGAGAACGAAGCACTTTGGAGGTTGAAAATTAAAGAAATTTGGCTAGAAATTGGTGACGAAAACACAAAACTCTTTCAGGCTTATGAAAAAATTAGGAAAATGGAAAATACCATTTAGAATTTGGTGGACCAAAATGAATTACAAGTCTCCTCCTTTTAGGATTTGGATAGCATGGGGAAGAGTTATTTTCTTAAGCAGGAACCTCATTTGCAGAAATCGTTTGGATTGCCCAAATATTTCCTAGATTCATGGATGAAGAGGAAAAATATCTCTTGTGGGAGGATGTTTTAGAAGAGGAGTTGAAACAAGTTTTATGTAACCTATAGAAGGAAAAAATTCCAAGACTAGATGGGTGGGATATTGAGTTCTTTCTTGGTATTTATGATATGCCAGGAGGAGAGATTTTGATGGTGGTAGAGGAATCAAGAGTATTTGGTAAAATCCAGGCCTCCTTCAATGAAAATTTTATATCCCTTATTCCAAAGGTTGAAAACCCTAGGATGTTTAATGATTTTAGACCTATTTCACTGTGTAATTTAATATACCAAGTGGTTTCCAAGGTGATAGCTATTCAAATTCATAGAAGGAAGGAAAATTCATGAGGCTATAGGTGTGGCTTAGGAAGGGTTGCAAAGTTTAAAGATGTGAAGGCATAAAGGTATGGTTATGAAAATTGATTTTTCAAAAGCCTATGATTGTGTTAGATGGATTTACCTTTGTCTCTTGCTGACTCATCTAGGGTTTGAGGTTCCCTCTATATCTTGGATTATGGGTTGTCTCACATTGGTGTCCTTCATAATTTAAATTAATGGTTCAAGGTTGGGATTCTATCATGCAAAAAGGGGTTTGAGGCAACGGTGTCCCTTGTTTCCCCTTCTCTTCCTTCTGGTGGAAAAATGCCTACTTAGATTATTGATAAATGCTAAAATAAGGGGAGAATTCAAAGGGACCAAGGTTGTGGAAGACCTTTCAATCACCCACTTGCTATTTGTAGATGATATCCTGGTTTTTTACGATGGATCCTAGCGATCCCTCAATTTCTTAAAATATACTTTGGATTTATTTGGCCAAGAAAAAAGTATGCAAATCAGCAGGGAAAATCATCCTTATCTCCTCATGTGCTTGAAGAAGTTGATGTTTTAAATTTAAATAATCTTATTCACATTACTATATTTTCTTTTGATGATGGCTTAAAGTATTTTGGCTTATATCTGAAGTCCATTTCATATCGGAAGTCATATTGGAATTAGCTAATAGAAAATTTAGAAAAAAAAGACTAAAATCATGGAGCATGAAATGGCTTTCTAGAGTGGGCCAAATTTTTCTCACCAAATCTGTTGTAGTGGAAATTCCAGTTTATTGGATGTCTCCCTCATGGATTCAAAAAGGGGTACTAGAGAAACATCAAAATATTTGTTTGTGATTATTATGGGTAGGATCAAAAGATCAATATGTGGTATCTTCGGTCAAATGGAGCATAATTTCCATTCCAAAGGCATGGGGTGGATGGGGACTGAAAAATATTCCACTTTTCACCAAGAATTTGGCAACAAAAGTATTTTGGAGGCTCCTATCCACCTACAACCTATGGAAAAATGTGGTTCTTAGAAACTATATCCATCTTGATTCTTTGGTGGGCTAGATTATAAATCCACCTAAGCCCTATTCATGTATCTTTGTAATTTGGAAAGAAGTAATTGAATATTTTCTACCAATCGAAGTAGGATTAGCTTGGAAAGTGGGGGATGGTACATTAGTCAAAATCAGAGAGGATCCTTAGTTTGGTGCTGGAACAAGATACCAACTTCCGCAGGAGTTTGTTTCTTTATTAAATAACATGAGGGTCTTTACTCTCAACCACGTCTCAAAGCCGCTTTCCATGGATATATGGAAACAAGGTTGGGCCTTAGTGATGAAAATAATAATTCTAGATGCATTCATCGATAGATGGAATAACTACATCACTGAGCTAAGGTTCTCTCATATCAGGCTGATATAAAACAAGGATGAGCGACAATGAAACTTATCTCCCTTTGGGGATTATACTCCCAAATTGGGATAACTACACCTCATTTTTGATCGAGTTGGGGGAGAACATCTGTGGTAGTGGAAATACCTATGGAAACTCAAGAGTCTAGAAAAATATTATCTCTTCATGTGGTGCCTAATGAGGACTAAAGTCCCTACATAGGATGATATTAGGAAGAGGAACATGGAGGGGCCTGACTGGTGTACCCTATGTAAGAATGAGGAAGAATATGTGGTACACTTATTTGTACATTGCTCATTCTTGAAAGGGGCGTGGAACGATGTGCACTATTAATTAGGATTGAGAAGTCAGTAGTAGGGGGAATTTTTTTTTGCTGCTTAGCAAGATTGGGCATAAGAAAAGGCTATCAAATAATATGGTTCAACCCCCCTCCTTATTTTCTAGGAACTTTGTATGGTAAGGAACAATGCTATCTTTCAAGAAAAATATACAAATCGGGGTAGAGTTCTAACAAGTGTGATAGCTATCTTCTCCCTCTTACCACACTCAACTAAACCTCAAGGCATTTTGGTTTCAATAGTTGAATCCATCAATTTCTCTTAGCCATGGAAATTTTTTGATGGGGCGTGCCAGGGCCCTAGAAACACTTGTGGGGGTGTGGTTGTTCTCTATCTTTACAACACCATTACTTTAATTTATCTATGGATATGGGATCAGATACTAACAACTATGCAGAGATAATGGATTGGAATCTTCTTATGATTTTATCTATTGAACAAGGATGCAGATCACTTCAAATTTTTGGTGACTCTATGAATGTTATCAAATAGTTCAATGAAACACAAAGATGCTTAAAATTACATTTGTTGGTACTAGTGAAAGGAATCTTGTGAATCAAGCTCAATTATGATGCATGATCTTGTTGTCATGTATACATGAACAAGAACATGTAGGTGGAATCATTGTCTAAGGAGTGTCTTTAGATGGATTACGGGAAATGGCTCATAAAAGAAAACATAGATGGAAACCAATTTGAATTCTACAATAGGGCCTTCACAGAAGGGGGTGTCCTAGACCCCATCTAACATTTTTGATAATATTTTTTGTATGAATAGAAAAATCCAATTTTGAACTATCCATAAAAGGATTATTAGATTATATTTTTTGATATATATACTTGAATGAACAAGACACTTTACTATGTACAAGAACAATTACAGTTGACAGAGGAAAACATTAAATTTCAATCAAAGGGGTCTATAGACTTCTATAACAACACATCTGATTACATCTACAAAATGTAATTCACATATTGTGAATTTTTTTAGAAAAAGAAATATTTAATATTTAAAATTTATAAAATTTTGATATAAATTTCCATTTGTAATATTTTTGGAGTATTCTTTTAGTTCATAATGTTTGTAATATTTTTAGAGTTATCCTTTTTTAGATGGATTGAAAGGTCTGAAGTTTAGAGTGGACACTCCTAACTGTTAGGAGAAAATACATATTAAAATAACAAGAGTAATAGTTGCAATGTAGCATAGTCGTTTCCTTTACCACCATTGCTAATTGATTGATTAAGTACCCGCATTTCCGTCTCCACACATTCTTCCTTCGCACAACCACATGCACAAAGCTTTTCGCCTAGTGAAAGCACTCCACACAAGCATTTATTATTTGCAGACACTTCCTTTGCATACTAATTAATGGAGAGTTGGACAAGAGAATTGGTGGTGTGCGGAGGAAGCTACCTGCTCTGCACAATTGTTCATTCCCCTACCTAAGTAAATGACCTACTTCCTTTGTGCAAGAAAGTGCACAATTGTTTAGATCCCCATACCTATGTAAATGACCTGCTTCCTTTGCACAAGATAAAGGACCTAATCCCTTTGCACAAGAAAGCTCCACACGTTAGTTTTAGCATCAAACCATTCTGAAATGCCTTATACCACTCCATGATTTTGTGATATAAAAGTTAAAACAATTATAATTTTTAAATAGGAAACATTGTTTGTACAAATCTCTCGAAATTTGATATTCACTATAATAAAGAAGATTGATATGCTAAATGTATTAATGTAGCATTAGAATTAACCTATTGATGTTTTTATGATTTTGCACAATGTTTTATTTTCCCGAGTCAAAGAAATTTTAGTAAATATATTCAACTTTATTGTGTAGAGGCTATTGGAAACCTTTGAGCACTACTTGGAGGGGGGTGAATCAATAGTGTGACTTATATACAATTGTTTCCTTTTATCAAATTCTTACTGAATCACACAATTATTCACCAACAACACATTATATTTTCCATGCATAAAACCATATAAGCAGCTAAATCATAAACCATGTGAACAACATAAATAATAGACAATGCACATCACATCAATCACACATGAGACTGAAGATCTCTTGCGGACACCCTTCCGGGAGAAAAACCACCCTTGGTGGTACTGCTCTGCTTTGAATTCTATTATGTCAAGCAATCAAAGTTTTACATAGTGTGTTGACTCCCATCAATATGGAGTCTCGACCTCATTTACAACATGCCAACCACCATTGGCTAGGAGACTCGATATTAGTGGATCAACTCAGAATACTCTGTTCTCTATGGCTATCTACAAAAAAATCCGTTGAAGACCACCACGATCATTCGAACCTCACCCAACCACCATTGGACTATCAAACCACCATTGGATTGAGAAACTTCTTCCTTTCGCTTAAGCTTTGCTATCACTGCTCCTCACCACCATGCATACCTCCTTTCATGTATTTTCAACTGGATCCCAAGACACTATGCTCAGCTAGAAATCAACTCTACATGCATGATCCCAACAAAAAAATGTCATCATCAATCAATATAAAAACAAATGCACAAAATATGTGCTCTCCAATAGAATCTTTGTTGGCACAAAATTGAATATCAGACCCTCACAACAATAAAATTTTGCATAATATAAATAAAATCATAAGAAACATGGATATGTGCTAAATTTATCAGAAGCTATTGCAAAACATGTGTGAGAGGATCACCAAAATATACTCCAACAACACCAAAATTATCCCAACTCAAACACTACAACAACAACTCTAAATCTAAACGATATTGAATCATGCTTCAGATCGGCTCATTATTTAGTCATAGACTGAAGCATCTAGGATCTCCACTAGTTCTGAATCATACACTTATTCTCCGCAAACTTCTCACTCACATACACTACTCCAACTCACTCAACTCACCATCAACCATCTTACAATGAGCTATCTCCAATATAAAGATGATCTCAAGTGCTCAATTCAATAATTACACATAACTACTGAGAATCACAACTCTGTTCATATGCTTGATTGGATCCGAATTCACCTCATTGAATCAATCAATCTAATATCTCCACTTTCCTTTTTATATTTTCAATATTAATCACTTTCTAGAAGCAAATATAATCTGGAATTTCCATTGGGGCAATTTGGAGAATGGCCACAACATAAAATCTGCGAAAATTGTCTTCGAAGAAACTTTCATTTCTCTCAATATAGACCAAATTTCGAAAAAAATCTCAAGCTAAAACTAATTTGGTTCGTTTTTCACGAAACCCATGTCTCATAATTTTGATATCCATCCTAATTTTCCCAGAAAATCGTTTGCAAAAATGTCACTTATTTTTCTAGCGAATTTCTGAGTTGGCATGTTTGACAATTTCCTCACACAAGAGAACCAACATAAATTTTCTTATCTTCCTCTATTATTTAATTTTATGAAATGTTAAGTCAAATTATTCTCAAAAATCAATACCTGGAGAAAATACCATGGTTATCCAAATACCATGGACACCTGTACCATGGTAATCTCCAACTCAATACCATGGGTAAATACCTTGGTTATGTTAATATGAAGGAAAAATGTACCATGGTAATCTTCAAACCAATACCATGAGAAAATGCCTTGGTTATTTCAATACCAAGAATATCTGAACCAAGGTAGTATCACGTGCCAAATTGCTCCACATACATACCAATACCAAGAATACTTGTACCATGATAATACTCTACTCATGCTCAATAAAATACCAAGGTAAATCATTTAAATGTCATACCAAATACCATGGGAATAATCCTTGGTAACAATTTATAACCAAAAAATCACATGCATAATAAATATATAGCCAAACACCTCACCAAATCCAACTCAAGCATCCACAAACACATGTAGATCCTGTCTAAGCCCAATGTATAACATCATCAACATGTGGACCTAATATGGGACATGGAGACTAATCAACAAGGCTCCTCAACTCTAACTCTTGTAGCAGCAACCAACATCTGTAACCATCAATGATAGAAATTGAAAGACCATGCAACTATACATACATCCAAGACAATAAACCACTCAACCAAGTGAATAAAAAATCACACACAACCAAGTTGACATCAATTCCAACCAACACCAAAGATACCTCCAACACCAATGCTACTAGGTTTACATCAATGCCAACACAACCATCTCAATTTCAAGACATCCATTCCAACCAATAGGACCACCAAGTCACATCCATACATACATGATCATGACCATGACCTTATTGACATTAATGCCAACACAACAATATCGATAAACTCCCCCTTTGGAATTGATTTCAACCTCATCAACATGTGAGGCTGAACTCTATACATCCAAGATCTGTCCAAATTCTCTCCCCTTTTTCCATCAATTGCAAAGGGTCAACTCCATATGAATAGGTAGAAATAAATGAAGGAAATATTGGAGCATACTGTTAAACACTATGTTAAAACACACACATGGTGTATGAGGAAGATGAGCACACACACACACAAGAGATTCAACACACAATGAAAGATAAGCTTGTAGCTTACTTATTTTCCATTATACATGATGTACATTTATAATACAATGGGGCGACTCTTGGTTTCATATTCCAAGGTCACTTGGACTCCATTGTGACTTTTCGCATTCCACACCTACCCATAGAGGATTAGGTGTTCCAACATCCCCCCTTAATCCGAAGGGGTATGTGTGAGTCCAATAAAAGAGTTGTAATACAAATCTGCAAAGTATGCATGGCAACACTTGCGCTGAATCAACTCTCTGAAATGTTGGAAAAAAGAGATGGTTTAAGGATGGCCACCAACACTGGAACGCAAAACTTGTTGCAGTTCCCGAAACTCTTCCAAAACTGGCAAGAAGTTGAAAGCTTCTGCTAGACGAATTGTCCCTCATAAAAAAAGGGATACCTTCAACCTAAAAGAAGGGAGGTCTACTACCTGTGATGGTTTTAGGATTACCAAAAACTCTGGAATGCTTTGAAGCATTTCCTGGAACTCAACCAAAGCTGGCAAGAAGCTGAAGGCTTCTGCTAGAGGAAGTGTTCCTCATATATGAAAGGGAGACCTTCGACCTAAAAGAAGGGAGGTCTACTACCTGTGATGGTTTTAGGTTATCCACCAACCAAAGATGATGGTTTAAGGTTGTCCACCAACCGAAGGCATGCTCATGGGCATCCGTGTCTGCGGCTACATCGCAGATCGGAATGACGGTGTCGAGGGCTCGCTTGAGCTGCTGTGTCTGCGGCTACAACTACGAACATGGAATGAGAGTGTGGCTCGGAGCTCGTTTCGATACGACGTCGAGCTTGTACATGACCATTTTCCCCTATCGAGGACAAAAGAGTGAGATGATGGCGAAAACTCATGCAAGTTTGCTCAATATCAGTAGACAAGTTGATGGATTTGCTCGTAAACATCTTCTTGGGTGCTGATGCCCATTGCCAAGAAGCGATCCATCCAAGATGAATCTTGGTTCTTGCAGGAGGCTTGTGTCTGAAGCATCTGTCTGAAGAATGGGTGTGCCGACCACAGTGCTTGCATGGATGAAGATCAAAACAGTGATCTTTCATATGGCCAACTCGATCACGGTGTTGGCATTTCTCAATCTGATGTTGTTGTGGAAGCGGAACATGATGCAGAGCAGTTGCGGGTGAGCGCTCATCGGGAATCCGGCACTCTAAAATACGATGGGCTTGGTGTAGTCTGGAATATGAAAGGACACATCCTTGTCATATCCAAGACCAGTTCTGTGCTTGTTGTGGACAAGCTCTTCCCAAGGTCTGATGATGGGCTTGAGAAGTGCAGGCTGAGCTGCTGCATCTACATGTACATCTGCTCTAGTACAAGGCACTGAATGTGAATCATCTACAACTTTATCTTCTTTCTTCTGATGAGAGTCCTTCACAATCTTCTGAACAGAAACAGGTTCAGAATGGTGACTCTTTTGCTGAAGTTCATCTTGTTGAAGCTGAGATTCCAACTGTAAAAACTCAATCTTTTCTTGTGCATCTAGCAAACAACTTTGAATGTTACAAAGAGCATGCTTGCTCATTTTTATCACATCATCAACATTTGAATGAATGAGGCTATTCAACAACACTAATGCCTCATTGATTTTAGCCATTTCAACAACTTAGGCTCAAAAAATGAAAGGGTGTCGGCTTCAACCGAAAATGCACCCGTTTACAATGTGATTCAACAAATACAAATGACTGCAAAGAATTTCCAACTATGGAAATCTCAAGTACAAAATCTGCTCCTCAAATGATGGAGGACAATCAACAATGACTTACATTAACAACTCAATCAACAATGACTTACATCAACAACTCAAATTCACTGATTCCAACTATGAATGAAGAGGCAAATTACACTCACAATACAATGTCAATATCTCTGCAAAAATATTTTGTAAATGTGCAGCTGAAAACACTATGCAAGAAGCCTTTAAGGAAACTGAATTTTCCTTCAAAGAGTTGTTTTCAATGATGGAAAACTTGTCTTCAAATGTCAATTCTTCAGAAAATCACCCTTATGTCACAAATCACACAATGTCAAATCTTCTCTTTTCTCCTCTATGTAGGCAATTTATCATTATGCCATTTCCTCTTCCTTTCTGCTGTTCATGTCTTCTTTTCCTCTCTCTGCTGTTTTTTTTTTTTTAAATTAATTAGAAATTAATTAAAAAAGATTGATTGAAATGGGAAATGATTAAAAGGGAAAGGAATGGGAATTTTAAAAAGAGTGGGGAGATTAAAAACTAAGGGAAATGGATTATATAAAAATGGGAATAAAAATGAGATTATATATAAATGGGAATGGATTTAAAAAAGGGAAGGGAATTAACACTTTTTTTTTTAATTAAAAATTAATTAAAAAAAATTTGAATAATTAAAAATGGGAAGAATTTAAAAGGGGGGCGAAAATTTATTGGGAGGGGACGAGGGGTATTATATTTATATGGTAGGGAGAATTAAAAAGGGAGGTAAATTAATTAATAAATTAAATATTAAAAAAATCAAAATTTAAAAAATTAAAGAGGGGTAAATGTAAAATAGGGAGGGAATTATAAAAATTAAGAGAAATGCATTGAGGGGAGATGAAGTGAGGGGAGGGAGGGCGGATTGTGAGTGTGCGGAGGAGGCGCACTAAGGGAAATGGGAGTGCGGCATAAGTGTGGATAGGGATAGAGAGCGTTGGAGTTCAAGGGTTGAAAGGGAGAAGGGAAGCGTTGAGAATTGGGATGAGTTGGAAAGGGGGCGAGGGAGCGTGGTGAGGGGGAGGGTGTGAGAAGCGTTGCAGTGGGAAGGGTGCGTAGGAGAGGATGGGCGCGCAGGGTATGGTGAGAGATCGGTTGTAAGGAGAGCAAATAGGATAGGGGGATGCCGCAGGGAGAAGGGGTTAGCGCAGGGAGTGATGAGAGGGGGCCGGGTTGAGAGAGACGGCGTGAGGTGAGGTGTAAAGAAGTGTAGGGTGAGTGCGCGTGTAAGGTCTGTGTAGGATAGTAGAGCGAGTAGGTGTGAGTTGAAGGCCGTGGAGCGTTGAAGGCCATGGAGCATTGCAGAGTTTAGGGAGAGCCGTATGGTGTGTGGGGAGATTGTTACATGGGCTGTGCGTTGGGTTTGGGGAGAGGGCCGAAAGGCCAATGGTTTTTATTTTGTTTATTTATTTTTTATTTTTTATTTTTTTTAATTTTTATGTTTTTTTTTTAAAATTAACAGCAGAGAGGTAGAGTCTTCAGCAGAAATTTTACAAATGTATAGCAAAATTCTAGGCAATGAAATATCTCAACAGCATAGAATTTGATACTGTAGAATTCGGAAATTTTCAGCAGACAAAACTCAGAAATTTCTCCAGTGGCCCAGCAGCAGAAAATGCAGAAATGATGAAATTTTCAGTAGAAAAACTCAGAATTTTCCAGAAACTTCTTCAAAAACCCAATTTAAATAATATCCAGTAGCTCTTCAAATTGCAGATTTTAATAAGCAGAAATTGCAGAGAAAAATTAGAATGAAAACCTTCAGATGGGCAATGCTGCCTTTCTTCAAAGCCAATGCCTGAATGCTGGGATTTTGAATGCTTCTCCTCTTCAAAACACTTTTGAATGGTGGCAAAAACACTGATGCAGAAAGTATCTAAATGCTGTAAAAATGTCAAGAATTTTGCAGATATGCACAGGCCATAAACACAAATGGCTCACTCAATTTGGAGCAGGACCAGCAATCGCCCGCTCTGATACCATGTTAAACACCATGTTAAAACACACACATGGTGTATGAGGAAGATGAGCACACACACACACAAGAGACTCAACACACAATGAAAGATAAGCTTGTAGCTCACTTATTTTCCATTATACATGATGTACATTTATAATACAATGGGGCGACTCTTGGTTTCATATTCCAAGGTCACTTGGACTCCATTGTGACTTTTCGCATTCCACACCTACCCATAGAGGATTAGGTGTTCCAACACATACATCTCATGGATGAAATATAAAGCATCAATGATCATCCATGCCACCAATCATCATAGCAACACGCATCATTATATCCAATCACCATTCAGAGTAGAAACCAACCAACAACACTAACAGACAAGCAACAATATGCCATCATAAGGAAACCATATGAATCATATGCAACATCATCATAATATAAATTATGAGAAACATCAAGTATGCACATGATCATCATTCATCACCTCCACATAGCAACATCATATGAGGAAACCACACACACAAGCTCCCCCATGAATACATAGAAACAACTACCATAACATCTCATCACATGATGGAAAGAACCCCACTGTCATAGTATAGTATGAGGAATGACATGAACACCTCCAAGCAGAACATAATGCCAACAATGCATGGCTGAAGTAAATAGGAACGGATAATGGTCCCCCTAAGCACATGCCATCTCCAAGTTGTAGAGATACAAATTGTTGAGCTGAAATGACCGCTTCCACTGCAAACAATGCTTCCTTTGACATATAGAAGCACCATATGGACTGAGACTCCACATTACCATGACTCAAGTGACATATACAATGATAAATACATGGCTGTAGCAGTGATACAATAGACCTCATACATGATCTCATATGACCATAACATGGCCTCATGATTCATGACTATAACACCCAAAAGATAGCACAACATAAGTACATGGATCCATGAGAATTTTACATGATTTATCAATGAATTACATGGATTCTATAATAATATTATATGGAACAATGATATATCATGACTATTACATCATCATTAGCCCATACATGTGGCTGCAATATGACTCCTCCAAAACATGCCAATCATTAGCATGCCTCAACATACTATTGTCTAGACTCAATACCAATACATAATGATGAGATAACGATAAATAGGTGTCTATAATAAATTTCACATGAAAACCTATACATCGTTGGTCCATGTCACAAGTCATAATAATACATCATGGAGTCACGATCACAATCTATGCATGGTTGCACATCTTTTCAACCAGCTGTTAGTGGAAACCAAAAGCATATACATGGCTGAAAAATGTGCTCTTATTTATACTCATGAACGACATATAAAACTGCTACAAAACACATAAGCGGAAAGGAATGAAAAATAGAAGATAAATCATGAATCTCAAGACCATGCATAACTCCCCTTGAGCTAAATATAACTCCAATAGACAAGTTGATCCTCTGGACCTGAAAGTGCATGAGGCTGGAATGAACTCATCAATGTTGCTGCAAGCTCCATCATACACTCCCCCTGAGGTTATGCAACTCTCATGATTTGCAGTCCTCTAGTGTGCATGAATAATCATGGAATGCAAGAGGGAATTCTCTTCACTAGTTGAAGAGTTGAAGCTCTTTATTTCTCCATACGATCTTAGGTTGCTTATTCTCTTCTTTAATATGCTTCTTTTCTTCCTTGATCTGCTTCACCTCTTGCTTCACTCATTTACTGCTAGATCCTTTTTGTTTTTGTTGCTTCTGAAGGATCTGGCTTGAGTAACGGGGAAAAAAGAATATCTTTCCATATGGCCAAATCTATGGAAAATATAACACTCCACATGGATAAGAGGATCAACTCTTCTACTTCTCATTCCAGATCTAAATCGTGTATGAAATTTGCTTCTCCTCCATTGGTTAGATCTGCAATCACATTCCTTATGGCCAAACAGGTGAAATTAGTAGAAATAACCATAAAAATCATGATTATACCTGAAGGCCGTTCTAATTGGCTGTTGGAATTGTTGGAATCTTTGACGCTATGGGCTATATGATTTGCTCCAACAATTCGCTGCAATATTCCCAAACTTGTGATAGTTGTAATACTCTACATTATGCACAAAAGGAACAAAAGGACTTTGATTCCTTTGAAATCTTTGAAATCTGCCACGATCATCTATAGGAGCAAATGATATTTTGAATGTAGGTGCTACTTGAGATTCTCTTCTCTATTGTTGGTTCTTTTGATTGATTACTGGCTGCTAGATATGCTTCTCAGTTTCCTCAGATCTCGCTTTTGCTACTGGTGTTGTTTTCTACATGTTTCTTGGGTTGTTCTTTGGTGTTCCTTCCTGCATGGAAACTAGATTCACCATTTTTAAATCCAAGACTAGTTTTATCCATTGGTGATCTTTGGATATTAAGAAAATTATCCAAGACTATGGTGCTCTTCTCCGTCTTTCATTGCTTTCTCAAGGAAACAACTTCAAATTCTAAGTTTTTAATCTCTTTCTCTTTTTCTTGAAATTTGTTCCTCTTACATTCCTCAACTTTTTCACATTCTTCCAATTTAAATTTTAAGCCCACAATCTCTTAGCTTAGCCTCCTCATCATCATAGATCGGCAATAATTTCTCTTGATCCTTGCATGCAACTGTTAGTCTAGAAATCTCAGATTTAAGACTTTTAATAATATTCTCACCTTCACTATGTGATTCAACATGATCTAGATATGAATCAAAATTATAACTCAACATAAAATCATTAAAATTTATGCCTTCAGGAGCTTGAATTTACGATCTCTTCTCATCATCTGATGAATCATGTGCACTAGAAGAATGAGACTCTTGTGGCTGAGATTGTTGTTTCTAGAGGCTCTTCTTTTTGTTCTTCTTCTTGTTCTTATTTTTGCTTCTCTTCTTCTCATTTTAAATATTATTGTTGGTACCATTATCAAATACAACTTATAGCTTGTTGCACATATCTTTGGCACATTTTAAACCCACTAATCTCTTCAAATCATCATCGTGAATATTCTCATAGATTATGCACCATGCTTGAGCCTCTTGCTGCAAAACTTTTTTTGCAATTGGATATTTGCCACAACCTTCACATACAACTCTCCAAACATTAGATACACAAGATAATAATTGAAATTTTACATTTTTACTTCATACCTTGTAATTTGTAGTAGTGAGGATAACCATTCCCCCAAAAAAAAAAAAAAAAAAAATCAATTTCCACCAACAAACCCCAGATCTGTTAGAAAATTATATATTATGGAGCAATGAAACACATAAAATATGCGAAAATACAAGCACACAAAACACATAAAACTAGAGAGACACAGATATATGTGGTTCACCCAATTTGGGCTACGTCCACCCCGAACAGCCAATCCTTCCTTTATATTATCCAACAAAAATTGAAGAGACAAAACCTACAGCAGATCCACTGTAATATCCTCTGTTCTCTCTCACAGTCTCCCTCTCTGTTTCTCGCTCTGAGACTACACATACAATACACAGCTGCAATACAATGCCCTCATAAAAACGAGGGGTTGCCTTCTAGGGCAAAAAACCCTAATCTAAACATAACTTCTACCGTCAGATCATTTGCCTAATGAACGGCCCAGATTGACTAGAAATTACTATACTTTTACAAGGCAATTTTACATCTATTTTTAGCTTCGGGGGCACTGCCCCCGAAATCCCTCGCCAGGGGGGGCTCCAAAAAGCACTGCCGCCCCCCCCTGGACCCCCCATGGCAGCGATTAATTACGGGCGGTGTTGTCGCCCCTTTTAAGGTACAGGGGTCCAATGTTGTGATACAAAGTAAACAAGATAATCAGGCTCCACACCCAACAATCTCCCACTTGGAGACTGATTGTAGCAACTCCACCGCTGCTTCATTTGCTGGACAATGACTCCTCTTTGGACTTGGCTATTCCTCATCTTCATCGTCATCCTTGAAGACCAATTGAAACTGAGCATGTTCTCAGTTTCTCCCTGGTTACAACTTTTGTTAGCATATCTGCAAGATTCTGGCTAGTGTGTATCTTTTCCAGCTTCAACTCTCCATCTTCTAATACTGACCGTATGAAATGGTACTTGAGATGTATGTGTTTAGTCCTGGAATGAAATGCCGAGTTCTTTGCAAGATGAATGGCACTTTGGCTATCACTGTATAACGTGCCCATATCATGCTTCTTACCCAATTCACCCATAAGCCTTTGTAACCAAATCATTTATTTACTAGCCTCTGTAGCAGCAACATACTCTGCTTCTGTTGTTGAAAGTGCAACAACACTTTGGATTTTGAAACCCAACTGACAGTTGTTCCACCTACAGTAAATACATATCCTGTAGTGCTCCTCCTGTTATCTCTGTCACCTGCCATATCTGCATCAACATATCCCTGTAGAGCAATGTTTGAACCACCAAAGCATAATGCTTGATTTGTGGTACCTCTCAAATATATGAGAATCCATTTTACTGCCATCCAATGTTCTTTTCCTAGATTATTCATGTACCTGCTTACAACTCCCACTACATGTGCAATATCAGGCCTTGTGAAGACAATTGCATACATTAAGCTTCCAACTGCAGATGCATATGGAACTTTAGACATATAATCCATGTCTTCTTGGGTCTTTGGGCACATCTCCTTACTAAGTTTGAAATGGCTAGCAAAAGGTGTACTAACTGGTTTTGCATTCTGCATATTAAATCTTTTCAACACCTTTTCTATGTACTCATTCTGAGAAAGTGTTAATTTGCGATTTTTCCTGTCTCTAGTTATCCTCATACCAAGGATTTGTTTTGCAGCTCCCAAATCCTTCATTGCAAATGAATTTGCCAATTTTCTTTTGAGAACATTTATTTCCTGCATGTTAGACCCTGCAACAAGCATGTCATCTACATACAATAACAGTATAATATAGTTGCCATCATTTTTCCTTTTCAAATAAACACAATGATCAGAGTGACATCTAGTATAACCTTGTTCAGACATAAACCTGTCAAATTTTAGATACCACTGCCTTGGAGCCTGTTTTAAGCCATACAAGCTCTTCTTTAACCTGCACACCAATTTTTCTTTCCCTTTTACCTCATATCCTTCTGGTTGCTGCATGTATATCTCTTCCTCCAAATCTCCATGGAGAAATGTTGTCTTTACATCTAACTGTTCAAGATGTAAATCTTCCGCTGCTACAAGACTTAAGATAGTTCTGATTGAATTCATCTTAACAACAGGAGAAAATATTTCATAAAAATCAATACCTTTCTTCTGTGCAAACCCCTTCACCACAAGTCTAGCTTTGTACCTCTGTTTTCCTCCATCTTCTTCCTTCAGCCTGTAAACCCATTTATTCTGCAATGTAGTTTTACCTGCAGGCAACCTGACTAAGTCCCAAGTCTGGTTATGCATTAAGGAGTCCATCTCTTCTTCCATGGCTAGCTCCCACTTCTTCCTACTTTCAACTTGCATTGCTTCTTCATAACATTCAGGTTCACCAGAATCAGTCAACAATAAATAATATAATGAAGGAGAGTATCGTTCAGGGGGTCTACTTATCTTGGTAGATCTTCTAACACCACTTTCAGGTGTTTGAGGTGCCTGTTGCTGTTGTGGTGGTTGCTGCTGCTGTGGTTGTTGATTATTATTATTTTCAAGCACCTTTACTTTTTCAGTTATCTCATCAAGAACCGTGTATTCCTTGCTTTCTTTTTCCTGTTTCTTTTCCTGCAACTGATTCTTATACAAGACCTTTTCATTGAATATTACATCTCTGCTCCTAATGATTTTGTGATTTTCATAATCATATAAACGATAACCAAAATCATTAACACCATATCCAATAAAGGTACATTTCTTTGATTTTTCCTCAAGCTTTGTTCTATTTTCTTTATTAATATGGACAAAGGCCTCAACCAAAAAGGCTTTAAAAAAGAGTAGTTTACCTTTTTACCTGTCCATGCTTCCTCTGGAATACCACCATCCAAGGAACTTGAAGGCCCTCTGTTTATTAGATAAACAACAGTATCTACAGCATTTGCCCAAAATTGTAAAGGCAATCTTGCATGCAATCTCATGCACCTTGCACGCTCCATGATTGTTCTATTCATCCTTTCTGACACACCATTTTCTTGTGGTGTTCTTGGAACTGTCTTCTCTCTACGAATTCCATGCTCTGAACAATACCTATCAAAATATTTGCTGCAATATTCACCTCCATTGTCTGATCTGAGACACTTCAAATTCTTTCATGTCTCAATCTCAACCAAAGCTTTCCATTTCTTGAAAGTATCAAATACATCAGATTTATTCTGAATACAATAAATCCATGTTTTTCTAGTTTCATCATCAATAAAAGTAACATAAAAACGAGAGCCACCGAGAGATGATACCTGAGCAGGTCCCCATACATCTCTATGCACAAGCTCCAATTTTTCGCTCTTCTTTTCTTTCCCAACTCTGATAAATCTGACTCTCTTCTGTTTTCCATAAATGCAATTCTCATAGAAATCCAGATCAACATTCTTCAAACATGGCAACAAATTTCTTGAGTGAAGAATCTTCATTCCCTTCTCACTCATGTGTCCGAGCCTATGATGCCATAATGCTGCATCTGCTCCTTTGGAAGTTAAAGCATTAACAGAGTTAGAAATACCATTGCATAAATACAATGTACCAACCTTTTCACCTTTTACTATTACCAGCGCTCCTTTTGGTGACCTTCCAAGTTTTATCTGTGAAAGTAGTCACACAACCTTCACTGCCTAACTGCCCTGTTGAAATCAGATTTTTCTTCAGATCTGGAACATGCCTTACCTCCTTAGTAGCCATTGGTTTCCATTCTGTTGTTTTACAAGAACTTTACCCATTCCAACAATTTTACAGGGTTTATCATCACCCAAACGAACTTGTCCAAAATCTCCTTGAACATAGTCATGAAAATATTTCTTATCGGGTGTGGCATGGAATGAAGCCCCTGAATCTACAACCCAAGAATCAGTAACATTTTCGAAAGAAAGAATCAAAGCATCTTGTAACACATCACCTGTCACATTTGCTTCATGATTGTTTTCTTGTTGTGTGTCTCCTTCTTTTCCTTTCCGAGATCTACAGTCTTTCTTTAGGTGTCCTTTCTTTCCGCAATTCCAGCACACTATCCCCGATCTGGACTTGGATCTACCTTTCCTTGATTTACTGTGATATCCCGAGCTCTTTCCTCTTTCCATTCTTCTTCCCCTAGACTCTGCACTCAAAGCAGTACCCGATGTTTCACCGGAGCTTTTCCGTCGCATTTCCTCGCTAAGGATAGCACCCACAACATCATCAAACTTTAAAGTACTAGATCCAGAGACAGAGTTACTAATGGCCATAACTAAACCATTCTAGCTTTCTGGTAATGAGCACAGGAATAAAAAATCTCTAACTTCATCATCAAAGTTTACACCTACAGAACTTAACTGACTGGTAACTGTATTAAATTCATTTAAATGGCCTGCAACAGATCCACCTTCCGACATCTTCATATTAAATAGTCGTTTCATAAGAAATACCTTGTTTGAGGCCGAGGGTTTTTCATATAGTCTTCGCCAACGCTCAAAACATCAAACCCTTCCTCGTTGTTGTTTCCTTCGGAAGATTGATAATAATTGACGCGCAAGATGACAACCGTACTGTCTGAAAAGGTAGACTACCTAGAATGTCTCCATTACACAGACTGTCATGGCCACGCTTTCTTGTTTTTCCGCTCAATGGTAGGTATAGATCTTTCTCGATAATAGATAATCTTCCATCTCAGATTCTTCCACAACTGGTAAAGTAAAACTAAATTTAATTCTAAACTTACCATCGTCCGCCATTGCTCCCACTCGAACCAGGAACCCTTCTTTCCTGCGAGTTTATCAGCCAAATATACCTTCGGCTTTGATACCCGTTGTTAGAAAATTATATATTATGGAGCAATGAAACACATAAAATATGAGAAAATAAAAGCACACAAAACACATAGAACTAGAGAGACACAAATATACGTGGTTCACCCAGTTTGGGCTACGTCCACCTCGAACATCCAATCCTTCCTTTATATTATCCAGCAAAAATTGAAGAGACAAAACCTACAGCAGATTTGCTGTAATATCCTCTGTTCTCTCTCACAGTCTCCCTCTCTGTTTCTCGCTCCGAGAATACACATACAATACACAGCCGTAATACAATGCCCTCATAAAAATGGGGGGTTGCCTTCTAGGGCAAAAAACCCTAATCTAAACATAACTTCTACCGTCAGATCATTTGCCTAATGAACGGCCCAGATTGACTAGAAATTACTATACTTTTACAAGGCAATTTTACATCTGTTTTTAGCTTCGGGGGCGCTGCCCCTGAAAGCCCTCGCTAGGGGGGGCTCCAAAAAGCGTTGCCGCCCCCCCTAGACTCCCCATGACAGCGATTAATTACGGGCGGCGTTTCCGCCCCTTTTAAGGTACAGGGGTCCAACGCTGTGATACAAAGTAAACAAGATAATCAGGCTCCACACCCAACAAGATCTACTCTCCAATGGTCAAGCTGCAACCAAGAGCCCCACTCTGATACCAATTGTTGGAAACCTTTGACGACTACTAAGAGAGGGGGGGGGGGGTGACTCAGTAGTGTGAGTTGTATACGATATTTTCCTTTTATCAACTTCTTAATTAATCACAGAGTTATTCACCAACAACACATTAGATTATCTCTGTATAAATCCATATAAGCAGCTAAATCATAAACCATATGAGCAAAATAAAAAATATACAATGAACATAACATCAATCACACATGAGATAAAATATTTCTAGTGGAAACCCTTCTGGGAGAAAAATAACCCTTGGTGGTGTTTCTCTGCTCCGAATTCTATTATCTCAAACAATTGATTTTTTACATATTGTGCTGACTCCCATCAGCATGGAGATTTGAACTCATATACAACATGCCACCCACCATTGGCTAGGAGACTCGATACTACTGGATCGGCTCAGAATAATCTATTATCTACACACACACACACACACACACACACACATATATAACCATTTTCTAAATGCCACCACGATCAGTCGATCCTCACACAAATACCATTGGACTATCCAACCACCACTGGATTCAGAAACTTCTTCCTTTCGTTGAAGCTTCACTATCACTGCTCCACCTCCATGAAGTCACTTATCCTCACCACCATGCAGACCTCCTTTCATGCACTTTAAAACTGGATCCCAAGATACTATGCTCAACTAGAAATCAGCTCTACATACACGCTCTCAACAACAATATCTCATCATCAATCAATATAAAAAAAATGCACAAAATATGTGCCCTCCAATAGAAACAGTGGCGACACAAAAATAAATATCAGACCCTCACAAAAATAAAATGTTGCATAATACAATAGAATCATAAGACACATGGCTATGTTCTAAATGCATCAATAAATCCTGCAAAACAAGAGTGATAGGATCACTAACATATACTCCAACAACATACCAAATTCTCCAAGTCAAACACTACACTAGCAACTCTAAATCTGAACAGTATTGAATCATGCTTTAGATCTCCTCATTATTCAGTCATAGGCTGAAGCATCTAGGATATCCACTAGATCTGAAGCATACACTTCTTCTCTGCAACCTTATCACTGAAATACACATACTCCAACTCACTCAACTCACCATCAACCATCTCATAATGAGCTATCTCCAATATAAAGATGAACTCAAGTCCTCAACTCAATAATTACATAGAACTACTGGGCATCACAACTCTGTTCATATGTTTGATTAGATCCATATTTAGCTCATTGAATAAATCAATCCAATATCTCCACTTTCCTTTTGATATTTTCAATGTTAATCACTTTCTGGAAGCAAATCAAATCTGGAATTTCAATTGGGGCAATTTGGAAAACAACCACAATAGAAAATCTGCGAAAATGGTCATCGAAGAACCTTTCGTTTCTCTCAATATAGAACTAATTTGGAAAAACTTCTCATTGAAAAAATAATTTGGTTTGTTCTTCACAAAACCCATGTCTCATAATTTTGAGATCCATCCTAATTTTCTTAGAAAATCGTTTTCAAAAATTTCACTTATTTATCCAATGAATTTATGAGTTGGCATGTTTGACAATTTCCTCACACAAGAGAACCAACATAAATTTTATTCTCTTCCCCTATTAGTTAATTTTATGAAATGGTTAAGTCAAATTATTCTCAACTATCAATACCTAAGGAAAATACCATGGTTATACCAATACCATGGACACCTATATTGTGGTAATCTCCAACTTAATACCATGGGTAAATACCTTGGTTATGTCAATACCAAGGACAAATGTACCATGGTAATATTCAAACCAATACCACAAGAAATACCTTGGGTATGTCAATACCAATACTATATGTACCAAGGTAATATCACGTGCCAACTTGCTCCACATGCATACCAATACCATGGTAATGCCAATACCAAGAATACATGTACCATGGTAATACTCTACTCATGCTCAATAAAATACCAAGGTAAATCCTTAACTGCGATACCAAATACCATGGGAACCATCCTTGGTAATAATGTATAACCAAACAATCATATGCATAAGCAACGTATAGCCAAACACCTCACCACATCCAACTCAAGCATCCACAAACACATGTAGATCCTATCCAAGTCCAATGTATAACATCATCAACATGCAGAACTAATCTGGGACATGGAGACTAATCAACAAGGCTCCTCGACTCTAACTCTTGTAGCAACAACCAACATCTATAACCATCAATGATAGAACCTACAATACCATGCAACTGACCATACATACATCAAAGACGATAAACCACTCAACCAAGTGCATAAACAATCACACACAACCAGGTTGACATTAATTCCAACCAAAACCAAAGCTACCTCCAACACCAATGATACTAGGTTGATAGCAATGCCAACATAACCATCTCATTGTCAATACATCCATGCACACCAATAGGACCACCAAGTCACATTAATACATACATGATCATAACCATGACCTTGTTGACATCAATGCCAACAAAAGCTTTCATTGTATGAAAGTTACTCCGCACCTTCGCACAATGAAATCCTCCACACAATGGTTACTCCACACAATAAAGTTGAATTGATTTACTAAAATCACTTAAAAAATATCACTTTTTAAATGTAAAAACTGCTCTAGGAATGTGTGCAATTAGTTTGGTCGGTTTTCTAATATTTACTAAGTTATGAATAGATTGTTGTAATTGCACCATTTAACTAAGGCATGTGCTTACGAGCCATAATATCCACCTCATGCATTCCATCTCAACTCTGCTCATCCACCCACATTACTTTCACTTTATTTTTTATTCTTCAATTTACTACCCTACGGGTTTTCAGATGGATTATGTTGTGCTCCCTGGGTTTAAAATAACACAAAAATGACTGGAGCTCCAACTTGAATCAAAGTTTACATAATGCCAATTAACACCCCTTAGTAAAGGCATGAACCCATATTAACTTAGGTGCTCAAAAGGAAAAGCTATATGAGTTGGAAAATATTGCCTCGTGAAGCAAACTGCATACCATAGGCTCGTTCTCTATTTATACTGGTAGACTCCACTCATAGCTTGAACAAAACCATTGAATCTGTTAGGGTCCTATAATAATGGGGATCCTAATTTTGAATTGGCTATTTTTAATCTTGTAATATTTTACATACCTTTTCTTTCTGCAAATGTTTTCCCATATTAAAAAATGAAAAGAGGGTATTTCCTAAAAGAAAAATCAAAGGACTAAAAGAAAGAAGATAAAAAAAAAGGATATAAAATATGAACCCCACAAAAAGAAACAAAAATAGATCCTGAAAGTGTTGCACATTCAAATGCCATTACTCTTACTTTACTTTGCAAATAAAATTGTGTGCAACTTGTCCAAATGCTACAATTCATGAAGATCATACAGTTTAATCTTGATTCATTCATGCCTTTAAATCTCATGTCATGATAGTTAGTGAATAAAGATCTGACCAAACCATTTAATCTTGACAGATCAGTAGTTAGGTAGAGAATAAAAATGAGCTCATCAGTTTAATCTGAGCCATTGGAAGGTATAAAGATAGAAATAGATTATTTTTCTTATTTAAAGAAAATAAAAGGGTCAACAAACTTAAGTGCACCCAATAAAGGAACTAAAATGTTAGGATAAATAAAGGGTAGGTGAATTACTTTCAAGAGTTATGAAAAACATCATTTGGTTTATCTCTTATCACTAATGTCTTACTAATTTCCCCTTCCTAATTCGAAAAACCCCTTCTTCATTTTCCCTTTATTCAAATAGATTTCCCTTGTAAAAACCCTTTCCCTTTTGATAAATATCCATTTTCCCTTATTCTAACCATTTCCCCTTCCTAAAACCCCTTTTCCCTTCCTAAAACCCCTTTCCCTAGTTAAGAACCCATTTCCCTTTAAAAAATCGCTTCCCATTTACTAACTCCGCTTTTTCCAATAAAATAAGAAAAAACCCACTTTTTGTATAGTTTTAAATGGTTAAAATCTATCGGGCCTTACTTCATTTAACCCCTCGCCTAATGTATTTCTAACACTCCTCTATCATATTTCCCAAACCCTTTATATCATTTTAGCCTATAGTTTTTCCTTGCTAAATATGTTTCCCTGGACCCCTTATATTATTTTTAGCCTATAGTTTATTTTAACTCCCCCATATCATTTAACCCATTTATATTTATCCCTTCACTTAACCTTTTCCCCGGAGCCACTTTCTTTTAAGCATCTGCTTAAATAAATTTCCCAGTCGATCGTTATATTAAAAACCTTCGCTATATTATTTACCCCTTCACTTATTTAATCTCCCGACCACACCTATTTGAAACCCCGTCAATTTACCATCTGTCTGATTACCACATACCAAATCACATGGCCCCCACATCCTTTTGCACTCCCCGACAGTCCGATGTTTAAAACCACCCGCGGGGGGGGGGGGGGGTGCGAAATGGGTGGTTTTGTCCAACCCCCCACCTTGCCACGCAGCGCCACCGGAGCTTACCGCACCCCCATCCTAAAAACCGCCAAACCATCCTTTATGAGTGTGATAAACCACAAACCGCTTCCACTATGTGGCAAACTGCTTATCCACCCTGTACTATATTAAACCACCATTCCTTTTGTGCTGTGAAAAAAACCATTTCTGTGTCTTGAGCTAAACCATTCAAGTTACAAAACCCTGCTTTACCATTATTATCCTATCTCTGTTTTAAGTGCGAAAATGAAAATCCATTTCCAAGCAGAATGGGAACTTCTACAGTCCGGACTCCTTTCACGGACCTCCCTGTTCCCCGAAGCCATTTTTGCTTCCCTGCAAACCTGTGTTTTATTAACAATTGTTTTATTTTGCAGGCAATTAGCAAGACCAGGAGATTGGACAAATTTTTTTTGATACTAGTTCCAAAAATTGTTTATTCTAGACTCTCGGGATATGAATTCAAAGGCTTCACTCAGCAGAAGTTTTACATACAAAAAGAAAATCAAGTTAAACTAGAAACAAAGCAGGAAGAAAAAATTTACACAAAGACAGTAATGGTTAAATAGAGATAAAAACATTTACACCAGCAAAAACAAAAATACATAAAAATTACTCTCTAGGAAACATTTTGTATTTTACATATGTCTTTTTAGTAAAATCTATTTTTTACTAAAAACACAAAAACATAAGAGAGTTAGTGTGATTTACAGAAGAAATGAAAAGAAAGACATGTTAAAGATAAAACAGATGAAAGAAGCCAGATGAAAGAAGACAATGTGAAAGAGAAACAAACAAATAACAACAATCAGAGAATCAACGCCAGATTTCAGTTAGTTAGAAAGGTGTCACTACCTTTTTGCATCCAGATATTTTATTTCCTAGAATAAATCCTAGTCAGTTGATAGGATATTTTGTAATAATTTGTATAAATAATTCATCAATTCGAAGTATTGAGGGTGGATTCTTGAATATTTCTATAGTTGAATTGATCTACTACTTGAGGGTTCATTGTACCTTTTTCAAGTTGACAACCAGGACAAGTAATAAAGGCATTCCTTTACATGATTCATGTATTGAGCTACTTCAGTGAAGTATATTTCAATTGTTCATGTTATTTCCTTAAGTATTCCATAAACTTGCACGTTTTCTAAATTTAAATGTTATAACAGGAATTTTATTGCAGAATTTGTTTAAATACACTCTATTCTGAACTATTATTCATTTTAATTGTTTTCTTTTGATATCTGGATTTGATAATCCTTAATTGATCTATAATCCTGATTGATATTTTTCACCTTCCTTCATCATCTGGTTTAAGGAATCCTTAACTGCTCCTTGATCCCGATTAAAAACCACTTCACCTTTCAACCTTTAAGATCTGATTTTGCTAAGTTATCATGCCCTGTAACACTTCCTTTATGACTTGATTCTGTCCTGTTTTCTTGATACATTGACTCCATACCCCAATGGAAAGTAAAAATACACCTATCCATCTTAATCAGTAATTCCACCAACAAATCAAAATCAAACCAAATCAATCTTACATAACTAGCCTAAAATAAATTAAAACAACAAAGTTAAATCATTACGAGAGAGCCCTCTCTGAGCATTAGGAAGGCTAGATCCTAATCTCCAAAAGTGGTTGATAGTTACTTTGGTGATTTGTTTCTTTAGCCTTGAGAAATTGCAGAGTGATAACATAGTGGCGACCATACTGGGGAAGAACATCTTCTTCAGAAAGATTATACAAGGATCAAATTTGATCTATCAAAGACTAAAATCATCCACCACGCGACTCCAAATCAATTTCAAAATCAAATCCAAGACTCCATTGGAGGAATGAACCTGGAAGAAAAGCATGGGAAGATCAAGTTTCTAACTTGAATTATAATCCAAGACATCATGTTCTTTCTCATTAAGAAGGTTTTTCAATGTAGATTTTATTTTAGAAAATATCTTAGACTAGTATTTAATTTCTTTCCTTTGAAGATTGTAAATGTAAATTCTCCTTATCCCTTTGAATTGCTTTCTTCTGAAACTTATGATGATCATATTTCTATTGATAAGCCTCAAGTAATCAAGACTAATATTACAATTCTGTACATATTCCTATACCTTGTAAAGTTCTAGTTAGATATAAGCCACTCATCTTACCTCCTATACTCCACGATTTTCCTGATAACTATTGCAAATATCTCCCCATGTTTGATGGAGAAAATGGTAACATCACTGCCGAAAAACATATTCAAGGTTTTGAGAATTATCTAGACCTATTTGAGATTGATGAAGATGATGTTAGTATCAGGCTTTTTTCTCTTTCTTTGCAAAGTAAAGTAAAGAGTTGATTCAAGAACCTGCCTATTGCAAGCATCTCAAATTTCCAACAATTTTTCAAATTTTTCCTTGATAGATGGGTAATCAAAGTCAACCTTTTTATGATCATAGAAGAATATCATCAGTTGAAAAGACAGCCAAACAAGACAATACAACGATTTTCTACCAGATTTAATTAAGTTTATTATTCAATGCTAGCAAATATAAGAACTCTGCCTGGCTTAGCTCTCTTGCATTATCCAAAGGCCTTTGATTCAGAAATAGAGTTTCAGCTAAGAGAAAGAAACTTCGCAAGACTTGAATAGATGCAGAACATTGCAGTATATGTAGAATTTAATCTGCTAATTAGAAGGGAAAATTTGAAAGCAGAAGAAAAGAAGAACAACATTGCAGAGCACCTGACATCTTCAAAGGTAAAACTCGACATTTTGGTAAGTAAAATAAAGGAAATAATACAAAATATCACCATGAAAGATGGATTTTTCATTCAAGATCACCATGACCCACTTATTGCAAAAAAAGAAGAGGTTGTTGGCCATAAACACTTTCATGCTAATCCCAACTACCATAAATCAGAAACTAGATTTATAGATCAATATATGGAGAAGCAATCTGCTGATCCAATGTGTATGTTTGAAGACATTCCTTCTTTTAATGATTTTCCTAAGTATGATAAGTACGATGATAATTAGATTCTCCAAATTCAAGCTCACTTTACAAAGAAATCAGTAGCTAGTTTGTGGGATGAGGAAATTCAGTTTCAGTAGCTCGAATACAGTAATTAGCCAATACATATCAACTATGAGAGTGAAGAAGAAATTGCAAAAAATTGGAAATAAGTGAAGGACCTTTGCCTCTTTGTTTTGCCTAATTTCGGTTCACCAGAGACAAATTTAATGCAATAAAAAAATTAGCAGTCTTTAGGTATTGTTATTGACAACAAATAAGACAATGAAACTCTTGATTAGGATTCCTCGATTTCACAATTACAGTTATCAAATTTCATTGAAATACCTGATCAAATGACACAGGAAAGTTCTATACCACTATGTTTTGAAGCATTGGTTTTTAAAGGAGTTTTTTATAATATCTCTAAAGCAAAGGATGAGCAACCTATAGAAATCTATGAAGTCCCATTGAAACCCATATGTAATAGGTTGCAGCAATCCTTCCAAGTTTTTCATGATCCAACAGTTGATGTGTTGGATGATGAATGCAATCAAAATATTTATCCATTAACTAACTATGAGCTTCAGGATCAAGATGATAAAAGTCTCGTCAGAAAAACATTATCATCAGTAGAAATATCATCACAAAGCTTATCTGAAAATCTACGATTATCTCAGGACAATCATAGGTTAATTTTGTAGGGAAATAAAGGTAAAAATAACAGTTTAGTTTCATGGCATGGAGACCATCCAGAAAAGATGTACAGTTGCTTGCATCAATTGACCATTAGTGCATATGCCTTGGAAGATCCTTTTGTATAGTTTGTGGAGTCAACAAAGGAAATTAAATATTCCCTTATCAAATTTATATTTGTTGACAAGTTTCTATTGGGTTGTAAAACTCCATTTTTGATCACAAACAAGAAAATGCAGCAAAATCTATCAATATATATAATGCTTGAATGGTTGCATTGGCTGTTTCATTTTACCCAATCAATAGTTATAGAGCTGATTAGAGTAAGTAGGTAGAATTTCAGTTTGATTGGATTTTGTTTTCTGCAACAAGTTTATTTCAGATCAGATTTCAGTTTGCAGAAAAGGTTGTGATTTCAGTTTGATATTTTCAGTCATAGAGATTATATAACAAAGTGTGTACATGCCTAGAATCGACCCAATGGACCAGGTCACTAGTCGACGGTGTTCTTGACATATCACAAGGAGATGCCATCCCCAAGTGAAGCCGTTGTTAGGGTCCTATAATAATAAGAATCATAATTTTGAATTGGCTATTTTTAATCTTGTAATATTGTACATACCTTTGTTTTTTGCAAATGTTTTCCCATATTAAAAAATGAAAAGAGGGTATGTCCTACAAGAAAAATCAAAGGACTAAAAGAAAGAAGATAAAAAAAAGGATATAAAATATGAACCCCACAAAAAGAAACAAAAAAAGATCCTGAAAGTGTTGCACATTCAAATTCCGCTACTCTTACTTTACTTAGCAAATAAAATTGTGTGCAACTTGTCCAAAATGCCACAATTCATCAAGATCATATAGTTTAATCTTGATTCATTCATGCCTTTAAATTTCATGTCATGATAGTTAGTGAATAAAGATCTTACCAAACTATTTAATCTTGGCAGATTAGCAGTTAGGTAGAAAATAAAAGTGAGCTCATCAGTTTAATCTAAGCCATTGGAAGTTATAAAGATAGAAATCGATTAGTTTTCTTATTTAAAGAAAATAAAAGGGTCATCAAACTCAAGTGCACCCAATAAAGGAAATAAAATGTTAGGATAAATAAAGGGTAGGTAGATTACTTTCAAGGGTTATGAAAAGCATCATTTGGTTTATCTCTTATCACTAATGTCTTACTAATTTCCCCTTCCTAATTCGAAAAACCCCTTCCTTCTTCATTTTCCCTTTATTCAATCATATTTCCCTTGTAAAAACCCTTTCCCTTTTGATAAATATCCCTTTCCCCTTATTCTGACCATTTTCCCTTCCTAAAACCCCTTTCCCTAGCTAAAAGCCCATTTCCCTTTGAAAAATCACTTCCCATTTACTAACTCCGCTTTTTCCAATAAAATAAGTGAAAACCCACTTTTTGTATAGTTTTAAATGGTTACAATCTATCGAGTCCTACTTATTTAACCCCTTGCCTAATGTATTTCAAACACTCTGCTATCATATTTCCCAACCCCTTTATATCATATTAACCTATAGTTTTTCCCCGCTAAATATGTTTCCCCAGACCCCTTATATTATTTTTAGCCTATAGTTTATTTGAACTCCCCCATATCATTTAACCCATTTATAATATTATCCCTTCACTTAACCTTTTCCCCGGCCCCACTTTATTTTAAGCATCCACTTAAATAAATTTCATGACCCATCGTTATATTAAAACCCTTCGCTATATTATTTACCCCTTCATGTATTTAATATCCCGACCCCACCTATTTGAAACCCCGTCAGTTTACCATCCGTTCGATTACCACAGACCAAATCGGATGGCCCCCACATCCTTTCGCACTCCTCGATAGTCTGATGTTTAAAACCGCGGGGGGGGGGGGGGCGGCGTGGGGTTGTGTGGTTGGTGCGAAATGGGTGGTTTTGCCACCAGAGCTTATCGCACCCCCATCCTAAAAACCGCCAAACCACCATTTATGAGTGCGATAAACCACAAACCCCTTCCACTATGCGACAAACTACATATCCACCCTGCGTTGTGTTAAACCACCACTCCTTCTACGCTGTGAAACAAACCATTTCTGCGCCTTGCGATAACCTATTCAAGTTACAAAACCCTGCTTTACCATTATTCTCCTATCTATGTTTTAATTGTGAAAATGAAAAGCAATTTCCAAGCAGAATGGAAACCTCTACAGTCTGGACTCTTTCCACAGACCTCCCTATTCCCTGAAACCATTTTTGCTTCCCTGCAAACCTGTGTTTTATTAACAATTGTTTTATTTTGCAGGCAATTAGCAAGACCAGGAGATTGGACAAACAATTTTGATACTAGTTCCAAAACTTGTTTATTCCAGACTCTCGGGATATGAATTCATAGGCTTCACTCAATATAAGTTTTACATACAAAAAGAAAATTAAGTTAAACCATAAACATAGCAGGAAGAAACAATTTACTCAGAGACAGTAATGTTAAACAAAGATAAAAACATTACACCAGCAAAAACAAAAATGCATACAAATTACTCTCCAGGAAATTTTTTGTATTTTACATATGTATTTTTAGTAAAATCTATTTTTTACTAAAAACAAAGAAACACAAGAGAGTTAGTGTGATTTACAGAATAGATGAAAAGAAAGGCAGGTTAAAGATAAAACATATGAAAGCAGCCAGATGAAAGAAGACAACGTGAAAGAGAAACAAACAAATAACCACAATCAGAGAAGTAGCGCTAGATTTCAGTTAGTTAGAAAGGTGCAACTCCCTTTTTTCATGCAGATATTTTATTTCCTAGAATAAATCCTAGTCAGTTGATAGGATATTTTATAATAAGTTGTATAAATACTTCATCAATTCGAAGGATTGAGGGTGGATTCTTGAATATTTCTATAGTTGAATCGATCTACTATCTGAGGGTTCATTGTACCTTTTTCAAGTTGACAGACAGGACAAGTAATAAAGGAATTTCTTTACAGGATTCATGTGTTGAGATACTTCAGTGAAGTATATTTCAACTGTACATGTTATTTCTTTAAGTATTCCATAAAATTGAATGTTTTCTAAATTTAAATGTTATAACAAGAATTTTATTGCAGAATTTGTTTAAATACACTCTGTTTTGAACTACTATTCATTTTAATGTTTTCTCCTGATATCTAGCTTTGAGACTCCTTAATTTCTCTCTAATCCCGATTGACCTCTTTCACCTTCTTTCATCATTTGGTTTAAGGAATCCTTAACTGCTCCTTGATCCTGAATTAAAACCACTTCACCATTCAGCCTTAAAGATCTGATTTTTCTAAGCTATCATGCCCTATAACACTTCCTTTATGACTTGATTCTATCCTGTTTTCTTGATACATTGAATCCATAGCCCAATGGAAAGTAAAAATACACCTATCCATCTAAATCAGTAATTCCACCAAGAAATCAAAATCAAACCAAATCAATCTTACATAACTAGCCTAAAATCAATTAAAACAACAAAGTTAAATCATTAAGAGACAACCGTCTCTGAGCATTAGGAAGGCTAGATCCTAATCTCCAAAAGTGGTTGATAGTTACCTCGGTGATTTCTTTCTTTAGCCTTGAGAAATTACAAAGTGATAACAGGCTCCGTGTTCTCTTTTTATTCTGTACTTCACTAAAACTTCAATAAAATGGATGCTCGCAAAATATTTAAATTTCTCTGTGCGAAATGTGGAATAATGGTGATGAATACCAATATTCCTCTGCACAATAGTTCAACCCCCCACTTAATGGATCACAATAGCAGCATCAAACATAACAGTAGTGTCAGACATAGTAGGGTCATGCATGTTAGTTTCATGCCCTCATCAACAAAATAACCACTCAAAAAATTAGTTTTTTATTTTTATTTTTAAATGAATTGTGAGGATTGAAAAATACCAAAAATAAAACACCCTCCAACAGGGGAATTATGTCCCATCAAATTTCACTGAGCCAATTGAAAATTAGAAATAATATTTCTAGGAAATTAGGAAATTATTTTTTAATTTACGTAATATAGAAATATTCAACAATTTTCCCAAACTTTGGTTAAAATTGCAAAAAACCAACAAAAACATGCAAAGTCAACACACTTTATTCAACATTTTCCCCAAACTTTGATTAAAATTGCAAAAAACTAACAAAAACATGCAAAGTCAACACACTTTAACAACAAGGTGAATGCTACAAAGTCAACACACTTTATTCAACATTTTTCCCAAACTTTGATTAAAATTGCAAAAAACCAACAAAAACATGCAAAGTCACCACACTTTGACAACTAGGTGAATGCTATAACCCCTTACAAGGCAACTACTACTAATAATAATTATAATAATTTAGAGAAAACAAAAATTGGATACAATGATAGTAAGCTTGGTGGGACTACGTCTTCATCATGTCCAATATATCACCTCAATCAGGGTGGCGAATTGAACCGATGACTTCATATCAAGGAGTCCCTTAACAGAGCACCCAATCACTGTCTATCCAAGACCCCTTGGATAGGCAACACATATATTATTTGAATGAAGGGGTCTAAAGATAAATTTTTATGATAAAATAACATTTAAAAAGATAGATCTAAGTTATAGAATTTGATTTAAGAAATAATAAGACTAAAATAAAATATATTAAATAAATGTATAGATGAAAAAAGAACGTGAGATGTAGAGAGAAAAGAAAGAAAAAAATTAAAGTAAGAAGAGAGAAGAGAAGTAACGAAGGGGTCTAAACAAAGAAAGAAAAATATTAAAGTCATAATAAGGAAGAGAAGTCGAGGAGAACTAGGATTTGAGGATATTAAGGAGAAATATTAAGAGAGTAGGGGAGAAAAAGAGAAAAAAGAGATAGAGAGGTTTAATAACAAAGAAAGAGGGGGAACTTTTTTTTATTCAATAAATTGATGAATAATAAAATTTTAATTAAGGTTTCTTATGAGTGGTTGGCACAATGGGGTGTTATCCCCTCCACTCAATTTCAATTCTACTAGGGAACATCTTTGGCCCCTTGTGATAAGACTCAAGAAGTAGGCTTGGGTTTAAGCATTGAGAGGGACCAAATCTCTTGATGTGCAAACCTATTTTAGAGTGAAAAACACTTTTATGTTTAACATTTTCAGACTTCACCCCATGCTTTTTCTCATGGTATTTTTAACCGATGTTTTTTCCCATAGTATTCTTCTCTAATTTAGCCTATTTAAAGGCTAGTAATTAAACTAGCTCATATCCATCTTAATTTCAGATCTACCATGCACTCAGAGGGATCAAATCTCTTTTCACTTTAAAAGAGTGATCAAATCTCTTTTCACTCTAAAAGAGTTTTGCACTTCAAGAGATTTAGTCCCTCTCGAATCTTGATAAATGCGTTTTGAGGGATGAAATTTCTTTTCACTCGAAAAATAGGTTTTCACCTCAAGAGATTTGGTCCCTCTATAAGCTTGGTAGATTCAGAATTAAGATGAATCTATCTATTTTCACTCGAAGAGAGGTTTGTACCTCAAGAGATTTGGTCCCTCTAGAATTTTGGTAGATTCAAAGTTAAGATGAATCTAGGCTGATAATTTATTATAATTAACAATTAAACCGGCCTAGATCCATCTTAACTTTGAATCTAATAAGTACCGAAAAAGACCAAATCTCTTGAGATGCAAACCTCTTTTATAGTGAAAAGAGATTTGATCCCTCTCCCCACTTAATAGATAGGAAATAAAAATAAATTTAATCTAAATCTCATTTAAACCATACTTATGTTTATTATATTAATAAACTTTATTAAATACTTAAATATCATAGTATAATATGATGTGAAACTATTATTAAATTTATATTAAAATATGTTTATTGAGGTTCTTAATAAAGTTTTGAGGCAAGTGAAAAAAAAATATTAAAAGTTTTTGAATTTTTCATATATAAGATTTATATTTGAAATTTAAATCAACTGATATAATGATTTTATTAAAATTTTATTATAAATTTATTAAATAGTTTATTTAAATTATTATAAAAATATTATTTTATTTTAATGGTTATATCTTTAAAAATAATTTATTTATACTTTATTTTATTAAAAATATGTTCATATGAATTCATATTTTCCTCCTTTGTATTTTGATTTGACTTTCATTTTACATCACAATATTTATTTACTCTCTTTACCACAAAAATATCTACACATAATTTCTTTCCCTTAAATGATAAACTATCAATTTCCAAATGGAAATCACATATTAACCAAATTCACCATCATAAATTTTGGTATTTTTTTTCCAAAATTAGTTCTATGACTTGGGTCCCATTTTACATCCCAAAAGCTATTTACTCACCCAACATAAATAAATAAATAAATAAATAAATATAATATATATATATATATATATATATATATATATATATATATATATATTTTTTTTTTTTTTATTTTTTTTTATTTTTTTTTATTTATATAAAAAATACCATTTTCAAAATGAAAAACACATATAAACTAAACTCAACATCGTGATGATTGCTGGGGACAATTTCATACGTTGGTAGTCACTCTTCTTGTTTTCTTGAAGGCTGCATTGGCCTCCATGTGAGATTTCTTGACTAGTTTCATGCCCTTTATCTAGAGTAAAATAGATAAGACATGTACTCAATCATCAGATGAAGACAAAATGCCAGAAGTCATATTCATTATTCTAGGTTGATGCCAAAGCCAAAAAAAATAGTTTCTTAATATATTTCCTCCTCATATAAAATGACAAAAAGGGCACGCCCTCAAAATGCCAACCTTTAACAGGAAATGACCCAACACCAAAGATATAGAATATAGTGTGTTACATGAAATAATTTAAGTTCAAAGATATAGTACTAGGATATGTTTCCCTTTCCATGATTGATCATGATGCACACTAGTTTTTGTTTATATTCATACAAGTTGCCTGGACATTATGCTCTTTTTAAGGTGGGAATTTTAAAAACATTCTATGCTATTTACTTTTGGTAGAAGTTTTATAAGTATTCTAGGGATTTTATAACTATTTTATGATTTTTTTAATTATTACAAATGTTATAATTAAAAACTTTGATAATCAAAATTATGTTTAATGGATAAATACCTATCATAATTTAATATTATTTTAACATTTTTGTTTTTTGTTTTTATATTAGATTCTGAGAAAATTTTTAATTTTTATTAATAAGAAAATGAAAATTACATGATGCAGTTGATTTTATCAAACATATCTTAAAAATATCTAGTTTATCCCTATTAAATTGTAAAATCAGATATCACAATATAATTATGTTCGTATAACATGTTTATGTTGATGTCTATCTTAAATGAATTTTTATACATTAATATCAAAACTGGATAATATATACATAGCATCCAAAAACATAAATAGGTGGTATGAAAAGAATCCCTTGTAAATGCATAATACCATAAAAAAATTGTTGTTTATATTATAGTATGTTTTATTAAGTTTAAAGATTAATTATTTTTTATTTATGAGTGTTTAAATTTATATCCAATTTTCTTATATTTTGTTGAGAGGTAATGGTTCAAATAATTGAGAGGTATGTCTCACACTCTTTCTACTTGGGGGTTCAAATTCTCAATGAGATATGACTTATGGTAATAAGACTCAAAGGCTAGGCATCCTCTTTTAGTGAGACACCCTATAGTGACTTAATTTATCATGATAAGTCTCAAAGACTAAATATCCTTCTATTACACCCATTATACATAAAATTTTAAAGATTAGTTAAATAATACTTTTGATTAATAAAGAAGTTCAAGAAACTTTTCCTGGTAAAAATCAACTTATTATGAGTGTTTAAAAGTGATTATTTCATTTTTAATAAAAATATAATAATTTAATAAAGTTGAGATATTTTATTTTTTTTATTAAAATTTTAATTTATTTAAAAATAAATTGATATAGGATAGATTTTCTTATTAGAATTTCAATTTATTTAAAATAGCTTCATATACGATGGATTTTTATATTGGGAAAAGTCCTTGTTTATTTATGTTAGTGACTATTTCAAATAATCAAAAGAGAGATAAGTGCTTAGTTATATTTTAAAACAGAAAAGTAGGTCTATCAAAATTCCTTGTAAAAAAAGTGTAATGGTTTTAGCTCAAGTGGTTTGGTGAACAATTTATTTCTCTAACAATGTGGGTTCAAATTTCTAAAACCATGTTGTAATTAGAAATAATAAATAACACATTGCAATGAATTCATATTATTACAAATAAATTCATTTAATATTTAAAATTAGAAAAAAAAACCTTTATAATAAATTCTTTAAAATTAAACTAAAAATATTTGTAAAAAAATTGAAAAGAATAAAATTATTTAATTATTAAAATAGAAAAAAAAAAAGAAAAAAAAAAAGAAAAAAGAAAAAAGAAGATACATCATAATGAATTTATATTTTCAAAAAAAATTTAATTTCTAAATTAAAAAAATAAATAAATGTTCCTTCAAAATTAATAAACTTTATATATTTGTTCTTATTTATATAAATAATAATAAAAAATTATATATATATATATATATATATATATATATATATATATACAAAAAATTTGGAATTTAAAATAATTGCAAATAAATTTACTTTATTTATTATTTTCCCTTAATAAAATAATTAAACCTTTAAATGTTAAGGCTGTATAAAATTTCATTGATGTACTTTTGATAAAGTTCATTAACATGAAAATTTCAAAAGAATCAAATATGGAAAATTCTGATGAGCATCTTTAGGAAATACATGTTCAATTTTGTAATTCAATTTATGTAACCAATAAATAAATAAGCATGTATGCAAGATTCTAGAGCAACTCCATAAAGTGGCAGACACATTTTTTGAGACACAATTATTTATATATTATAACACTTCTTTTTACAAATATTTTTTATTCAATCACAAAGGTTACACATACATCATATGAGTAGGAATTTTGGCTATAGCATTATAATAAAATTCACAACCAGAATTCTTGATATTTTTTAATGCAACAGTACTTTACTTGGATTTAAAATATAAAGTACATGGGTCCCTGCATACTTATTCATAATTCTAATATTAGAGAGACATGCTTATTATATTATATGTAAGGTACCTAATGTAGCTAGATATTGTTGCCACAATTGGTCAACTCTTTCTTAATTAAAAAAAATGCCTAACAATTATGGGAATCTTAGGCATAATCAACCTCAATTTTTTTAAATCCTTTTAGTGCTGAGTCTGTCTCCTAATAAACTATAAGCATGGTAGCGTCTTTATTCACATGAAGGTTGAGCTAAGTTATTTTAGTGTTTGGATGTATGAAAGGGATGTATGAGAAGCTGAGGTGGGAAGCTGTTTGTCTGTTTTTTTGGGCTGTATATATATTTTTAATACTTAATTTTATAATTTTATTTTTAAGGTATAAATGGGAGTGATTATTTCTCATAGTTTATGAAGAGTTTTGATTAATAATTGATTCATAAAGAGTGATATATTATAACGTTTTTTTAATATATATATATATTATAAACGAGAGTAAATATTTTTTATGGTTTATAAAAAGTAGTGAATATATCATAACCAGGATTTGAAGTTAAATGGAGAGAACAATATTTTTTTCTATAGATCATTCAAATTATAGTTAATTAATTTCCATTAACATAATTCTAACTTCAAATTTTACAAGAATTTTTCTCCACTAGGTGAAAAAGAATGTGAAAGAGATGGTTGTGCTTGATAGAGAAGTAGAGTTAAGATGCTTTTATTTTAGGATTGTCTAGAAGGAGTGTGTGCTTTTGTGGGGTTGTTATTGTAATTGTTTTGTGGTTATTGGTTTTCTCATGTGACACTTATATGAGAGTTAAGGAGGGGAGATTTTTGTTATTTTTTTTTACTTTATAAAATGTAATTTTTTATTTTATTTTTCAGTTTGTGAATAAGAATAACAATGACAATGGTTTTTTTTTTTTTTTTTTTTTTTTTAAATTTATGAAAAATTTCAACTAATAATTGTTTTATAAAAAGATAACATGTCACAAGTAAAATTTGAACTCAAATAGTAAAGAAAATATTTCTTTTCTCAACCATTTGAATTAGACCCAATCAAATCCCACCTTCATAACCTTTACCTAAAAATTTATTTTACTTCAAACCTTATGTGGTTATTGGCCTTCCCATGTTCTCATATGACACTTATATGAGAGTTAAAGAGGCTAAGTGTTTGTTATTTTCCTTTTGCTTTAGAATATGTAATTTCTTATATCACTTTTCTTTTACTTTATAATATGTAATTACTTATATCACTTTTAGTTTGTGAATAAGAATGACAATGAGATATTCTTTCTATTTTATGAAAACTTTCAATTATAATTGATTTACAAAAAGAGAACATGTCACGAGTTAAATTTGAACTCAAATGGTGAAAGTTACATTTCCTTTCTCAACCATTTGAGTTAGACCCAATTAAAGTCCACCTCATAACCTTTACGTGAAAATTTACAAGTATTTTTCTCTCACAAGGTGAAGACAACTAGTCACTAGTTAAACAAAGTGAAGAGGTGGTTGTGCTTTGATAGAGACTGGAGTTGAAAGTCCTTTTGAGAATTGTTTGGAAATAGTATATGCTTCTTGCTTGCTATGATGATTGGATTTCTATTGTCGATATGTTTGTGGGGTTTTTATGATAGTTGTTTCATGGTTTTTGGTTTTTCCATGTGACATGTATATCAAGTTCTTGTGGTAATGTCATTGTGTTAGTCTCTCATAACTTTCACATGGCTTATTTTACAATGATTTTTGTTTTGTTTTTTTTCTTTCTTTTTTTCTGAATTTGACTAATTTATTAATATAACAAAAATTTTACAAAGAGACGTCGGCCTCAGCAGAACTTGCCCAAAATAGCGGCATTCTTACAATGCAAAAATGTTGGAAGATTGTTTACCAGACATCCTGGACAAAATAGACCATTAACCCATGCTAGAAAAACTAGAACATGCCGCCCACGCAGGGGAAAATGGCCTTGGACCATTAACATAGTATCATGACCAAAAAACTGAAACCATAGATGAGATAGCATGAAGAGCACTGAGTAACATGACTTTGCCGAAAGACTGTGGAGAGAAAAACTGCTAATTCTGACCAAATTATGTATCATGAGAAGTGGATGGGGGTTCTTCAACAATACGACAACCATAAGCATACAAATCATCTACCTCAGCCTGCTTGTCTTCAATGTCGTTGGAGCCGCCTCGCTTGAAGTCGTCCTGGTCGTTGGAGCAGCCTTGCTTGAAGTCACCTAAGTCCTGGTGTTCACCACAACTGGGAGCCTTCCTCTTCAAACCTACATTAGGAGGAGTGCTTTGCTTGTCGACAATGCTCGTCTCCTTCCCAACACCAGTTTGCTCAGCATCCGAACCGGGTGGTTCCTCCTTGAGCTCGATGGTGATGGTGGCAATGACTGTAGGCCTGTTCAGAGAGCAGGGGAAACGAAGTTGGGCAGTTTGGGAATGCGCAGGGAATATGGTCTGAGAGGTAGGGATGTGGGGAGAGCCCATCTCGAATTGAGATTGCCCATGGTTCCCACACCCACGACCACTTCTATTTTCAGGATAACGACCAATGAAATTATCAGAGGAGGGGGAGGAGGAGTCAGTAATGGATGTGGAGGGTTGGCAAGAGGATTGTCCATGACTGCTGCCTCTCCTGCAGTGCATACGCTGGCAAAGGCGCAACATTATCCTCTGAGCAGAGTGGAGCTTTCGAACAGCAGAATGACTGGAGACGGATTGGGCAAGAGCGGTGGAAGTATGAGAGAGCAAGGGAGTCTGAAGGGTGTGCAGAGGGAATTCTCTCAAAGTAGGGGAATTCGCATTGAGCAAATTGAGCCTCAGAGTGCAGAGAGGGCTCTGCGAAATGTGGAGATCGGGCGTAATTTCAATACAACAAACAATGGAACAACGTCTCCCCGTGCTGGTTCGAGAGTTGCGCTCTGCAACAACAGGGGAGCAGCGTGAGCGCAAGGGAGGCAGAGCGGGAATGAAGTTTCCAGAGAACGCCATAACTGTTATGGGAGCAGGCTGGTCTTGGTGTTTGTGCTGCATTAATGCAGTGTAACAAAGGACGGTGGGCAGAATTAAATGCAACCTCGCGTGAGTTTGGGTGGCGGTGTAATGAATCCACGTGCCAACCCAAAACCATATCAACTTACACCTGTGGTTGATCACCCGCATCCGGGGTACAATGATTTTTGTTTTGTTTTTTTTTTTAATTTTAATTTTAATTTTTATAGTAACGGTTATGGAATATTATTGCAAACTTGGCCTAAATGCCAAAATTATGATTACATGAAGTAGGACTATAGCCCGTTGCACCTCCCTACTAAGGATGATTGTGGGACTAATGCTTGGAATCCTTCTCTTTAGTGATGTTACTATGGGTTCGATTTCAGAAATTTTTCCAAATTTAAAGATACAAAAAAATTGACTTAAGAGAAAACAGTAAAACATGGCAACAAATTAGCTTATGGAATGGGTTCCCATGACTCTTCTTCGTCCTTCATCTTGACCCCAGCAGAAAGGAGGGAAAATTTATTGGCTTCGATGTTCGCCTCTTTATTGTTAATTCTCAGCACATGGAAGAAATTCAACTTCTAGAAAGAGTTTTCCAAGTCCTTGATTCTGGCAATCAGTCTTGTGAGTTTTAAGTCCAAAGCTGGAGAGTTAGATACATTTGCGTTTATGATGATCTGGGAGTCGCCAAATAAATTTTCTTCACTAATTTTTAAGGCTTTGAGAAGCTTGAGTCCTTGAAAGAGAGCTAAAGCCTCAGCTTGAATGCTGGTTAAGTGGCCCAACCCCTAGGCGAAGGAGTGTGTCGTTTTGCCATCTGGATTTAAAATAATGCCACCTGCACCAGCTTTGCCTGGATTTCCCTTTGCTGCCCCATAATAGAAGAGAGAGTGTCTTCTTTGATTTATGATCTAGTCTTGAAAGTATTTTTCGGATTCTATTATTTGCCAGGCTTTTGGAGGAGGGGCATTCCTTACATCTTTTTGGAAACACAAATCAAGGAAAGAGCCCCAAGCTATGTCTTGTTGACTAAGGTTATAGTCGTCTTTTAAGTCAATCAGGCACTCTTTTAGATGACATTTGATCTTGATTTCTATTGCTTTGAGGTTCTGCTCAATGTTTCTGAAAATTCTTTTGTTTCGTTCAAGCCAAATCTGCTAGCATATTACTTTGGGGAGAATAGACCAAGTAGCTTTGATTACCTGATTTTTTGGAGGAGGATCGAGATACCTGTTCGCCCACTTAGAAAATAACTCAGCAGTGGAACTTGGGAGCGTGATGTTGGAGTTCAGCATGTGAAGGAATGTAAACCATATCTGCATAGAAAATCTGCATTCTAACATTAGATGGGTAACACTCTCTGAATTTTCTTTACACAAAGAAAATTTTGAGGGATCGTGAAACCCTTTCCTCTGCAGATTTTCATGCATGAGAATTTTACTTTGGCATAGGAGCCAAGAGAAGTAATCCACTTTAGGCCACAAGGGGCAGCGCCAGATGCCTTGCCATGGCACTGGATCAGGGGGAACATAGGGCCTCTCCCTCAGCTTATCATAACCCATTGCAACAACATACCCATTTACCTTCTGTCCCCAGCCTTTCGTGTATTTTTTGCAGATGTGAATGGGCGCCATGCCATGGAGAAATCCCAACAACGAATGCCATTCCTGCTGCAGATTACTTGGCACATCGACTTGTTTCCAGCTTGCCCAATTTGAGTCATTCCACACAGAAATATCCCACAACGTTTTCATCCTAGCTTCTTCCATCCAGCAACGTAGCGCACTGATAGAGCCTCTGTCTTCAATTGGATCAGCGTTTAGAATTCTATCAGTCCAAATATTTATCCTTTTCCAGTTTCCTGGGACCTAAAAAGAATGCGATTTGATAAGAGGAGCAGCTTTGACATAAATCTTGAGGAAATAAGAGTTAGGGAGATGAATCGAAGTGTCCAAACAGCAGGTGCAAGGACCTCTGAAGTATTTTTTCCAGAGAGCCAATTGAGCCCAGCCTAGCTTGGGTGCGATAATTTTCCATATTAATTTCGCTCCCATAGCAATTTTTTGGTGACTGAGATTTTTAAAGTTCAATCCGCCCTCCCAAAGAGGCTTGGAGATGGTCTCCTAGTTGACTAGAGGCAGTTTGTTTTCATTCTGTTTGCCTCCCTTCCAGAAGAAGCACCTAATACACTCCTCCATTTTTCTAAGTATAATCACCGGAGCAAGAAGAACAACGAAATGAAATAGGGGAAGACTGGTGAGCACATATTTTATAAGAAATGATTTACCAGCAATGTTGAGCCAGGAGTAACCCCAGGCTTGAAGCTTGCTCTTAAATTTCTCAAGTTGAGGGAGCCAGTCTTTACTGAGAGATATTTTATGAAATACAGGAAGGCCCAAATATTTAAATGAGGTCCAAGAAGAGGAGGTTGCAAAGCCCAGGCATCTAGCAATAGAAGAGAGCAATCTGGGCGAAGTATTCCAGCTGTAAATGTGACATTTGTTCTTGTTTAAGACACTGCCAGAGGCCTCACAAGAGTCATCCAGCACTGCTTTGAACTTGGAGGCTGAGGATACAGTGGCAACCCCCAATAACAAGGTATCATCTACGAAGAGGGCATGGTTTATGATTTTGACCCCTCTTGCTATACAAAGTCCATTGATATCTTGATCTTGCATTTTCTTATCTAACAGAAAGCTGAGAACCGAGGCTTGGATGACAAAGAGAAAAGGGGAGAGTGGGCACCCCTGCCTAAGACCTCTCGTGGCTTTAAAGAAATCTGTGGCTCTGCCATTCACTAGAGGTGCAATCCAGGGCTCTGAGATGCAAGCCCAGATCCAATTTATGATACTTACACCAAAACCAAACTTGCTCAAGACATTTAACATAAAGCTATGTTTTACTCGATCAAATGCATTTGCTAAATCGATTTTGATAACCATACCTTGTTATTTTTGGTGTAAACTTGAGTGAATTGCCTCTTGGACTAAGGTGAAGTTGTCCACAATCTGCTTGCCCTGGATGAAGCCTCCTTGGTTCTCTGAAATAACTTTGGGAAGAATGTGCTTCAATCTATTTGCAATCACTTTGGCAATTAGATTTTACCCTATATTGCATAAGGAGGTTGGGCGAAATCTGTTGAAGTTGCTGGCTCCTTTCTCCTTAGGGATGAGGGCTAAAAAAGCTGAGTTTGTGCTGCCCCCGATTTTCTAACAATCTTGGGATTTTTGGACCATTTTGAAGAGATCCTTTTCAACTATCGGCCAACAAACTTGTAGGAACCTGGTAGAGAAACCATCCGGTCCAGGGGCCTTATCAGGATCCATGGAAAAAAGGGCATTTTTAACTTCGATCTTGGAGATTTTGGCCTCTAGGAGAGCATTCATTCTGGGAGAGATTGAATGTGGAACAATATCTAACAGATTTGGATATTGATCCAGATCCGTGTCCTCACTATACAAGTTTTTGAAGTGAGAGAAGGCTACTTTCTTGATGTCCTCAAAGTCCTTATGGATGGCATTCTCCTCCTTGATCTCAGATATTGAGTTGAAGCATTTCCTGGCCTGGGCTTGTTTGTGGAAGAAAGAAGAGTTCCTGTCCCCTGCTTTGAGCCAAAGGCTTTGGGACTTTAATCTCCAGTATTCTTCTTCAGCCAAGTAGGCCTTATGAAAACTCTGGTGAAGGTGCACCTCTTTGTCTAAGATCTCATCAGTAATGATATCATCCTCCACTTGTAGTTTATGAATGGCTAGAGATATTTTGATAAATTTTCTTTCTGTAGCTGGATTGGGCAACGATTTGGCCCATATTTTTAGTGCCCCTTTCACCCTTCTGAGCTTTTCCTCCCAGAAAAAGAAGGGGGAGCCTTTGACTGGCTATTTCCAACAATCCTTGACTAGTTGCATGAAATCTGGCTCCTTGACCCAGAGAGGGCTAAATCTGAAAGGAATAGGGACCAGATCTAGATGGGATTGGAGTTCTAGCTTGATGGGTTTATGATCCAAGGTGCTGTTAGAGAGAATATGCATTCTAGGTTCTAGTCCTAATAACAGAAAGGAACTTTGAATGAAAAATCTATCCAGTCCGGCAGCAATATGGCCTGGACCAGTTCTTTTTTTAGACCAAAAATACTTACCGGAAGTAGGTTTGATGTCCAGCAGGTCCTAGTCCTGCATAAGATCCTCTGACCATTCCATTGCCGGATCTCGAACTATGCTGCCTCCTCTTTTTTTAGACGAATGAAGAGTGAGATTGAGATCTCCAGCAATGATTATGTTTTCCAAGTTTGCTAGATCTGCTTGGTGCCTTATAGTGTCGCAGCAGTCCTTTTTTTCCCCAATATTGATTGGGGAGTATACATTGAAAAGATAGAAAATTTCTTTGGTGACCAGATGTTGCATTTTTAGCAGCAACCAATGAGTATTTCTAGCCTCATAGATAACTGAAAATTTTCTTGCATTCCATATGGTGCCTAGTCCTCCCGAGGCTCCTCGGGCAGAGATTTCTCTTGCTTCACTTCTGTTCCAGAGTTTCTTGTTTGCATGCAGAAAGACTACGTCTTCTAGCTTGGTCTCCTAGATGAGAAGTATGTCAGGAGATTATATTCTTATTAAACTTCTAATGGCTTCTTCCTTGATTTTACTCCCCATACCTCTATAGTTCCAGGATATGACCTTCATTATTTATGTTTCTGATGGGCTCCCTTGGAGCCTTGGGGCTGATTTTTCACCGTCTTTGGCTTTGAGGCTAGCAGCTTCTCAAGAGATGGTTGGCTGCCCTGAAGCTTTTTTTTTGTACGTTTCCTGCTCTCTTTTTTCCTTGTCAGTCTTACGGCCTCTTGTGGATCTCCTTACCGAGGCTTGAGACTCTCCTATTTCTCCTTCCTCCTCTAATTCTTCCGATTCTTGTTCTTCTTCCTCAACTTCTAGAGGAATGCCTTTGGAGCTTTCTGCAACACTTGTTCCTTTGGGAGAGGAAAGAAGGGATGCCTTATCTTAGGTAGCTTGCTTTGAATCGATTTCACAGTGCTGGCTGTTTGTTGGCTTAGGGGGTCGAATTTATTTTCTTGTTCCTTTTTGGGAGGGGGCTTCTGAGCATTGGCCTGAAGAGGACCTTTGCCATTAGGGCCTCCAGATTTTTGACCTTTGTGAGAGATCTTTGAACGATTACCTTGGTTCCAGCCCTCTTCGTTTCCTTTCTCTGGCTCAGCATTGGACGAACAACCTCTAGCGAAGTGGCCGTAAACATGAAATTTCCTGCATTTAAATGGCAGTTGCTCATAGTCCAGTTTCTCCACATGAGACCAACTACCGACATTGCTTTTGATGGCCTCCGGGAGACCCACCTCTAGATCTACTTCTACGCAGATTCTAGCACAATCATGCTGATCCTTGTTGTTTTCCCAATCTATGAATTTCCCAAGGGCGTTGCCGATGTGTTTCAAGGAATCCCAGTTCCAACAATGGACTGGGAGGTTTGGGAGACGAACCCACACTGGAACCGCTGTGGGGACATCGACTGCCGGATCGAAGTCCGACGTCCATTTATTCAGATATAGACCCTGAGGGCCCATGAAATAGGGCCCATTATGGAAAATCAGATCTTTATCTTCTTTGGAGGAGAATTCAAAGAGGAAGAACCCTCGCCCAAGAAAATAAGAAGTGATGTTTTTCTTGATTAGAGGAGCCCAGTTCTTATTAACCCATTGCTTAGTAGATTTTGGAGAGGGCCAAAGCCCGGTGAATTGGCCAACGAGGGCACGATCAGCCAAAGACAAAGCAATTTGGATGGGGGCCTCTGGAGGCAAAGAGATCTTCGGAATATCTTCTAGCTTCTTCACAAATTTGGCTGCTTCATTTATTTTCTTCTGGGGCAAACTAGCCAGAAGCTGATTGAAAGAATTCACTGCAGAGGAAGAGGGAGGCAGTGGAGGCTCCTTGGGCAAGCCATGCGCCTCCATGGGGGCGGAGCCCTAGGCAGGCCGTCGCAAGAAGCAGTCTTGCTGCTCAAAAACCTAGATGAGGGCGCGCTTGACCGTCGCAGAGATTTCTCTTGCTTCACTTCTGTTCCAGAGTTTCTTGTTTGCATGCAGAAAGACTACGTCTTCCAGCTTGGTCTCCTAGATGAGAAGTATGTCAGGAGATTATATTCTTATTAAAATTCTAATGGATTATTCCTTGATTTTACTCCCCATACCTCTACAGTTCCAGGATATGACCTTCATTATTTATGTTTCTGATGGGCTCCCTTGGAGCCTTGGGGCTGATTTTTCAACGTCTTTGGCTTTGAGGCTAGCAGCTTCTCAAGAGTTGGTTGGCTGCCCTGAAGCTTTTCTTTGTACGTTTCTTGCTCTCTTTTTTCCTTGTTAGTCTTGCGGTCTCTTGTGGATCTCCTTATCGAGGCTTGAGACTCTCCTATTTCTCCTTTCTCCTCTGATTCTTCCAATTCTTGTTATTCTTCCTCAACTTCTAGAGGAATGCCTTTGGATATTTCTGTAGCACTTTTTCATTTGGGAGAGGAAGAGGGGGTGCCTTTGCTTGGTGAGACTAGCTTTTGAATCTCGATTTCCTGAGTTGCCTCTGTTTGTTGGCTTAGGGGGTCGAATTTATTTTCTTGTTCCTTTTTGGGAGGGGGCTTCTGAGCATTGGCCTGAAGAGGACCTTTGCCATTAGGGCCTCCAGATTTTTGACCTTTGTGAGAGATCTTTGAACGATTACCTTGGTTCCAGCCCTCTTCGTTTCCTTTCTCTGGCTCAGCATTGGACGAACAACCTCTAGCGAAGTGGCCGTAAACATGAAATTTCCTGCATTTAAATGGCAGTTGCTCATAGTCCAGTTTCTCCACATGAGACCAACTACCGACATTGCTTTTGATGGCCTCCGGGAGACCCACCTCTAGATCTACTTCTACGCAGATTCTAGCACAATCATGCTGATCCTTGTTGTTTTCCCAATCTATGAATTTCCCAAGGGCGTTGCCGATGTGTTTCAAGGAATCCCAGTTCCAACAATGGACTGGGAGGTTTGGGAGACGAACCCACACTGGAACCGCTGTGGGGACATCGACTGCCGGATCGAAGTCCGACGTCCATTTATTCAGATATAGACCCTGAGGGCCCATGAAATAGGGCCCATTATGGAAAATCAGATCTTTATCTTCTTTGGAGGAGAATTCAAAGAGGAAGAACCCTCGCCCAAGAAAATAAGAAGTGATGTTTTTCTTGATTAGAGGAGCCCAGTTCTTATTAACCCATTGCTTAGTAGATTTTGGAGAGGGCCAAAGCCCGGTGAATTGGCCAACGAGGGCACGATCAGCCAAAGACAAAGAAACTTGGATGGGGGTCTCTGGAGGCAAAGAGATCTCCGGAATATCTTCTAGCTTCTTCACAAATTTGGCTACTTCATTTTTTTTCTTCTAGGGCAAACCAGCCAGAAGCTGATTGAAAGAATCCACTGCGGAGGAAGAGGGAGGCAGAGGAGGCTCCTTGGGCGAGCCCTGCGCCTCCATGGGGGCGGAGCCCTAGGTAGGACACCGCAGGAAGTAGTCTTGCTGCTCAGAAAAGCAGACGGGGGCGCGCTTGACCTAGCTCAGCGCAACGCACAACGTGAAAAAAAAATCGAGTATTGAAATATTTTACTAATTAAGTTAGATTGAATATCAATCAGGGTACAATGATTTTTGTTAGTAATAATCCAATCTACTAATTTATAACAATGTTTGGAATAGGGTTGTGAAGGTTCAACTCTCTATAATGAGTTTGTTGGTCAAAGGCTTTTCTTTGTAGATATTTTATTGAGCTTATAGTGATTGAATAACCTATATACAAGATTTGCATTACTAAAATAATCTTAATGGCTTCACGATTGGTGTCATGAAGACTCCATACTTTAATTAATACCCTTATTTATTATAGATGTCTCTAATGCTTAAGGTTTCCAAATTGCATGTCTTTGCTTCTTGTGCCATTAATGATGAATCTATCACCATAATTAAAAAATTATGGGAAATGTCTTATTAGTTCAGATGCATCATATTGCTTCTTTTCAAGGTTGCTTATGTATGATAAAAGGTAGTTTTTGCTATGATTTATATTATTATACTTTTATATATAACTTTGATATTTAACTAATGATATTTTGCATTTAAAAAAATTAACATTTTTTAAAATAAAAAATTAACATTTTCTAAAATAAAAAATATTTATATTTATATTCTGTTCGTATTTAAAAAATAATTTATAATTTCTATTTAACATGAAAATGCTATCCTAAATATACTAATTTAAAGTTTTTCTTCATTTAAAATTTTATGATTTTATATGTACACTATTTAATAATAAAAAAAATGATTTTACTTGAATACACTTTGAACATCAAAGAAATATCATTAATTTTCTTTTTAAACAGAATGAATATTTTGTATTCAAAATATAGGTTTCACAGCTAGAACCATTTTACATCATTTCAACAAAACTTGCTTTAGTCTTAGCAGGTGCTTCCATATCCCAATACAACCATCAAACTATTTTCTTTCTCCTATTAGCCCTATATACTATGAGAAAACACTTAAATCTACCATAAAGATGGAGACACAATCCTAATATCAAAATAAAATGAAAAATTATAAGTGAACATTATCTGATATTGAACTTCTCCTCATCCTCGCTTCCAGGCTTGCCATGACTGCTTGAACCTGCGCCAAAGTCGTCGAATCCTCCATCGCTCTGAAGCTAGGCCACAACCTCCTCCAGAAGTCCTGCAATAATTTCCTTAACCTCTACAAACATGCTGTCACTGACCATCTCCGAATTGGGAGTGAGTATATCAATCTCCATCTTCACTATTTTACGCTCCAAAGAAGCCTCCACAACCTCGAATTTTGCATTAATTCTCTCAACGTTGGCGGCTCGATACTTCTCTAGTAGTTCTACTTGATGGGCGATGAGGTCGAGTCTCCCCATAATCAACTTGAATAAGAATTCGACGACCCTCTTCTAGCACGCTAGGTCCTCCTTAGGCAGATTCCTTCCATGACCTCCCGACACATTCATATTTGTGTTCTTCCAACTTTCACTGCTATCAATTCGTCACACCAAACCTTTAACTGCAAACCTTCATAAAAATGCAAAGGAAAGATGTCTCTATGAACATGTCTAACAGAAGATTTCCATAGAATTGAGTGAAACCATTTAAAAGTGTATAAGTTCTTCTATGCCATTGACTTTGGAGGTATGCACTAGAATTTTAAAAAGGCAAGAAAAAAAGTGTAGGTAAAGGAATTTTGTTTTTAACATATATTTTGTTTTTTTAACTAATATATAAGTGTTTTTATCAATTAATTTTTATTTTTTTGATATTTTTTTATTAATTAATTAAATCAAATTTATTATTATTATTATTTTTAAAGTTTAATATTGGTGAGATTATATTAAAATTATATCAAATAATAATATTCAAATAAAATTAAAAATTGTATCAATAATTTAACATTTAAAAATGTCTTAACAATACACAAAATTGCTATTTATCCAAAACTTTATAAACAATTAAATTAAATTTAAATAATTAATATATATAATTTAAAATATAAATTTATTTATATCATATTTAATTTTTATAAATTAAATTATTTAATAAAATTAATACATTAACAATCTCATTTTCACTCCTAAAAAAAGAAAAGTCATATTCTTTTTCTTTTTCTTGGTTTTTTTGTTTTCTCGAGTCACTTCAATTTCATCGCTGCCTTTGGATGAAACTTCAGTCTAAAGACTTTTGGTGTTTCTAAAAGGTGCAATTTGCATTTGTGATTTGTGTTTGGAGTAGAACGTGGGGACGGTACAAAGAAAGCTTTATGTTATGGTGAAAGCAATTATCCATAAAGAAAAGTTAAGTGAATTAACATAATTATAAAATGGAAAAAAAAATGTGGAAAACACACCATATATCATAAATTTTTATTTTTATTTTTATATTATTATTATTATTTAGTTAAATTGGGATTTTTTATTTTTTATAATTTGAATTATATATTATTATTAATTTCAATTAAATTATTATAAGAAAGAGTATTCTATTTCAGGATTAGACTAAAAATATATTATTGGCTATGAGGTTTTAAAATAGGTCCAAAAATATAATAGTATATAACTATGTTATTTGAGTCTAAATCTAAGTATAACATCAAAAATTGAAATATTGTTTTAACTATTTGTAATTCTATTGAGTTTATAATCATTTTTTTTAAACTTTCAATTTCAATTTTCACTCAACTTAAATTTTGAAAATGCTTGTCTTGGTTACGGTAGTTAATTCAGAATGTTTCATGGAGTTTAATCAGTCCAAAGTTGCAGATATGTATTCAGAGATTGGTTTTACGTAACTGGTGACGCGTTAGTTTGGCCGAACTCTTAAACAAAGTTCGACTGAATTGTTTTTTGCACTGACGGCCCGTTAAGTCAAACAACATAAAAGTTCAGCCGAACTTTTACCTAACTTTTCGTCGGCCGAAAAGTACCACCGAGGTCCTCCAAAAAAACATTTCGCGGCAATATAAATTGCCACGAAATCATTCATTATTTTCGCATATTTTCGCACATTTGGTTTGATTTTACAAAGGTCTTGATCTAATTTTGCAAAGAATTGTTTTGTGTTTAAAGACTTTTCTTGGAGGTACATTCAAAGGACATTTCTTGGAGGCATTCATTATTTTTGCATATTTTTGTACATTTGGTCTGATTTTGCAAATAATTGTTTTGGGTTTAAAGAATTTTCTTGGAGGTACATTCAAAGAACATTTTTGAAGACTTTTCTTGGAGGTACATTCAAAGGACATTTCTTGGAGGTATGTGATACAGTTTTTTGGATGTTTTTTGGGCTTCATTTTTTTTGAAAGTATGGATTTGGACTTAATTTTCATTATTTTTGAAGGTATGGATTTGGGATTAATTTCAAAAGGACATTTTTTGGAAAATTTTTGGAATTATTTTTTAAAGTGGCGTTTTTTATAAAGTTGGAATTAATTTTCAATGGACATTTTTTGGAGGCATTTTTTGAAGTGACATTTTTTTAGATTACGTGTTTTGGGTTGAAGAAAATCTTTTATAATAATTTTTTAAATGACTATTTGTCTAACTTTTTAAATGAATTTTTTTTTTAGGACTTGGAAGGAAATATTTTGAGCTTCGTTTCATTTTTATAAGACATTTTTTTCTCGAATTTTTTAAAGTAATTGTTTTGGATTGGAGTATGTATTTTTTTGCAAAATTTTTAAAATGATTTTTTTTTTAAATTAAATATTATGTGATGTTTTTTTTAATTGAGTTTTTGTCTAAATTTTTGAAGGAAATTTTTTGAACTTCATATTCTATTATCATGGAAAATCGAAGGAATTGTACGAGAAAACATGATCGAAAAAGAGACCCTGAGGAACGTAGAGAAGAGATGAGACAATCTTGCAAAAGAAAGATAGAAGCACTCTCAATATTGAAGGGGAAAATCAACCTCAACTAGAAGTTGAAGCAGGTATGTAAATGTAAATATTATGATTTTGATATATTTAAAACTATCCTAGTGTGAAATGTGAAGCGTAATTTTTATATGATGAACTAATTTGAAAAATATTTTGCAATGTAAACAAAGAGAGATATTCCTCAAAACATTGATGATGAGATACAAAATTTTGAAAGAGAAAGTGAAAGAGATATTGAACCAATGATTGAAGATGATGAAAATGTTGAAATTCAAATGAAGGGTGAATCTGGTATGTAACACACCACACACACACACACACACATATATATATATTGTTTTGTTTATTTTATTATTATGATTATACCATATATTTATGGTAGTTATTTATTGAATATAAACTTATTAATATGTATATTCATTGAATAACTATATAGTGAAATCAATATGATGTGGGATATTAACATGTTGACATTCATATAGAATAAAGACCATTATATATGATATCGTGTTAAACTCATTTTTTATACGTACTTCATAAAGGAAAATGTGACAGTTCAAGCCCAAATGTTGAAAGGTATCCTATCATTAAGGAAATTAAAAGAAGCTACGAATTTATTTGGTATTTGAAAATCAACCAAAGATAAAAAAAAATGAAGGAAAATGTGATACAAAATATAAATAGTGCTATAAATTCAATTATAAGATCTAGACAGAAAAATGTTTCAGTTGTACATAGAGCAATACATATGGTAGTGGTTTCATCAAGTACTAAAGAAAATCACGTGGTAAAATCTATGGCACGAGAATTAGAGAACATACTGAAAAACTTGCACAAACATATATGTGACCTTTGATTAAATATGATGCAAATCATGAATTCGCTGGTTGGAGGCATTGAGCAACCAGCCACAAGAGATGAACTTGAGTGTTGGCTAAATAATATAGTGTTGGAGACTGTTTGCAGTTTCCCAACTACGAGGCATGATGTGAAAGAAGAATAACACAGAAATCCATACGAAGAACATGAAAAACATTTGAAACCCACTCGAGATGGTTGATGGTTCAAGAGGAAGAAATCTGAAAAAGTTAAAACCTGTGATTATTTTAATTCCTTATAAATATGTGGTATGTAAGCTTATCACACAGCATTCTGTTTATTACCGTTATCATGTGGAATTTGAGTTATATTATGACACATTCCTTGATTTTGGTAGAAAATTTTGGAAGGATTCACCTCCTCCTTCCACTATCCGTGATTTCATATCTCAAATTCTATGTGAAAGAGAAAGTGATGAACTATTTTACGAAAAGAAATGTGTTGGTGGTAAAAAATGCGATGATTGTGGAAATTTGACTAAATTTCAAAACAAATATCGTACTGATATAAATGATCAATCATTGTCCAACATGAAAGTGAAATGGAAGAGATATGAATACATCCATACATCGATTCAAGGTGAAAATAGTGTTAAAATAATTGAATTACGAGAAGAAGAATTTTTTGTCATAGAATTTTTGAGGAAGTTTGAGGCAGAAATTTACAAATACACCAAGCATTCCCATAGAACTCGATGGAAATACTTGCAATTCAAAAAATCCCATGAAGTTTTTCCACCAGGGACCATTTTGTCAGTAATTGATTTTGCAGAAAACTACAAATTTGTTCCACAAAAAGAAATTAAGAGTGAATACTATCATTCTCACCAAGTCTCCATGCTCGTCCATATTCTATATAGACATGCTGAACAAAATGTCGATCATATAGAAAGCACCAGTGAAAATCGACATATTATTAAAGAATATCAATTTTATATCAGTGACGATCGTACACATGATAAATATTTTGTACAACATTGTTTTGGAAAAATTTATGATTCCTTGAAAAATCGTGGAATAACATTAAATGAACATTGGATATGGTCAGACGGATGCATAGGTCAATTCAAATCTGCACGATCATTCTTTTGGTTGTGTTGTCTTCATAAGAAAATCTGCATTAAACATTGTTGGATTTTCTTCGAGACTGGCCATGGAAAAGGAGAACATGACGGTGCAGAGGCATGCATAAAATGAGCACTTCGAAGATATCAAATGAACCCCTCTGCAAGCCAACTTGTGGACGTTGTTGGGGTTCCCATGTTTTGGCCAGGTTAGCAAGACCAAAAGATGAGACAACATAGAACCACTTTCAGACCTTAGGATCTAGCCCTCCTAGGTCCAGAGAGGGATCTCTCTATGATAGTCAAAGGTTTTATGTCTTTGAGGCTCAAAAGTTAAGATTTTAGGCTAGTTATAGGCACAAAGTTTGTTTGTTTGATTATTTGAGGTTTGGTTGCTGGGAATCATGAAAGGAAGGTCCAGTATAAGACAAGGATGAGCAAAGAGGAAAATTAGGCAAAGGTAGATAACTCAGAGAACATCAAGGCCATTGGGCAATGGAGTCAAGAAAGGATTTACTTGTGTTCAATGTGCAAGCTTTCAGTTGGGCTAGTCATCTAGAGCATTTGGATCTAAAAGGATGATTGGTGAAATGGAACATTAAGGACTAAAAATGAAAGGAGGAGAACCATCCAATTCTGTCTATAGATCAGGTCAGAGGTCATTTAACTCCAGACCTACTTGGACAAAATCAGAGGCAATACAAGGGATATTAGAAAGGCTTAATTGAGATGGAAAGATCCTAGTGAGGCAGAGATAGGGTTTTAGACCTCTCGGCGTTCTCAACTCATCCAACTAGATCCTAACAAGAACAGCTAAACATAGATTTCATTAATTCATACATCAGAGAGCAGGAAATAACATCCACTACACTGGTTAAATCAATTGAAATCAATATTCAGATATGTTGAAAATGCAGCAAGATGATGGAGCTTGGTGAAATGAAGTCGCCTTCACCAAGTGGGCCCGCAGGCAAATTCTGGCGCAAAATCTATTTTTAGACTATGTCTATTTTTATGAGGGTGAGCATGGTTCCTGTGGATTCCTAGCTTTGAGATTTGGGTTATGTTGGTAAAAATAGATGAGACTCTATTTTTGAGGTCAAAGAGGTCGAAGTCTATTTTTAGACTGCTTCTCCTTAAAACAGGGAAGTCAAATATTATTTACCCTTAATAATATTTAGACTATAAACATCAGTTTACTCTCTTGGAGCACTTCAGTTCGAGCTACAGAAGTGGCTCATGCATCTGACAGAGGAATCACGTGGTTCCCAAGGGTTTGATGGCATCATGCATGGTTGACTTCAGTTGGACTTCAGTGGCAGAAGTTTGGAAGAGTTAATGAGACAGCTAGTGGAGTTGTGTTCTGTTTATTTTAGTTGAACTGATTGAGATTAGTTTAACTAGCTAATCAATTAGTTATGAGTGGAGTGAATTAAATATTATTTAATTCATTAATTAGTAACTCATTATTCAACTCAAGAACACATCAGCTCACTACAGTGCATGATCAGTTCAGTGGAGACCAGTGAAAGAGGTAGATGAAAGGGTGGAGTTAGCTATCAGTTGTGACTATACTGTTGCTATTTGCAACACACAGATAGGTGGAGTAAGCCCATGATGATTGCGCAGTTCAGGCTGGTGGTTTATCTATATAAAAAGGCCATCCCATAGCATTGAAACATGCAATAGAGGCAAGGTAATTGGCGATGAGTTTTGAACCAGTAACCTGTTCAAAACTGAGCTAGATTGTGGGTAACTTTATGAGAAAGTACTGAGTACTTGTGAGGAGTATTGTAATGAGTTGGTTACTTGATTTCTCCATTATAATATACATAATAGCTACGGGGTTTTCAGCTATAAGCTTTCTCCATACATACTGTGTTAATGTGTATGATGATTTGATGTGTTATTGCTTGATTTTATTTCCGCATGTGTGATGATCTGAGTTGATTTGAGTGGAAGAGATTATGTGTTGTGTATGAAGTTCAAATAGTATGTGACCAGGATAGTCTCGGTGGATAATTAATCATTATTCAGCAAATTTCTACATGGTATCGGAGCTATTGAAGCAGAGATTGATCATCACAATGATTACAAACTTATTTCGGTAGACAGAGTCTGCATGCGGGCCAGGTAGCCTCCGGATTCATCTTTCTTCGGAAAGTGAAAGGTCTGGTAAATGCCCCTTGCAGTCGATCTCTGTGCTAGAAATAATTTTTTCTCACAGATCTAGAGCGGTTGAGCTTTGAGGTGGAATTAAAATTTTGCAGCAGTTTTGTTTTCTCGGTGCCGGTGTTGAAAATGTCTTTCAACGGTTGCGACTCGAATATGCTCTTGAAGGTAGTTCGAATTATGTTGCATGGAAGGATCGCATGGAGGCAGTATTAGAAGATAATGGTCTGAAGGAGTTCGTAGATACGGATGTCCAAAAGCCCACTGATCCTGCTGAAGTCGAAGCATGGCAAAAGAAGATGGCGAAGTGTCGAAGGATCCTGTTGGAGGGCGTCGAGGATCATATTGTATCCAGCCTGCATGGAAAGGCTACTCCATATTTAATGTGGGAAAGCTTTGACGGATCTATTCCGGAGTAAGAGCGACCAAAGGAAGTCGGCGCTCAAAGATAAGCTCGGGGAACATCAAGATGGAGAAGGGCGACGGTATCGCCAAATACCTCACGAAGTTCACTCGGTCAGAGTGAGCCGGGAAGTGTGGGGGGTGAGCTGTCGAAGACGAGGACATGGTCGACCCTGGCTCTCCTTGGTCTTCGAAGGCTTGGCACTCATATCAATATAGTGTCAATGGTCGGGGAGAAGGCTGCCGGGATGGGAGCGCCTTTGGGCGGATCTCATGCGGGGAGGAGATAAGGAGGACTACTCGAGATGGATCTTCATCGAAAGGGAGCCGATGAAGAAAAGCTGCGCTTTTGGTTGCCAAAGAAAAGAAGGGGAAGGGGTAAGAAAAACCTCTCATTCGGTGCAAAAGGGCAAGAAGCGAGGATATGGCGAAAGTGAAGTGTTTTCACCTGCCATGATCACGGACATTATGCTACCAATTGTCCAAAGAAGAAGAAGAACAAGCAAGCGGGAAGATCTGCGGATGGAGAAGCTTTGGCTTCACGGTTCGAGCTTGACTTTTCACCGATCGCATGCTTGGTTTCAAGTGTGATGGGATCGGTGTGGTTCTTGGACAGACGATGCGTCATTTCATATGACGGGAGATCGAGATTTGTTCTCGGATACTGGAGGATAGAGATTTGGGTGTGCACATCGAGATGGGGCGATGATGGTAGATACGAGTGCGACCGGTATCGGTACCATATCCTTTTAGAGGGAGTCACGGTAAGCCCTTTGTATTGAGGGATGTCATGCATGTACCTAGATTGAAGAAGAACCCTGATTTCGTTAAGCGATGTTGGAGGATAAGGGGTATGATGTGGTCTTCGATGAAGGAAAAGCCTTCTGCGCATGGTAAGACTATCTGGAGAGACCCGAAAGATAGGGGTTCGAACCAAGAGCCTTTATCGATTGCGGAGTAGATGGGTCGCAGCGACTATGGCATGCAAAGCGGGAGAAGTGGTGAGCCGGGATGATGAGGGCGAGCTGCGACACAGGAGATTGGGCCACCTTCACCATGGAGCTTTGAAGATTCGCACTGTATTTCTCTTGGGCTTCCTAAGGGCACCCTTGCGCGAGTCGGATCGGTGCAAGGGGTGTACTTTAGGGAAGTATGTGAAAGCCACCTTTCACGAGAAGGATAGTCGCGCCACGACGATCCTTGAGAGAGTTCACACGGACGTGTGTGGTCCTTTCTCGGTTGCTCGACATCAAAGCACAAGTATTATGTGATCTTTGTTGATGATTTCTCTCGAAAGTCTTGGATCTTCTTCATGCGGAAGAAGAGCGATACATTCGCGAAGTTACGCGAGTTTAAAGCACCGGTCGAGAAGGAGTCGGGGAAGAAGGTGATTGCTCTAAGGAGTGATAGCGGTGGTGAATTCATCTCGGCTGAATTCAAGGAGTTCTCAGCGCGCGAAGGGATTCGAGAGAGAGCTCATCGCACCCCATAACCCACGAGCGAACGGGGTGGGCGAGCGGAAGAACGAACGATCGTGGGTGCTGCACGGGCGATGTTGCATGATCAGGGGCCTACCCCTTCACTTGTGGGCTGAGGCATGCAATACAACGATGTATGTGCGAACCGTTGTCCTCACAAGGTTCTTGGCATGAGTACACGGAGGAGGCTTATTCGGCAAGAGGCACGATATTTCCCATTTGCGGATCTTTGGTTCTCCGCATCTACATGCATGTGATGAAGGATGCGAGAAGGAAGCTGGATCCAGCTGTTGAGGTTGGAATATTTGTGGGGTACAACGATACACCTCACAACTACCGGGTATATTTTTTCAGATAGTTGCAAGAGCGTTGTGCGACGGGATATAAAATTTCGGAGGAGAAAGCCATGCGGTGTTCGCTTGAGAGGGAGCTACACTTGCATGCGGATGAGGAGGCTGTTAGTTCCTAAGGAGGAGCTTCGGGATGTGGATTAGCCACAAGAGGAGGTTCGGGGAGGTGGAAGAAACCACCCATGCGCGCGCCAACCATCGGAGGGCGCATGCGCACTAGCGAAGCGTCGAGCGAGCGGCTCGGGATGCGAGAGAAGGTTGTAGGACCACCTACGACACAGGCGCGAGATAGAGACACGATCTAGGGATCGGTACACTAGATACATGGCTCTTGTGAATCAATGTGTTGTGACTGAGCCATCCTCTTTTGAGGAAGTCGTGGAGGAACCTCGCATGGGTTGATGCCATGATCGAAGAATATGATTCGATCGTCGGGAACAATGCATGGGAGATTGTCCCAAGACCGGTTGGGAAATCGGTGGTGGGTTCGCGATGGATCTACAAAGTGAAGCGAGCGAGTGACGGGAGTGTGGAGAAGTACAAGGCGAGATTTGTCGCCCGTGGCTTTTCACGGATCGAGGGGGATTGACTATGAGGAGACTTTTTGCACTGTCGCAAGGTACTCTTCCATACGGACGATCCTTGCTCTCTCGGCGCGAGATGGGGTAGCACATTCATCGGATGGATGTGAAAGACTGCGTTCCTCAACTGAGTTATTGAGGAGGAGGTGTACATAGAGAAACACCGAAGGTTTTGAGATCTTCGACGAGTGAGTCGCATGTGTGTCGACTCAAGAGAGCAACTGGTACGAGCTCGAAGCAAGCACCTCGTGCTTGGTACACTCGAATAGACGACTACTTCACCGGGCTTGGATTCTCCAAGAGTGAGGCGGATCCAAACTCGTACCGAGATTGTGGTGGAGGGGAAGGCGTTGATCATCGTGCGTATGTAGATGATCTGATTTTGATCGGCGATGAGCGAGTTGATACTTTCATGCAAGGAGGATATTTCATGAGAGTTTGAGATGAAGGACTTGGGCATCCTTCATTATTTCCCCGGGATTGGAGATTTGGCGTGCGCAGCGGAGGATCTTGTTGTTTCTCGGGGGCAAGTATGCCCGGGAGATTCGGGAGAGGTTCAACATGCAGAGGCTGCAAGCTCTGTTGACACTCCTCTTCCGGTGGGTGGAGGAAGGAGGATGCTACTTCAACGGAGGTAGTGGATGCCACCGTCTATCGACGGTTGGTGGGGTCGCTTATGTATCCGAGTCGATACACGACCCAATATATGCTATGCGATTAACCAACTTTCACAAGCTATGGTTAAGCCTACCAAGCTCTTTTGGAAGGCGAGAGCAAGCATGTATTGCGCTATATTAGAGGCACATCGGGATATGGTCTATGGTACGGACGGAGGATGGAACGAAGCTTTTACGGCTTCATTGATGCAGATTGGGCGGGGAGTCCAACGGACCCGAAGAGCACATGCTGGAGGAGTTTTTAGCATTGGGTCGACAACGGTTTCTGGTACGAGCAAGAAGCGAGATCCGTGGCACTCGGTTCAGCAGAGGTGAGGGACATGGTAGCTATTTGGCTGCATGCGAGGCTATTTGGATGAGGAAGATCCTCGCAGGATTGTTCGGGTTGCATTTGGAGCCTATAGTGATCTCTCGTGATAACCCGAGTTGCATCAAACTCTCGGCTAATGTAGTATTTCATGATTAGGTCCAAACACATCGACATCAGGTACCATCATATCAGAGATTGTGTTCAGTGGAGAATCATGATGCTTTCATATGTTCCCACGGAGGATCAGGATGTCGACATCTTGACGAAGGCGCTCACCAGGAGCAAGTTCGAATTCCACAGAGGCAGGATAGGGGTTGCAGATAATCCATATCTTGCTGAGAGGGAGTGTTGAAAATACAGCAAGATGATGGAGCTTAGTGAAATGAAGTCGCCTTCACTAAGTGGGCCCGCAGGCAAATTTTGGCGCAAAGTCTATTTTTAGACTGTCTATTTTTAGACATATGGAGCATGGTCCAGGGGTTGCAGTATGTTATTCTTGGAGTATTGGTCATGTTGGTAAAAATAGATGGACCTCTATTTTTTGACCTATAGGTCGAAGTCTATATTTAGACTGCCTATCCTAAAAATAGGGAAGTCAAATATTATTTACCCTTAATAATATTTGGACTATAAACTTCATTTTACTCTCTTGGAGCACTTCAGTTCGAGCTACAGAAGTGGCTCATGCATCTGACAGAGGAATCACGTGGTTCCCAAGGGTTTGATGGCATCATGCATGGTTGACTTCAGTTGGACTTCAGTGGCAGAAGTTTGGAGGAGTTAATGAGACAGATAGTGGAGTTGTGTTCTGTTTATTTTAGTTGAACTAATTGAGATTAGTTTAACTAGCTAATCAATTAGTTATGAGTGGAGTGAATTAAATATTATTTAATTCATTAATTAGTAACTCATTATTCAATTCAAGAACACATCAGTTCACTACAGTGCATGATCAGTTCAGTGGAGACCAATGAAAGAGGTAGATGAAAGGGTGGAGTTAGCTATCAGTTGTGACTATATTGTTGCTATTTGCAACACACAGATAGGTGGAGTAAGCCCATGATGATTGCGCAGTTCATGTTGGTGGTTTATCTATATAAAGAGGCCATCCCATAGCATTGAAACACGTAATAGAGGCAAGGCAATTAGTGGTGAGTTTTGAACCAGTAACATGTTCAAAACCAAGCTAGTTTGTGTGTAACTTCATGAGATAGTACTGAGTACTTGTGAGGAGTATTGTACTGAGTTTGTTACATGATTTCTCCATTATAATATACACAATAGCTACGAGGTTTTCAGCTATAAGCTTTCCCCATACATACTGTGTTAATGTGTATGATGATTTGATGTGTTATCGCTTGATTTTATTTCCGCATGTGTGATGATCTGAGTTGATCTGAGTGGAAGAGATTATGTGTTGTGTATGAAGTTCAAATAGTATGTGACTAGGATAGTCTCGGTGGATAATTAATCATTATTCAGCAAATTTCTACAAGATACACATATAAGCAGAAAACATAAAAGGATGGGAGAGCAACAACATAAGGTACCTATCAAGGGTAAATCTTATGCCAAACTTCTGATGCGAGCCAGTAGAAATGGAATGAAATGAAAACAAACACAGAGATAGGGAAACATCACCAGCTGCTTTAGATCAGGATCCAAAGAAATGTGCTTGTCATATTAAAAACAACACCAATTAGGTACAACATTGCCCACAGCTTGAACATTCAGTCTGAATAAATCAAATCTCAGCCTATATTACAATATTGCACAGAGAACTTGTGTCAAGAGGAAAATACTTGCATTTCTCTGATATCTCATCAACAACCTTTACAACAATTTCCTTCTGTGTTTTATAGCAGAGGATGAACAGAAGATCGACTGAGGAGGTAGGTGAACACTAAATGAAACATTCAACACAGCAATGAATGGAGGGCCGAAACCCATCCTGTTTTAAAACTCTGCATTTATCTCTGGTATGGCTTAGGAGTTCTAACTGTAGTACTGTGTGGTACCATTGGTGAAATAAAAAAAATGAAGTAAGAAACAGTGAGGACTGCCCTACTTGAGTCACCAATGCTTCTGATCGTGTAGGACTGCTGTCGGGTAAGAGACTTCAGGAACACGATGTATAATAAAGACAGTATGGGCACTTTGTTCTCTGATTGAAGAAAAAACATTCTGCTGCTGTAAAAAAAAAAAACCCTGGTAGTACGATTTCTCGTGCATTACACTTCTGGTTGACCTTCGGGGTTTTGAATCTGGTACATTGCCTTTGAAAAACTCGATTAAGCCTTTGAAATCTCCAATTTAATGCTTTAACTCTTTGATTTCCTTCATGATTTCTCTTTGCCGCTCCCACAAACAACTCTGACCGATAAATCTACTCCTTTAATGGCTCTGGAGAAGATTGACAGGTTTTCAACCCTATCCTTTGCTGAAATTTATACCTCCACCACCTTTCTTGACATTTCACTAGAGTACCAACTCCCATCTCAGCTCTTTGTCTGTGCAACACGCCATTGAAGAGGTACGTATGCATCATGGCGGTTTTCCACCTCTGATAACCCTGCAAAAACATGAAACCTGCGAAGGAAATCATGGACAGGGGCAATGGATGCAGTGTGGACGGATGAAATGGCCATGCAATCGGTGACATGGCGGAAAAAATGCAGAGGAAATGGTGAAAAACGCTCTGGTGGGTGATTGACGGAACACAGAGAAAATATACATGAAAAATGAATGAAAACATTAAAAAACACGAAATTAACCAATTATACGTAATGGAATGGGCATATGTACGGAGGGTACACGTGAGGGTGACGTGGCGGGACCGGGAGCAATGGAATGGTCAACATCGGGAGAACGAATCCGGACCATCCAATCGGTGCAGAGATCAACGGCAGAGAACACGTGGGTGGGCGACAGACGGTGGACCAGGGGTACGGTGATCAGGGCTAAAACAGTACGCAGCTCTGGCGAATGATGGCCGTTGGATGAGTGATCTGAGATCTGACGGCTGCAGCAATTTCGCTGGGTGACCTGGACCGAAAGATAACGCGCAGGGAGAAAGCGGTTTTTGCCGTCGTACAAGGGACAGGTGGCGAGCGCTGAATGGAATCGCTGGGTGCTAGGGGAAAACCACTCACCGTGCATAAGCGGTGCGGAATAGATCAGGCTTTTTCTGAATAGTGTGCGGGGGACCACCAGAGTGGGGAGATTCTGAACCGTTGGATTATCGTTTTGATTGGATGGCGAAGATGAACTGCGGGGGACCAAGGTGTACGGACATGAGAACTTTGGAGCGACCCCCCGTAGTGAATAACAACCGTTCGATCGAGTCTTCACACATCCCGAGGAGTCGACTGCGGGGGCGCCATGGGTATGGAAAGGGGGAAATATGAATGCTGCAGGGGCGGCGATCGCCGTCCATTCCGCGAGGATCGACGGCTGTAATCGCGCCCGATGAAACACTGGGGCAAGCGCCTTTGGGCTAGTGCTTTGGTCACGACACGGGTTATATGGAGAGAAAAAGGCGCGGGGCTAGCGGAGAAGGGGCTGAGGCCTATTATAAGGTGTGAAGTGGGTTTTTAACCCATTTTTAATGTATTTGAGGCCCAAAAGGGTAACGATAGGGAAATGGAGGGGGAATTTGGGAAAATAAAGGGTGAAAAGAGGGACTTTGTCAAAGGGCAAAGGGGGTAAAAAGGTGGTGTTTTGCAGGAGTATGAGGGGAAATGTTGTTCTTTTAGGAGCAGCATTTATAACCAGTGGGGCTTGAGATGGAAATCAACAGAGGGGATTTCACTGCAAAGTAGAGGCTGGCAGAGGACATTCAAGGATGATGTGTCTTCAAGGGAGATGCATTCCTTGAAGGTCTCCAAAATGATATAGCCCCCAACTTGCTTGTCAAGAATTTCATAGGGGGGCTAACAGTGGCTCCACATGGGGATGAATTCTTCCTGAAGGAGGCAAGAAACCAGAAATGATCTTTGGAGTAGGCCAGTTTCCTGCTGCTTGGTACATCCCTTTCTTTGAACAGCTGCCACAATATGAATATGTTACATCAGCAGAAACATTTTTCCCAATCAAGCTACCTACCCACACTACAATCCTAGCATTTTTTCTTCTTTTGGGGTGCATTTGAGCTAGCAGACCCTTTACATTTTATTTTCAAAACAAATAACAAACCTATTCTAAATCTACCCTGATTGCTCCATGAGACTAGATTAAACAGTTGGCCTCATATGCTTCTCTACCTAATCTAACATCTGCTGGGATTAAACTGTCCAACAGATTTCTTCTCCTACATTCTAAGACAGGAAATTGAAAAACAGCCAAGCCAGGATTAGACTGTCTGACTTGCTGGAGTGAAGACCTGTAGGAAACTGAAAACAAAACTATGAAGGCATGAAATCTGCAGTTTTGAAACATCTTTCTTTCTCTGTGACTCAGGTTTTGAGCATATTAGAGTCACTTCTTTTTCTTTGATTTCAGCTCTGGTTTTGGGCATATGAGAGCTGGTTTTTCTTTTCTTTGCTGGCCCAGATTTTGAGCATGTTAGGACCAGCTGTCTGCTTTTTCCTTTTCTTTTTTTTTTTGAAACACCTTTCTCTTTTCTGAAATAAACTGCAATGGTATATACAATGAAGAATGAAACTGGAAATTGAGATTTAGCAGAAGTAATGCTTGAGCATCCTGCCATTGACAGGACCCCCAAACAGCTCTGTACCATCAAGTTCTTGTAGAAAAAATGCATTTGGGCCCACAGTAGCTTGGATAATGTATGGGCCCTGCCACAAACTGTCAAACTTTCCATGCTTACCTTTGTCCTCTCTCCTTGAATCCCATTTCAGAACCTTGTCACCAATTTTGAAATCTGCAGCTTTGGTTCTTTTGTCAAATAGCTTTTTAATGTTTTCCTGAACTCTGACAGCTCTGTTATATACCTCCTCCCTGGTTTGCTGAAGATGGATTGTCTGATTTATCCTTCTTATCATGCTGTCCTCTTCTGATTGGATCTCCTGGACAAGTTTGATTACTGGAACTCCAAGGCGGGTAGGAAATACTGCTTCTGTCCCATAGATTAGCTGGAATGGTGACACGCCAATGGATTTTTTTGTAGTAAGCCTGTTAGCCCACAAAGCATGTACCAACTTGTTGTGCCAAGATTTTTTGCTCTCTTCTAATAGCTTTTTTATGATTTCCACTAGGCTCTTATTTGATGATTCAGCCAAACCATTACCCTAAGGGTAATAGGCAGTTGAATGACCAAGCGTGATATGGTACCTGTGACAAAAATCAACCATTTTCTTGGATCCAAAAGCAACAGCATTGTCAGTGATTATTTTCCTTGGGCAACCAAACTGAGAGAGGATATGACCTTCTACGAACCTAATGATGACTGAATCAGTGGCATTCCTAGTGGGTATGGCCTCTATCCACTTAGTGAAATAGTCAGTGGCTGTCAAGATCTATTTGTGTTGTCCTGAGGAGGTTGGATGAATCTCCCCTATAAAATATAGACCCCATTGCATGAAAGGACCCTCAACTGTAATGGGTTGTAAAGGGAGGGGAAGAAGTTTTCTTTTTCCTTCAAAGATCTGGCATTTGTGGCAAGCAGTTATCATTTTATGGACATCATAAAAAAGAGTAGGCCAATAATAACCAGCCCTGAGTATCTTATTTGCTATGGCTTTCCAACTCAGATGGCCTCCACATTCTCCAGCATGAAACTCTTGTTTAACATTTTCAGCTTCAGTTTCAGACAAACATTTTAGCAATAGGCCATTTGGATTTTTCCAATATAAGCTTTCATTCAAGATGCAGTAGTTTCTGGCTTTGAGTTTTGTGAATCTGGCCTTATTTTTTGACAGTTTTGGAGGAGCGTTTAGATTGGCGAGGACATAAAGGATATCAGAATACCATGGAGAGTTTTGGAATTTCTCTTCTATAGTGGGATCAGGTAGGCTTTCCTGCTCATCCAAGGCATTCACCATGTTAATATCAAGGGCCTGCAAATTTGATTCAGCCATTAGCTTGGCTAAACCTTGCCCTTTGATCAGCTTAGTGGGTTTAATATCAAGATCATACTCTAGAATCATAGCAATCCACTTGCCCCTTTTCCCATCAGGGTCTTGGGACAAGATATCTTTGACAACAATGTTAGGCACATAAGCAATGGTATGAGAGTGTAAAACGTACACCCTAAAATCCTTTAAGGCCTTGACTAAAGCATAAGCCTGTTTCTCCATTATGTTGTACTTCAAGGGTGCATCCCTTAGTGCTTTGCTAAAAAAGGCAATTGGCTGTTCCATACCTTCTGTGTTCTTTTGCAGTAGGACTGCAGCTATTGTATGCTCTGAGGCAAATGAAAATATTAGAAAATCTTTCGAGAAATCAGGGCTGATCAGAATAGGAGCTTTTGTGAGTGCAAGTTTTACAGATTCGAAAGATTGTTTAGTTCCAACAGTCCATTTCACTCCCACACCCTTCCTCAGCATGTTAGTCATGTTCCTAAGGTGTTCAGCTAGATTGGGAATAAATCTCCTAAGGAAGTTGATTTTCCCAATGAAGGACTGTAATTCTTTGATGTTCCTGGAATGTGTGATCTGTAGTATTCCCTCAACTCTCTGTGGGTATATCCTAATTCCCTTTTCGGATATAATGTGGCCCAGAAGTTTTCCCTCTTGTAGCCCAAAAACAATCTTTTTAGGATTTAGTGACAGACCAAACCTCCTACACTTTTCAAAAACTTTCCTCAGATGTTTTAGGTGTTCTTCTTCAGTCTTAGAAAAGACAGTCAAGTCGTCCAAGTAAATAACAATAAAGTGTCCTATCTCATCGGAGAAAGCTATATCCATCACTCTTTGGAAGGTGGCCCCAGCATTCATCAGCCCAAAAGGCATTTTCACATACATGAAGGTGCCCCATGGAGTGGTAAAAGCTGTTTTGAGTTGATCTTCTGGGAGTACTAGGACTTGATTATATCCTGAAAAACCATCAAGCAGGGAGATTCTCTTAGAGCCCACTACCTTCTGTAAGATATGTTCCATTCTAGGCAAAGGATAATTATCTTTTAGCGAGGCTCTGTTGAGATTTCTGAAGTCTATACACAACCTGATTTCCCCTGTTTTCTTTCTCATAGCCACTAAATTTGAGACCCAGTTAGAGAACCTCACAGGAACAATTATGCCTGCATCGTACATCTTCTTTATCTCTTTCTCAACAACAAGTAATTGCTTTGGGTTGATCCTACGAAGTTTCTGCCTAAAGGGTTTCTGATTTTCCTTTAAAGGTATTTTTTGTTGTATAATATTCGTGTCATAAGCCTTTAAGTCTTCGTAACCCCAAGTGAACACATCAATAAATTCCTTAAAAAGGCCAATGTACCTCTTTTTCGCTTCTTTGGGTAAAGACTTAGCCAATTTAATCATTTTGGGTTCTTCCTTTGTGCCTATATTTCATTCTTCCATGCCAGAGTCTGCGTGCTCTATGGTAGGCTTTTTCGCCACATCATCGAAGTCAAAAGATCCTCTAGTGGCGCCAAGCCTCAAGGTATATTCTTGTCTTTGGCATGTAGCAACTCAACTTCTTCATTTTCTCCGTTCTCACTATTTTTGTTCAAATTTCCAGTTTCTTGAGTCAGAGTGTTTATTTCTATGTTACAAGGTGAGGCTTCTTCATCAGAGGATTCTTCACTTAGGCAGTTGTCCTCATATTTAGAGTCTAAATCAGCAAATTCAAACTCATTTTTGCCTATCAGGAAATCCTCAATCTGCTTGTCTCCTTCAAAAACCTGCCAATATTTTTCATTTTCTGGCACTTCAGGTTTGAATTTGGTCTGAATGATGATTTGTTGGTCAGCTGGAGTCTTAGGATATGAACTAGCTAGGCAAGCTAATCCGTTCGCAATGACATTTTGACTCCTAGGGACAAACACAAATTCATATTCCATAAACGTTTTCAATAATTCCATTGTGTCATTCCTATATGCTCTCAGCCTGGGATGCTTAGCTGTGTATTCCCCATTCACCTGCTTGATAACCAGCTCAGAATCTCCATGCACAGTTATCCTACGGGCCCCTAATTTTTTCAACAGATTTAAGCCTAGGATCAAGGCCTCGTATTCTGCAATATTGTTCGTGCATTTGAAGTGCAAGTTGCAGCAAGGCTCTCTGCGTAATCACTCTTTGTATTATGTACCCACACTCCTGCTCCAACGGTTTTTTTAGTACAGGACCCATCGAAATTCATTTCCCACAGGGGTTCGCCATCATGTTGCGTTATAGGCCCTGCACCAGGTTGTGGGCTGTCTTGTTTTTTAGCATAGGCGTGATGATCAGAGAGGTATCTAGTTGGCTGATTGTGTTCTGTTTCTTGTTCATTCTGAGTTTTGGTTACAGTGAATTGTTCGACGTTTTCTTCTTGTGGTATATGGGTAGGTGGGGAATGTCCAGTTAGCTGCACATCCTCTGTTTCTTGTTCACTCAGAGTTAGAGGCCCATCGCATATCCTGCAATTTTCAGTGATGTTTTCCTCTTCGTTTCCCTCTAGATCTAGGGCAGCCATTATGTTGAGATCCATAGCTTCTTTTTCCCTGTTTGTGTCTGTTTTTTGACTCTGTTTCTCCTAAGGATTTATCATTGCAAAGGATGAAAGAATCCAGGTTTGTATGTACAGAGTATAAAGGTGAATTTTCAGGTTTCTCAGGACTACTGACTAGAAATTTCATTTGGGCTTCTCTATATAGTCTTCTAAGCTGGCCAAAAATAGGGACAGTGGCATATGAGCCATCCATCTGCATTGTTCCTTGCAGTTTGGCTTCCCATGATATTGATAATAGCATGCCATACTTAGGTGGCACATCTGCCACCACCACATCCATGACCATACATTTAGCTGGGATCTGGGTCAAAATCACACACAAGTCTTTAATTAGGCCAAGACACTTTACTCTGCTAGAGTCAAATGAATATAAGTCTCTGTAGGGTCTGGTGATTTCTAGGCCTAACTTTTCCATTACTACCTTAGGAATCAAGTTGTGGGATGCTCCAGAATCATGCATTGCATTGTGTAGCATCTTATCATGGATGTTGAGACTAATATAGAAAGGTTGTACTACTCCTTCCTGAAACTTCCCCTCAATCTTTGGACCAAAGAGTAGAGCCGGTTGATCATCATTCAGGTTTACAGAATCATTGATTTCTCCTAAATTCAAGGCTTTCAAAATTTGGCCCTTATATACATCCTGAGTGGCCAACTCAGATAATGGTACAGGGATTTTGATTTTGGTAATTTCACTTTCCAGATTGAAAGTGGACTGAACCTTTGTAACGCTCAATTCTATTTTATTTGCCACTGTCTTAGTGGCTGTATCAGCTTGTAATTTCTCACTATGTACAGGGTTGGTGACAGTTTTATCAGGAGCACTAACTGTAGTGACAGTGCTACTAGCTAGTTGGCTTTGTTTTTCAACGTTTTGGTTGTCTTTCTCTATGTTTTCCTCAGAACTCTCAGCTACTATTTTGTTACTCTCAGCAGTTACTTTGGAAGTTCTCTCAGGTATTTTCTTGATGGTAACCTCAGGAGCTTTGGGTTTGGAAGTGTCTCGGTTCTTTTTGCTCCTAATTTCATACTGTTCCCTGACTTGCATGATAGCATTCTCAAATCCAAGTCTATAATCCTCAGATCCTGACCATTCCTCATCCCAGTATGTGGACAAGGGCTGATCCTCCTCTGTGGAGTAGCCATGGACTGAATTTTCTGTTTCAAACATGTTTATTTCATTCCCTTTAGACTCTTCTATGATTCCCTCGTCTTCATCAAGAAATTTTTCCTGGAATGGGGGAATTACTTGTTGATCTGACTCTCTTTGTCTATTGGGAGTGGCATTGTTGTTTCTTCTAAAGTTTTGGTTCTGGTTTTGATTTCTGTTTTGTTTATGGACAGTGACAACCATTCTCTTCATCATTTGTTGTAGCTCTTCCATGTTTTTAGACAATTTGTCATAATTTGGATCAGATGTGGAGGCTACATTGTCATCCCTATATGTTACCCTCCTCTCGGCTCTCTGTCTTGCTCTTTTCTCAATCAAATTGGCCTCTATGTTTATAGCTCCTTTCTGCATGTCCTCCAAGGTGGTGTACTCTTTATCCCTAAGCTCATAGGCCATGTCAGCATCAAAACCTTCGGGATATTTTGCTAGGGCCATACCTTGTGGGGGTTTCATGTGTGGGTGGAGGGCATTGTAAATGCTGTTAAATCTTGTTGTGTAATCATGGACACTCTCTCCCACGTTTCTTTTAAGGCTCATGTATTCAGCTAGGAGTTGGCGAGGATTTGCCCTAGTTTCCCATTTGTTGACGAAAGTCTGGTATAGAGCAGGGAGATCTTGGATACTACCTGCAGGTAGGTTTTTAAACCAATTATTCACCTCACCTCCCAAGCTCTAGGCAAAGATTCTCATTTTGACTGTATCATCATCTATTTCCATGTAGTCAAAAGAATCTTCCATCCTATCTACATGTTGTTGGGCTGTGGTGGGCTCTTTGGCAGGGAAATGTGGGATATTTGATTGATAATCATTTGGTAAAGGTACTAGAGGCTGAGGTAACACCAAAGGTGCATACCAGGCTGCCATGACGATGTTCTGATGAGGTAAAGGATTAACCTGAGCAGCTGGTATTTGGATGATAGGGAGGTTGGGACCAACAGAGGTTTGTTGAGCAGATCTAGGGTGGGAGAGCCCCAAGTTTTGAACAAAGTGTATATCAGGTGGTGTAGATGGAGGGGTTCCTCTGTCCCTAGTGTGTTTACCACCATTGGATGGTGGAATGTGAAGCTCAGGATATAGCTGATCTAGATCATTGAATGACCTAGTTCTAGGTAGTCTGTTTAGCAGGTCTAGGTCAAAGAATGGGTTAGATAGAGTTGGAAAATTTTCTGGAGCAGAGTTAGCTCTATGGATGTGGCTGGAAATAGCTGACCTTGTGGATGAAAGAGATTTTCTGAGGATGCTTTCAGGGTTATCAACTATTTCAAGTGGGTCAGGGTTGGGATAAGCTCTTGTATGAATGCTCCTTGAAGCCAGAACGTTGTTTTCTAACTAAGCAGCTTAACCCTACTTGTTACTTCTGTCGTGGTTGGTGTTGTTATGAAGGCAGGTCTCCCAGTGGAGTCTTATGTGAAACCAAGATAACCAGCAGGCCTACTGATCACCAGTGGAGTCTTTGATCTTTTAGGAACTATGGAGTTGTTAGGTGGAAGGCTTAGGGTATGTCAAGGGGTTGCACTGTCCACCACAGTGCTCAGGCACTATCACCTTTCAAGGATAACCTCAGAACACAAAAAAATTTAACCAGAGATTGACTGGGAGGGCATTTACCAGATATGTCACCTCCAAAAGAGGATGAGGTTCAGAGGCTACCTCGCCCTGTCCAGGCTCTGTCTAAGAGTACAAGAGAACACAACAAATGACACCGAGGCTGTCCAAGAAAAGGTGTGAATAACTGCCAACCTAACCAGAGATTGTAGGTTTTGAATGCCTAGGGATGTTCAAAGTGTAATGCACTCAGTTCCCCAGTGGAGTCGCCATTATGTTGGGGTTCCCATGTTTTGGCCAGGTTGGCAAGACCAAAAGATGAGACAACATAGAACCACTTTCAGACTTTAGGATCTAGCCCTCCTAGGTCCAGAGAGGGATCTATCTATGATAGTCAAAGGTTTTATGTCTTTGAGGCTCAAAAGTTAAGATTTTAGGCTAGTTATAGGCACAAAGTTTGTTTGTTTGATTATTTGAGGTTTGGTTGCTGGGAATCAGGAAAGGAAGGTCTAGTATAAGACAAGGATGAGCAAAGAGAAAAATTAGGCAAAGGTAGATAACTCAGAGAACATCAAGGCCATTGGGCAATGGAGTCAAGAAAGGATTTACTTGTGTTCAATGTGCAAGCTTTCAGTTGGGCTAGTCATCTAGAGCATTTGGATGTAAAAGGATGATTGGTGAAATGGAACATTAAGGACTGAAAATGAAAGGAGGAGAACCATCCAATTCTGTCTATAGATCAGGTCAGAGTTCATTTAACTCCAGACCTGCTTGGACAAAATCAGAGGCAATACAAGAGATCTTAGAAAGGCTTAATTGAGATGGAAATATCCTAGTGAGGCAGAGACAGGGTTCTAGACCTCCCAGCGTTCTCAACTCATCCAACTAGATCCTAACAAGAACAACTAAACATAGATTTCATTAATTCATACATCAGAGAGCAGGAAATAACATCCACTACACTAGTTAAATCAATTGAAATCAATATTCAGATACACATATAAGCAGAAAACATAAAGGGCTGGGAGAGTAGCAACATAAGGTACCTATCAAGGGTAAATCTTATGCCAAACTTCTGATGCGAGCTAGTAGAAATGGAGTGAAATGAAAACAAACACAGAGATAGGGAAACATCACCAGCTGCTTTAGATTAGGATCCAAAGAAATGTGCTTGTCATATTAAAAACAACACCAATTAGGTACAACATTGCCCACAGCTTGAACATTCAGTTTGAATACATCAAATCTCAGCCTATCTTACAATATTACACAGAGAACTTGTCTCAAGAGGAAAATACTTGCATTTCTCTGATATCTCATCAACAACCTTTACAACAATTTCCTTCTGTGTTTTATAGTAGAGGATGAACAGAAGATCGACTGAGGAGGTAGGTGAACACTAAATGAGACATTCAACGCAGCAATGAATGGAGGGCCGAAACCCATCCTATTTTAAAACTCTACATTTATCTCTGGTATGGCTTAGGAGTTCTAACTGTAGTACTGTGTGGTACCATTGGTGAAATAACAAAAATGAAGTAAGAAACAGTGAGGACTGCCCTACTTGAGTCACCAATGCTTCTGATCGTGTAGGACTGCTGTCGGGTAAGAGACTTCAGGAACACGATGTATAATAAAGACAGTATGGGCACTTTGTCCTTTGATTGAAGAAAAAACATTCTGCTGCTGTAAAAAAATAAAAAATCCTGGTAGTACGATTTCTCGTGCATTACACTTCTGGTTGACCTTCAGGGTTTTGAATCTGGTACTTTGCCTTTGAAAAACTGGATTAAGCCTTTGAAATCTCCAATTTAATGCTTTAACTCTTTGATTTCCTTCATGATTTCTCTTTTCCGCTCCCACAAACAACTTTGACTGAGAAATCTGCTCCTTTAATGGCTCTGGAGAATATTGACAGGTTTTTAACCCTGTCCTTTGCTGAAATTTATACCTCCGCCACCTTTCTTGACATTTCGCTGGAGTACCAGCTCCCATATCAGCTCTTTGTCTGCGCAACACGCCATTGAAGAGGTACGTATGCATCATGGCAGTTTTCCACCTCTGATAACCCTGCAAAAACATGAAACCTGTGAAGAAAATCATGGACAGGGGCAATGGATGCAGTGTGGACGGATGAAATGACTGTGCAATCGGTGACATGGCCGAAAAAATGCAGAGGAAATGGTGAAAAACACTTTGGTGGGTGATTGGCGGAACACAGAGAAAATATACATGAAAAATGAATGAAAACATTAACAAACATGAAATGAACCAATTATACGTAATGGAATGGGCGTATGTATGGAGGGTACACATGAGGGTGACGTGGCGGGACCGAGAGCAATGGAATGGTCAACATCGAGAGAACGAATCCGGACCGTCCGATCGGGGCAGAGATCAACGGCAGAGAACACGTGGGTGGGCGAAAAACGGTGGACCATGGGTATGGTGATCGAGGCTAAAACAGTGCGCAGCTCTGGCGAATGATGGCTGTTGGATGAGTGATCTGAGATCTGATGGCTGACAGCAATTTCGGTGGGTGACCTGGACCGAAAGATAACGCGCGGGGAGAAAGTGGTTTTGCCGTCGTACAAGGGACAGGTGGCGAGCGCTGAATGGAATCGCTGGGTGCTCGGGGAAAACCACTCACCATGCATAAGCAGTGCGGAATAGACCAGGCTGTTTCCGAACAGTGCGCAGGGGACCACCGGAGCGGGGAGATTCTGAACCGTTGGATTATCGTTTTGATTGGACGGTGAAGATGAACTGCGGGGGACCAAGGTGTACGGACATGAGAACTTTGGACCGACCCCCCGCAGTGAATAACAACCGTTCGATCGAGTCTTCACACATCCCGAGGAGTCGACTGCGGGGGCGCCATGGGTATGGAAAGGGGGAAATATGAATGCTGCGGGGGCGGTGATCGCCGTTCATTCCGCGAGGATCGACGGCTGTAATTGTGCCCGATGAAACACTGGGGCAAGCGCCTTTGGGCTAGCGCTTCGGTCATGTCGCGGGTTATATGGAGAGAAAAAGGCGCGGGGCTAGCGGAGAAGGGGCTGAGGCCTGTTATAAGGTCTGAAGTGGGTTTTTAACCCATTTTTAATGTATTTGAGGCCCAAAAGGGTAACGATAGGGAAATGGAGGGGGAATTTGGGAAAATAAAGGGTGAAAAGAGGGACTTTGTCAAAGGGGAAAGGGGGTAAAAAGGTGGTGTTTTGCAGGAGTATGAGGGGCAATGTTGTTCTTTTAGGAGCAGCATTTATAACCAGTGCGGCTTGAGATGGAAATCAGCAGAGGGGATTTCACTGCAAAGTAGAGGCTGGCAGAGGACATTCAAGGATGATGTGTCTTCAGGGGAGATGCATTCCTTGAAGGTCTCCAAAATGATATAGCCCCTAGCTTGCTTGTCAAGAATTTCATAGGGGGGCTAACAAACGCGAAAGAAGTTGTTCAATGGTGCATCACTGCTCTAAGCCATGAGACTAACCGATCAAGGGAAGTGCGAAGGTACATTTAATTTAATTTTTAATTGGATATCTAATTTTAAACAGTGTACATTTATCACAATGATTATCTTTGATTGTATTTTGATATCATATTTACATTCTTCTTTAAATTTTTCATATAAAGGTTTTTTTGGCATATTGGGATCGAAGACGTAGATAGATCAATTGGAAATGACGTTGAAACAATAAAAGAGACTCGAAAATTGCATTCAATTAAAACAAAGTCGTCCAAAAATGTGTTTTCATTGGATAAAATAAAATATTCTTGTTTTTGTCATGTTTGCATAGACAACACAAAATCCAATGACGTTTGTGAAAACAAAATGTATGTAGAAGATTGGAAAAATACAGAGCTAAATAAAAAGGGAAAAATGTTCGTTGCAATGTTTGAAGAAATGCAATTAGAGGAGACTACAATATCATCTGATGGTGATCGAGTTTCTGATCTTGTTAGAGAAGGTAACATTTGAATTGCTTTCTAATGATAAAGATCTAAAAATAAATTTAAATATGTATAATTTTGTTAAGTTTGTTTTATTGTGTAGGAGATGTTTTTGCTATAATTGGACCTACTGACAACGATGAACATGTGAAATATTATTTGATGTGTTGCATTGAACGAAAAATGAAATTATTAGAAAAATATAATGATCACGGATTTCCATATGAAAGAGGATCTATTATACTGAAAGGTTATTTTTTCAGACTAACTATTCAAAGTGGGGATTTTGTTTACTTTGAAGACTATGAACCTGATTTCATAAGTTATCAATATAGTCACTTGGTGTGTGCAACATGCATAAAGTTGATATAGGTTCAATCAAAGAAAAAAACGAAAATTAAGAAATGGAAAATGTCAAAATCCGATCATGAACGAATTATTGAAGATGGCATTCCATTGGAATTTTTTTGATTGAACTGCCCAACAATTTATTCTCTTTGGATTATATGTTTTAGAACTTCCAGTACTCAATTAAAAATTGAGCTGCCTTGTTATGTTATCTGTGCAAGTGTTTTCACATGTACAAATTATTTTGGTACATGCACACTCTAGTATCAACTGAAAATAGCTTTTCTATACATGCATTGATGAAAAATGTTGCATGTATTGGATATATATATATATATGTTCTAGAATGCAATGAACTGATCAAGTAGTTTTACTATGTGCATTGATGAAAAATGTTCACGTACTCAATATATATGTTCTAGAATGCAATTAACTGAAAGTAGTTTTTCTATGTGCATTGATGAAAAATGTTGCACGTACTGGATATAAACACGAACTAAATGCACGCCCAGTTTTTCTTGTGGGTTTTTCTGGTAAAAAGTATCCACAATGTAAATAAATCATCCATAGCATAATTTTTTACGAAGATTCCTTTCAGACAAGAGACTTGGAGCACTTCTCCGACTTTTGGTGGGATTTGACCCACATCTCTATTCCTGATTGAAAATCTGGTACAAAATTTGTCTGTCCAATGGTTGGATATGTTCTATGTGCATTGATGAAAAATTTTGTGCACATATATATATATATATATATGTTCTAGAATGCAATTAATTTTTCGAGTAGTTTTCCCATGTGCATTGATGAAAAATGTTTCACTTACTGAATATATATGTTCTAGAATGCAATTAACTGAATGTCATCAATTTACTAATATATAAATCAACAAGGCTACCTAGTTGAGTGAATTAATGACATTGACCCCAATGGAACAAACATATATCTAATTCTTATATGTCCAATCAAAATTAAAGGGATTTATATGGGAAAGAGGCAACTGAATATATATGTTCTAGAATGCAATTAATTGAATGTCATCAATTTACCAATTTATAAATCAACAAGGCTACCTAGTTGAGTGCAATAATGACATTGACCCCAATTCAACAAACATATATCTACTTCTTATATTTCCAATCAAGATTAAAGGGATTTATATGGGAAAGAGGCAACTGAATATATATGTTCTAGAATTCAATTAACTGAATGTCATCAATTTAACAATTTATAAATCAACAAGGCTACCTAGTTGAGTGCATTAATGAAATTAACCCCAATTCAAAAAACATATATCTATTTCTTATATTTCCAATAAAAATTAAAGGGATTTATATGGGAAAGAGGCATAACATATAGCCCATGAACTACTTTTTAGAGGTCAATGAAGGTATCATCATGTGGGAAAATGTTTTGAACACTTGATCGTACTTGAAAGTAATCTTAAGATTGTTTTTGATCTCTACATACTACATACTATTGTTTGAGTGAAAAAAATTTCCAATGAAAATAACATAGCTTTTCAATCCAACTAACCATATCAATTGAGCTCTATTTGAAAAAAAAAGTACAAAAAAAAAAAAAATCCAACAAAATAACATCCTTGGTTGTTATTTTTATTGGAATAACTAAATCATATTAAGGATTCTCTTCATTGAAATTGTTTTTCGATGGAGAATCCTTAAAATATGATTTAGCTATTCCAACAAAAATGACAACCATGAATGTTATTTTGCTGACATGTTTTATGGCATGTTAACTTTTCTTTACTCTTTTTTCAATTAGAGCTCAATTGATATGGTTAGTTGCATTGAAAAGTTATGTTCTTCCCATTGGAAATTTTTTCACTCAAACAAGAGAAGAGTATGTAGATATTAAAAGCAATCTTAAGATGCCAAATGTACTTCAACCATCCAAAACTTGAATTTTAAAAACCTTTTGATTATATCAAAACAAATTACTTCACATGTCATACCAATTGTAGTTCAACTATCCAATAAAAACATAATTAAAAATTTAACATTATATCACATGCCAAATGTAGATTGAAACCATCCAAAACTTGAGTTTTAAATTTTTTTTGATTATATCACAACATTAATTCACATGCCTGATGTACTTCAACCATCCAAAACTTGAGTTTTAAAAACTTTTTGATTATATCACAACATTACTTCACATGCCATGCCAATTTTAGTTCAACTATCCAATAAAAACATTAAACATTTAACATTATATCACATGCCAAATGTAGATTGAAACCATCCAAAACTTGAGTTTTGAAAACTTTTTGATTATATCACAACATTACTTCTCATGCCAAATGTACTTCAACCATCCAAAACTTGAGTTTTAAAAACTTTTTGATTATATCACAACATTACTTCACATGCCAAATGTACTTCAACCATCCAAAACTTGAGTTTTAAAAACTTTTTGATTATATCACAACATTACTTCACATGTCATGCCAATTGTAGTTCAACTATCCAATAAAAACATTAAACATTTAACATTATATCACATGCCAAATGTAGATTGAATCCATAAAAAACTTGAGTTTAATTTTTTTTTTGATTATATCACAACATTACTTCACATGCCAAATGTACTTCAACCATCCAAAACTTGAGTTTTAATTTTTTTTTTGATTATATCACAACATTTCTTCACATGCCATGCCAATTGTAGTTCAACTATCCAATAAAAACATTTAACATTATATCACATGCCAAATGTAGATTGAAACCATCCAAAACTTGAGTTTTAAAAAATTTTTGATTATATATCACAACATTACTTCACATGCCATGCTAATTATAGTTCAACTATCCAATAAAAACATTTAACATTGTATCACATGCCAAATGTAGATTGAAATCATCCAAAACTTAACCTTTAATTTAAATTTTTTTTATAGATAATAACATTAATTCACATGCCAAATGTACTTCAACCATCCAAAACTTGAGTTTTAAAAACTTTTTGATTATATCACAACATTACTTCACATGCCATGCCAATTGTAGTTCAACTATCCAATAAAAACATTTAACATTATATCACATGTCAAATGTAGATTGAAACCATCCAAAACTTGAGTTTTAAAAACTTTTTGATTATATATCACAACATTACTTCACATGCCATGCTAATTATAGTTCAACTATCCAATAAAAAAATTTAACATTATATCACATGCCAAATGTAGATTGAAATCATCCAAAACTTAACCTTTAATTTAACAAAACATTATAGATCATAACATTAATTCACATGCCAAATGTACTTCAACGATCCAAAACTTGAGTTTTAAAAACTTTTTGATTATATCACAACATTACTTCACATGCCATGCTAATTGTAGTTCAACTATCCAATAAAAACATTAAACATTTAACATTATATCACATGCCAAATGTAGATTGAAACCATCTAAAACTTGAGTTTTTTTTTTTTTTTTGATTATATCACAATATTACTTCACATGCCATGCCAATTATAGTTCAACTATCCAATAAAAACATTTAACATTATATCACATGCCAAATCTAGATTGAAACCATCCAAAACTTAACCTTTAATTTAATAAAAAATTATAGATCACAACATTACTTCACATTCCAAATGTACTTCAAGCATCCAAAACTTAAGTTTTAAAAACAAAACAAATTATAACACATCATTACTTCACATGCCAAATGTAGTTCAAAAGAAAAACATTAATTTATAGATGACAACATTACTAGTAGTTCAACTATCCAAAACTTAAGTTTTAAAAACCAAACAAATTATATAATAACATTACTTCACATTCACATGCCAAAAGTACTTCAACCATCCAAAACTTAACTTTCAAAAACAAAACAAATTATATTAACACAATAAAAGATGTCCAAAAATTGTAGATCTCACAAGTATCAAGTAATATATATATATATATATATATATATATATATATGATTGTGCATCTAGATAATATATAAAAAATTAAATTTAAGATTATAAATCTCAATCAAATCTACAAATCATGTCCATCAAATACAGATGGATGTAGTGTCTTTCCTAGCAGAGTCTCAATCCGCGCTATCTTGTGAAGCATGGGGAACTTGTGCACAATGCACGTACAAACATTAAAATTTGATGTTTTAAAAATGAGTGAGAATATATAGAAATTCATATAAAAAACAAAATATAAAAAAAAATCTTGCAATACCTCATGAGGTTCCCTCTCCATTTTTTGCTCGCCTGCTACAACTTCCCCCATGGAAACATCTCCAAAAGTAAACTGTACAATATACATGTACAGTTATATATATATATATATATTAAAAATTTTCAGATGAAAATGCATGTATATATAAACTTATTTTCAATAATATTAAAAAAAAAGTTAGACAACTTGTTTAAATGGTTGAAATGGTGTGGATGTTCCTATCTCCATCGCTAGAGTCTGTGGATTAAAGAAATCTTCTATAAAAACCTAAAATTCAAAATTTTAAAAGTATAAAATAACTCAAGATCAAGATCTCAATTTATAATAAAACTTTTAAATTTAAATTTATAAATTATAACTTTTAAAAAAACATATATTATTTAAAAGTGAAAAATTGAATACTTCTGCAGGTGAATTTGGGACATCTCCTAAGAGAGGCTCCAAAAGAAAATCTCCAAAAACCTAAAATTCAAAAAAATAAAAATAACTCAAGATATAGATATATATCTCAATTTTTAATGGAACTTTTTGAGGTGGAATATATATAACTTAAACATAAATTTTAAAAGTGAAAAATTGTCCATACTTGTTGTGGATCTGGCACATCTCCTAAGGAAGTAGAAGGTACATCTCCAAGGAAGAAGAAGGTACCGCCATCCCAAAAAAATTTAACAGATTATTATTATATATGTACATGTACATGTGTGCACAATTATTTATTTTAAAAATATCACTTAAAAAACACTAACATTTGTCAACATATCTTGATGGTGAGACCCATCTTGATTGTTTGAACCAGAGGCGCCGAACGTGATATTAACATTTTCGTCATTCATCATGCGTGACAATTGCAAATGGTGTTTTAACATATAATGATACATTTTTGCTAGATTAATGTGCATACAAATAAATGTATACATATACATGTGTATTTATTACAAATTGCACATGTATGTGTTAAAATAATTGAACATGTATGTGTTAAAATAATTGAACCCTAACCATTAACACATACCGTTTCCATGCCCTCTTCCTCATGAAGAATTAGGTCTTGCCAACCATTGCAACAATTATTTGCATATATTATGAGATCTTCAACACTCATTTTGTCAATCTCTTCATCTGTACAATACACAAAATTGGCGCATGCATTCTCACGTGCTCTTTGTCGATTTATACAAACATCAACTCAACCCAATCCACTGTGAACATTGTTGATGATGGCATCCCTTTCTTCTCGACTTATTTGATAAGTGGCATCCATCTCTGACTGCAAAGTTTCGACCCGAAAAGATCGACTTACCAATGGTGGCTCAAGGTGAGGCAACTCAACATCACGCCTAGCACTCCTATGGTCACACAATCGACCTTTCTCAGGACCAGGAAATTCTGACGGAAGGTCATTGTAATTGGGTTTCATTTCCAAAAAGAATTATGCGTAATTTTTTTTTGCAAAATAAAGAGGAACCTCGTCGTTCCATGGGAGTCTTCCATAGGCCGCAAGGTGCTTATCATACAAATAGTGAGCCATATTGGGGTACTTGAAATATTGCACCTTCAATATCTTTCTTCTTAGCCCTTTTTTGAAATTAAACATTAACTTCACCATTTATTTTGTAACTCTTTGTTTTACATCCTCCCATTTATCAGGACCCATTAATATTTCTTTTCTTTTTCTCATGACTTCTACAAATGTATCAGTCGTTGGCCCAAGATTTCTGTACACAACTACTAGTTCTCCCAATGAATGTGTAACTATTTCGAAGCTTTGTCGACTCTTAGTAGGTAGAGTCAAAGCCACAATATCTCTTTGCAATTTTGCATGAAGTTGTTGACACCTTTCTAAGGTGCATTGCACCATGTTTATTTCCCATGGTATATCAGAAATGTCGGCTAGATAAGTTGTGGTGGGTGGACAACCTTATTCTTGAATGTAGCGTTCTGCCCTACGTCTTTTTTTACCAACATTTGGAGCATTTTCAGCCTCTGCATTAATATATATATAATTTTGTATATTAGAAAAAATACATGTAAACAAATTTGTACAAATTGAATGAAAAAATATTGAAATTGATGGCAACCTCGACGTGGTTGGCTAGCATCTTCCCCACCCTAAAACTGTTCAGAACGAGAACGACCCTGCTGATAACTAGCACCACCAGCCATTGATTGGCCTCCGGGGGAATAAATATCACCACCTTCACGCAACCTGCTACCATTTATTGATGGCCCTCTAAGGGGATTTGAACCACCACCAACCTCTCGAGAGGAGAGAGAAGCTTCATAAACAAATACGAATTTATAATCAATTGAAAAATACATTCATACATATAAATACACACGTACATATTCATTGATTAAATTGCGTTCAAACCATACCACGACTGGGTGAACCATGAACATGCTCCATGGATGGAGTAGAGACCCTTCTCCTCTTATTAGCTCCTAAAAATAAAAAATGAAACTTATTAACAACTAATTTAACTCACAAAGTTGATAAAAAATCAATTCCATATGTACACACATGTATGGAGATTTAAGATTATATTTAAATACCATGAACATCCCTCGATCCCTGATCCCCCCCTCTCGTAGATATATGAGATTATGTTGATCTTCGTCGTTCATCCTCCATGATATATATATCTACGGTAGACATTTACAATTATTTTTTTAAATAACTAATTTTAAATAAATTCAAAATAATTTCAGAAAATTAATGTAATTTAGTGTAAACAAATTATGTAAAACACAACTTTCAAAGCACTAATTGATGTGTGACACTCAATTTAAGCAAAAAAAAATTATAAAAATGATAAGTTCACCAAATTGCACTTTACATGGTGGGAGCACACTTGGTATAAAATTGAAAAAAACACATTGTCATTAAAAAAGAAGTGAAACTCCATTTAAACAAACTCCATTTAAACAAAAAATTGTTGAAGTCCCCGCATTTTAATTTTATAAAAATGTGAAGTTCACCACTTGTTGCAAATTTGAAGTTCACCAAGTTGCGCTTTACATGGTGTGGTGGGAGCACACTTGGTATATAATTGAAAAAAACACATGGTCAATAAAAAATATGCATTTATAAGTACACAACACACACATATCCAAGATATGTTACAATGTCCATCAATAAATTTTGAAGGAGAGTGTCTAAACACTAATTCATCTTTGAGAGATGAATCTTGAATTTTTGAAAAAGAGCGTCTCAAAACTAATTCATCTTTGAGAGATGAATCTTGATTTTTGAAGAAGAGCGTCTCAAAACCAATTCATCTTTGAGAGATGAGTCTTGCAATGGCATTGCCCCATATAGTTCTAATTCATCTTTTAATTCATCTTTGATAGATGAATCCTGAATTGGCATTGCCCCACGCAATAGATCAACAAACATCTTATTCACATTTGTACAATGCCTTATACTAAAAAATTGAAATTGGCTAACAATATTGTTTGTAATTCCATGCAGTTCTTTTAGCCTCTCCTTCTTAACTTGGTACACGCCATTCATCTAGTTTCACACAAGTTCAGAATTGGTGAAAACTACAATTCCATTTGATCCATACTCCATCATTGTTCCCAATCATTCTATCAATCCAATATAATATGCCTCGTTGTTTGTTGTTCTTCTCAGTATATTCATTTTCCTTTGGACGACTTTGCTAGTCGCAATATTGGAAAGCACATATGTAAACAATGCTTTCCCTGGATTGGGATAGCAAGAAACTTCTATGCATAATTTCCATTTTTCAACCATATTTAATGGTTTTCTTATCCCTGAAAAAAAAACAAATTCAATAAAAATATACATTAAATTTACATTTATTGCAAATGCATGGGAGAAATGAAAAACTTCTATTTAGATCTATTCCAGAGATTGACTGTAGCGGCATTTACTAGATATGTCACCTTTCATAAAATATGAGATCCAGAAGCTACCTGGCTCTTTACAGACTCTGCCTATAGAACTAAATGAAGAACTTATATTTATCCAGAGACTAACTATAGGGGCATTTACTAGATATGTCACCTTTCATAAAAGATGAGATCCAGAGGCTACCTGGCCCTTTACAGATTCTTCCTATAGAACTTGTAGAAGTTAACACTACTTGTCCCAATTATACCCTATGAAGGGTGTAGAGGACCCGTGGAATCACTCACACTACTTTACGTAGACATAAGGGTGTATAAGAATGCATTTGTTTTACATTGAATATTTTTCATTTTAAATTAAGAATCTATTTGGAACAATTACCTATATAAGGTTTAAAACCTATATGTTTTGTATCAAATTGAACTTTTTGTTTCAGTGGGAATCTTTTATGGCTAATGTGTTTTTTCTTGAAATGTGATACACCCCATTAAAATGGGAGATACATCGAAATGATTCCTATGTTGTAATAAAATATAGATGCATAATTTCAATGAGCATAGTTTAGAGATATAAAAGTCCAAAATGGAAGAGTTGTTTGTGAACAAATATCAATGCCACTATGGATATATATTTGCTTCATTAAAAGGGATTTTTCTAGAATGATGTCCACTAAGTTGGAAAGAAGGGAAAGTATCACAATTATATGTTAATGTGCATGTGTTTTACTTTGAATATTTTTCATTTTAAATTAAGAATCTATTTGAAAAAATTACCTATATACACAGTTAAAACCTATATGTTTCGTATCAAATCACTTTTGGTTTCAATGGGAAACTTTTATGGCTAATGTGTTTTTCTCAAAATGTGATACATCCCATTAAAATGGGAGATATATCGAAATGAATCCTATGGTGTAATAAAATAGTTTCAAGTAGTTTAAAAATATAGATGCATAAATTCAATGAGCATAAAGTTGAGATATAAAAGTCCAAAATGGAATAGTTGTCTGTGAACAAATATCAGTGGGTCACTATGGATATATTTGCTTCATTAAAAAATATTTTTCTAAAAGGATGTCCACTAAGTTTGGAAGAAGGGAAAGTATCACAATTATATATATATGTTAATGCATGTGTTTTACTTTGAATATTTTTCATTTTAAAATAAGAATCTATTTGAAACAATTACCTAGATATAAGGTTAAAACCTATGTTTTTTTTTTTATCAAATTGAACTTTTGGTTTCAATGGGAAATTGTTATGGCTAATGTTTTTTTTCTTGAAATGTGATACACCCCATTAAAATGGTAGACATATTGAAATGATTCCTATGGTGAAATAAAATAGTTTCAAGTAGTTTAAAGATAAGGTTAAAACCTATATGTTTTGTATCAAATTGAATTTTTGGTTTCAATAGGAAACTTTTATGGCTAATGTGTTTTTCTCGAAATATGATACAACCCATTAAAATGGGAGATATATCGAAATGATTCCTATGTTGTAATAAAATATAGATGCATAAATTCAATGAGCATAGTTTTGAGATATAAAAGTCCAAAATGGAAGAGTTGTTTGTGAACAAATATCAATGCCACTATGGATATATATCTGCTTCATTAAAAGGGATTTTTTTAGAATGATGTCCACTAAGTTGGAAAGAGAAAGTATCACAATTATATGTTAATGTGCATGTGTTTTACATTGAATAATTTTCATTTTAAATTAAGAATATATTTGAAACAATTACTTATATATAAGGTTAAAACCTATATGTTTCGTATCAGATCACTTTTGGTTTCAATGGGAAAATTTTATGGCTAATGTGTTTTTCTTGAAATGTGATACACCCCATTAAAATGGGAGATATATAGAAATGAATCGTATGGTGTAATAAAATATAGATGCATAAATTAAATGAGCATAGTTTTGAGATATAAAAGTCCAAAATGGAATATTTGTGTGTGAACAAATATTAGTGGATCACTATGGATATATTTGCTTCATTAAAAAAACTTTTTCTTAAAGGATGTCCACTAAGTTTGGAAGAAGGGAAAGTATGACAATTATATATGTTAATGCATGTGTTTTACATTGAATATTTTCATTTTAAATTAAGAATCTATTTGAAACAATTACCTAGATATAAGGTTAAAACCTATGTTTTGTATCAAATTGAACTTTTGGTTTCAATGGGAAACTGTTATGGCTAATGCGTTTTTTCTCGAAATGTGATAAACCCCATTAAAATGGTAGGTATATCAAAATGATTCCTAGGTGAAATAAAATAGTTTCAAGTAGTTTAAAGATAAGGTTAAAACCTATATGTTTTGTATCAAATTGAACTTTTGGTTTCAATGGGAAATTTTTATGGCTAATGTGTTTTTTCTCGAAATGTGATACACCCCATTAAAATGGGAGATATATCGAAATGATTCCTATGTTGTAATAAAATATAGATGCATAAATTCAATGAGCATAGTTTTGAGATATAAAAGTCCAAAATGGAAGAGTTGTTTGTGAACAAATATCAATGCCACTATGGATATATATCTGCTTCATTAAAAGAGATTTTTCTAGAATGATGTCCACTAAGTTGGAAAGAAGGGAAAGTATCACAATTATATGTTAATGTGCATGTGTTTTACATTGAATATTTTTCATTTTAATTAAGAATCTATTTGAAACAATTACCTATATATAAGGTTAAAACCTATATGTTTTGTATCAAATCATTCTTGGTTTCAATGGGAAACTTTTATGGCTAATGTGTTTTTATCGAAATGTGATACACCCCATTACAATGGGAGATATATCGAAATGAATCATATGGTGTAATAAAATAGTTTCAAGTAGTTTAAAAATATAGATGCATAAATTCAATGAGCATAGTTTTGATATATAAAAGTCCAAAATGGAATAGTTGTGTGTGAACAAATATTAGTGGATCACTATGGATATATTTGCTTCATTAAAAAAGATTTTTCTAAAAGGATGTCCACTAAGTTTGGAAGAAGGGAAAGTATGACAATTATATATGTTAATGCCTGTGTTTTACATTGAATATTTTTCATTTTAAATTAAGAATCTATTGGAAAAAATTACCTATATAAGGTTAAAACCTATGTTTTGTATCAAATTGAACTTTTGGTTTCAATGGGAAACTTTTATGGCTAATGTGTTTTTTCTCGAAATGTGATACACCCCATTAAAATGGTAGACATATCGAAATGATTCCTATGGTGAAATAAAATAGTTTCAAGTAGTTTAAATATAAGGTTAAAACTTATGTTTTGTATAAAATTGAACTTTTGGTTTCAATGGGAAAATTTTATAGCTAATGTGTTTTTTCTCGAAATGTGATACACCCCATTAAAATGGTAGACATATCGAAATGATTCCTATGGTGAAATAAAATAGTTTCAAGTAGTTTAAAGATATAGATGCATAAATTCAATGAGCATAGTTTTGAGGTATATAAGTCCAAAATGGAATAGTTGTTGGTGAACAAATATCAATGGATCACTATGGATATATTTGCTTCATTAAAAGGGATATCTCTAGAAGGATGGAATAAGTTGGAAAGAAGGGAAAATATAACAATTATATGTTAATGTGCATGTGTTTTATTGAATATTTTTTATTTTGTTAAGAATCTATTTTCAAGGGATATTTCTAGAAGGATGGACTAAGTTGGAAAGAAGGGAAAATATCACAATTATATGTTAATGTGCATGTGTTTTACATTGAATATTTTTCATTTTGTTAAGAATCTATTTTCAAAACAATTAACTATATACTTGGTTAAAACCTATGCTTTGTATCAAATTACTTTTTGTTTCTAAATACTATGTTTTGTACATTGAATATTTTTCATTTTATTAAAAATCTATTTGAAACAATTAAAATATATAAGGTTAAAACCTATGTTTTGTATCAAATCACTTTTGGTTTATGAGAAAATTTTATGGCTAATTTGTGATTTACATTGAATATAAAAGGTTTTTTTCTCTCTCTCATTGTTTGAGACCATGGATATGAAAATGAAAACTTCTATTTAGATATAGGGGCATTTACTGGATATGTCACCTTTCATAAAAGATGAGATCCAGAGGCTACCTGGCCCTTTACAGACTCTGCCTATAGAACTTGTAGAAGTTAACACTACCTGTCCCAATTATACCTTATGAAGGGTGTAAAGGACCCGTGGAATCACTCAAACTACTTTACGTAGACATAAGGGTGTATAAGAATGCATGTGTTTTACATTGAATATTTTTCATTTTAAATTAAGAATCTATTTGAAACAATTACCTATATAAGACATAAGGGCGTATAAGAATGCATGTGTTTTACAATGAATATTTTTCATTTTAAATTAAGAATCTATTTGAAACAATTACCTATATAAGGTTAAAACCTATATGTTTTGAATCAAATCACTTTTGGTTTCAATGGGAAACTTTTATGGCTAATGTGTTTTTCTTGAAATGTGATACACCCCATTAAAATGGGAGATATATCGAAATGATTCCTATGCTGTAATAAAATATAGATGCATAAATTCAATGAGCATAGTTTTGAGATATAAAAGTCCAAAATGGAAGAGTTGTTTGTGAACAAATATCAATGCTACTATGGATATATATCTGCTTTATTAAAAGGGATTTTTCTAGAATGATGTCCACTAAGTTGGAAGGAAGGGAAAGTATCACAATTATATGTTATTGTGCATATGTTTTACATTGAATATTTTTCATTTCATTAAAAATCTATTTGAAACATTAACTATGATAAGGTTAAAGCCTATGTTTTGTAACAAATTACTTTTGGTTTCAATTGGAAACTTTTATGGCTAATGTTTTTTTCTCGAAATGTGATACACCCGATTAAAATGGGAGATATATCGAAATGAATCCTATGGTGTAATAAAATAGTTTCAAGTAGTTTAAAAATATAGATGCATAAATTCAATGGGCATAGTTTTGAAATGAATCCTATGGTGTAATAAAATAGTTTCAAGTAGTTTAAAAATATAGATGCATAAATTCAATGAGCATAGTTTTGAGATATAAAAGTCCAAAATGGAATAGTTTTATGTGAAAAAATATCAATGGATCACTATGGATATATTTGCTTCATTAAAAAAGATTTTTCTAAAAGGATATCATACCAATTACATAACTAGGCTAGATATTCAAGATAGACATTGCCATTGAATCAAATCACCTATGTTTTGTATCAAATCACTTTTGGTTTCAATGAGAAAATTTCATGGCTAATTTGTGTTTTACATTGAATATAAAAGGTTTTTTTTCTCTCTCTCATTGTTTGAGACCATGGATATGAAAATTAAAACTGTTTAGATCTATTCCAGAGATTGACTGTAGGGGCATTTACTGGATATGTCACCTTTCATAAAAGATGAGATCCAAAGGCTACTTGGCCCTTTACAGACTCCACCTATAGAACTTGTAGAAGTTAACACTACCTGTCCCAATTATACCCTATGAAGGGTGTAGAGGACCCGTGGAATCACTCAAACTAATTTACGTAGACATAAGGGTGTATAAGAATGCATGTGTTTTACATTGAATATTTTTTTATTTTAAATTAAGAATCTATTTGAAACAATTACCTATATAAGGTTAAAACCTATGTTTTGTATCAAATCACTTTTGGTTTCAATGGTTTGTTTATTGGCTAATGTGTTTTTATCAAATTAATTTTGGTTTTGAAGTATATTTTGGAATCTTCTGTAACCACTTATTAGGCCTATCAATATGTAATTAGAGCACAGTGAATATGAGAAGTCGATACAATTACATGATAAAAAATTAGTAGAGATAAGCAGTGTTTCTATAATATGGGATGACTGGTTAGATTACAGGTTTCCACAGATTAAGCTTATTCAGTAACTAATACATAACCATTACTATTATTACTAAAAGTAAAGTACCAATGATAGTTAACAACAGATGATTTGTTTCCCTTTTCTTAAACTGATCTATATACCCCTAATAAATATGTTGAGATAACTGTCAATACAGAGAGATGAACTAAGGACTGTCATCTAACTCAAGATGAAGAGTTATTTCAATTCCTCCCTGTAACTGAAAAAAATCTGATTACATTGTGCTCCTCAACAATCTGTGTTTTTTGTTGCTGCTATTGTATGAATCAACAGCTAACTGTTAATACAAAGAGCTGAACTAAGGACTGTCATCTAACTCAAGAGGAAGAGTTATTTCAATTCCTCTCTATAACTAAAAAAATTAATGGCTAATTGTGTTCCTTAACAATCTGTGTTTTTTGTTGCTGCTATTGTATGAATCAGCCCAAGGCAAGTAGAATAAATTCTTTTTTAAATGGATTTTTATTTCTTACCTTGGTTTCTCATAAGATTCTACAGGAATTCATCTCCATCCTGATGTTTCCCCTAGGGCCTATACATTGTGTGGGTTTTAGCACTATAAATCCTTGTGCTTTTGTCTGTTGTCATATGTATTGTATCTATTGATTTGCTCTATATTAATGGTGCATCTACATAGGAGATTAGACAGATATTAATCAAGGTTGTTTTCTTTGTCTAAATGCTTATTCGTGTGGTTTTTCATCTTACCTAAATGCTTATTCTTGTGGTTCAAGTAATAATTGATTTTCTTTTACTGGTGATTATGCTTTTGGATCTGACAAGGATTATTTTGTGTGTGATGGTAGTGAGGTACCACAACATGGAGATTCTTTAACTCGGGAAAAAACTATTGAGTTATTCTGGAATAATTTCTACATCAAGATTGATAAGTCTTTATCTAGTTCTTCCATACAGTATAATGTTTCTCTCTATCACCATGAGGTTATCAGGTTGTCCATTAGCTCGAAAGAATGTAAATCTAATGGTGAGTCTTTTAGCCAGGAAGAGTTGTTGATTTTACAGAAAATAATAGAAGATATGACTACGCATTTTAATGAAAAAAGTGTTTTTAAAAGTGTTCCTAGCTTGGTTAAACTTTTAATTGGTCCTGATCTTATTACCGCTAAGAAATATCTACAGCAGATTATGGATCGTCTATCCAGCCAGAATTTAAAACATATTAATGTGTTGGGTCAATATACTCTGGAGGCAATAATGATTCATGTACTTGGGGCAGTGTTCAATCCTTTATAGGATTTATCCATCATTAGGGTCTCTACTTTGATTCAACAAATTGATTCTATTGTGCGAGTTCAAGCAGAGAATAAAGCAACGGGTAATGATAATGTTCAGTTTTCTTTCAACAAATGTTACAAACTAAAAGTTTCTAGGAGCGATTATGCTATCAGGGCCAACTTGGTCGAGTTCTTGGTTGAACACAAAGGGGACTTTAAGCTGAGACAAAACAAAAATCCTCTTTTACACCACTTCTAATTGACCAAAAATTATGGGTTTTTGTCTAATATGATAAATTTAGCTTCACAGAGATATAAAACATGAATCAGTGGCCTTTTAGGTATAGTCAGGGCATTCTACTTTCAATTGAAAATCTACTATTTTTTTCCTGCTAACAAAAAGGTTGACTGGGGTGTATTGCTACTTGATACAAAAATATTAAAATTTTTTTAGACTTGGACATTTTTCCCTATAAAACACACTTGAGAAATAAGTTTCAAGTCCCCTTATCACCAATGTTTGCAAATAGAGATTTAACTGAGCTTTTGCAATGATTGCACAGTTACAACTGTAATGTTGTAAAAATCCAAAAAAACAAAGTATCAAAACTAAGCAGCGCTTCTGCACTTCACTACATCCCTAAGAGTAGCTTAGAAAACCCATAATTCACTTGAAACAGATAACATTCAATGGTTTTAGAGAAGGAAAACTGGTGGATTATACTTACCTATAAATTCGCTTAATGTCGCCGCAGCAATTCAACAAAATATGATCAGCAACAGAGCAGCAGAAGCACCACAGTATTCTCTTAACGTCGCCGCAGAAATTCAACAAAATATGATCAGCAACAGAGCAGAAAAAATAGAAATGCGTGAAACACAGAAAATTGGAACAGAAACAAGCGAAAATGAGAATAGTTCGCGGGCGATATATTTATAAAATATAGTTCGAACGAACTATTTTAAAAGTTCGACCGAACTATTGTTGCCGGGTTTCCCATCTCCAACAAAAAATATGTTTTCCCACACTGTTAGTACACTGTCAATCTAAACGGAAGAATGAGTTTGGTCGAAATTTCTCAAAAAGTTCGGCCTAACTATTGCCGGAAAAAAATTTCCGCCCTCGATTCTCACAAAAGTGTAACCCAACCTCACATTTTCACCCTAAACCAAAATGAAATTTTTTTATTTATATGCAAGTTTAAGTTTGGATCACAACAAATAAATCAGGTACTACATACCTATATCTTCATAAAATTTTCTTGAGCTCTCTTATCTAACAAAAGTACAATTTTTTTCTAAAGGAACTCCAAGCTCGACAACGCAATACAAGGTTTTGTAAGTATATACCTTACCAAACTGACCTATCAAAAACCAAAATTTACATGTCATACTATAACTGGTTGATAATGCAACCCTTCATAACTTTTCAATGCCAATCCATTTACTTCTAAGGAATGAAGAGGGCTTGATGCAAGGATTTTTAAATCTCTCCACTGCCATTCTACATCTTATGTTATCTTTGAAGGATCTCTTGATCCCCCTTTTTTGTCTCATGGAGGAGGAGAACCAAGGGTCGTTCTTTCTTGATTGATGGCATAACCTCCTCATTATTTTTTTATAACGTAATCCCTGATTTTGGGAGATAACATTCATTACTTACTACTTGTTTGAGTTGTCCCTTACTGAGGGGTAGAGTTTCCTCCCTTTTTAGAGTTTCTATATCCTTTGGGTTTTGGATCTAGAATTTACTGAGTGACCATTTCCTTATATTTTTTCGTTTTCTCCAATATCACCTCTCTTTTAGTCTTTCAAATTGCCTTTTCTTGGAGCCTCTCTAGTTATTTTTCCTTCCTAACCTCCGATTTCTTGTTTGCCGAACTTGGAAGAGATGACCCCATCTTGGTGTTTTTAGGGGAGATGAATTCTTCCTCCTCCTTATTAGACTCCATGATTTTGTGAGAGCATCAAATATTCTTCTAACAACGACATATTTTCATCGATTATTTATGGATTTGGATACAATACCAATTTTTGGTCTTTCTCTTGTGTGGAGGGGTTATTCTGTGGAATTTCCCCTTTTTCATTCATCACATTTAATGTTTTAAAGCTATAATTTTCCTCTTTCTTCCCTTTGTTGGTTCCTTCTCCGCTTCCAAAATTTGTCCTTTTGGGAGAGGCTAGTCCTTTCCCTTTATTCCCACTCTGATTTGGTTACCTTGAATGATTGTTCTTTTGTTTCACTAGGTCTTTTCTCCTTTTTTTTAGTTGCCATTATTCTCCATTCCCCCATTGTTTTTGTTGCTCCTCTTGTTTCTTTGCAACTTATTGTAAAGTGGCCATATTCATAGCATGCTTTGCATTTGAATGAAAGCTGATCATTTCATACCTCTTGGATATGGAATTGTGTAGATTGAGATTTATGCTTGTTGGGTGTCCCTTATCCAGATCCACTTCCACGCAGATGTTGGTGCATGAGAAAATCCCCTTTTGTGGCTTAGCATGATCAATATGCTCACCAAAGGAATTTCAAATACTTTTGAAAGTGGTATCATTCCAAAAATGTAATGGAAAAAAGGGGAGTTTCGCCCAAATTGGGATTGCAGATGGAACATCAATTTTTGGGTTAAAAAATATGTGTTGAAGAATGTAACTAGTGATGATATTCATTATCTTATTTAAGTCATAATGTAATGTACTTATAAAAAGATAGAAAAATAATTTTCTATTAGAAAATAAATTGACTTATTAAAGCATGGGTTTCATGCTTGGGTCAATAATTTTTAGGTCAAATCCTCCATTGTCAGCTTCTAGTGTTTATGTCAAGAGTCATTGTACTTTTCATCATGTAAAATACCCTTCATGGGATTCATCTATCAAGAAAGAAATTTATTTTAATGTAAAATAGGTATTTTAGGTCTCCTCCACCAAGTCGGCCTTAAGAATAACAAGTCAGCCTCATCAAGGGAATTAAACCTCAAAGATTCACTATATAAAGGCAACAAATCGACCTCATTTGGATCACACACACAACAAGTTCGATTTGTAGTTGATGGAGGTAGAAAAAAGGCATGAAATTCAAGGAAGAGGAAGGAAACCTAGTGAAGAAGAAGGAAGTATTTTTCAAGAAAAATAAGTCAAATTTTCTCTATCCTTGTCTCACACGTATGAAGTTGCTTGGTTGCTGGAAGGGCCAAAATTAAAATACTATAGTTGGGTTGAAATTCTATAATAGCTGGGCCAAAATTATGGATTTTTGCTAGGATGTAGCTGCTAGACTAGAAGAGACTACTTAAGTTTTCTAAATCTTATTGGAAGGCCGATTTGGTGGAGAGGGAAGGTCTTTTGGTCAGGTATAAGGTATTGATCTATCTCAATTTGATTAGTGGAAGAGTTTGACTGGGTTTTCCCCTAGAGAGGGATTTAGCCCTTACTGAATGCCTACATATGGTGTCGTTGATATTTATGTTTTGATTTGATGATTTCTTGATGAAAAGAAGATAAAACAAGAACATAAATAAAGTTAATAAGACAACAAGAATATCACAAGTAATTATCAACATAAGAAAATATTTCTGCATTTATGATTTTATAACAATATGGACTTCATTGATCTTGATATGATCCTTGAGCTCCATGAAATAAGGCCCACTTTTGAATATTAGGTATATATTTGCCTTGTTTTTGAAGAAGAAAGTAAAAAACCCTTTTCTGTAGAAGGTTGAAGAGACAAAACCATTGATCATGGGTTTCCAATTTTTTTTCACCTACATCCTCATAGAATGTATGGAGGGCTAGATCCCCATGAATTGTCTAACCAATCCACACTCGACTAGTTGCAGATCTTGACTTCTTGACTAAGGCGTAAATACCTCTATATTTGTGATTTTCTCCAATTTATTGACGAAATGGGATTTTTTTGCCTTTTGAACCTCAACCTATTTGAAACCAACGAGTTAAAATCATATGTATTGAGAACATGAAAAAAGGGCGGGGGTGGAAACCCCCTTGAACTCATAATTGAGTTGTTGAAAACACCGATGCATTAAAAACCCTCAAAGCCGTAGAGCACTAGAATTACAATCTACTTTAACATCTACAATTTTTTGAGCCTACAATCATAATCTAGAAACAAAAATAAGAAAACCTAAAACTAAATATCTATCTATTGGGGGAGTCCACCTAGATCAGGTAGAGGTTTGCTCATCTTCTTCCATGCTATAATTGATAATTCCTTGGAAAACACTAAATTTGTTTTGTCCAATTTGATTATATGTTTCTACAATGCATCTATGTAGAGAAGAATCTCTTCGTGGCATTCATTTTTCTCCACCAACATCTTTTCCATTATAGTTTTTAACTACCAATAAATGCCCATTATTTGCATATACTGGGTTTTCCTAGTACAAGTGTTGTTTGTATCTAGAATCCACTGCCCCACCTCTTCTTCCATCTATATATTAGATAAAAACCTTTGTTCCACCCATGCTTCTCATTCAAGTGCTTCCATTTTATCAATGAATTGAGTGAGGAGAGAGCGTCTGAACCTACAGGAAAAGGATTTTATGGTTGATTGAGCTCATGTTGAGATAACAATTTCTTTTGTTGGAGCTTAGGGTGGAGTGAGTAGGGTCCTTTTGTGACATGGTGATATACTTAACACAAGAATGTGAGATGTAGGTGAAACTGCTCGTTAGGAATAGAGCATGAATTAAACAGAGGAAAATTATGCAAATAACTCTAAGGAGGGGTAAGGGACCAATAGGGTTAGAAAGCAGGAGAGCCCAAAAAATCCCAAGAACAAGTACCCAGGGGTGCACCTAGAATGGGAGGAGGACATCATGGGGATAGTAGGGAGAAGTATATGACCAATTATAAATGGGTTATTTGATCCATGCAAAGAGAAGGGATGGAGGGAGACAATCTCTAGGTGATGTGGAAAAAATAGGAGACAAAGGAAGGTAGTAGAGAAGGCCCAGAGGGAAAGCGAAAAAACAAACACCACATAGAATAATGCAAGTATTTAAAATATATAAACAACAAATCCCATAGGTATGTAAGTATCATAGAGCTATAATCCTTAGTGAGAGAAATGCAAGAGGTATTTGGGGGGGGGGTGAGTGAAACAATACCTCCATTAATGACTTCTTTTGTCGTGAGCTAGTGTAATTTGACCCACTTAATTCCAGATGATGCACAAATGGAACCATATTTATTATTAATTATATACCAGATCATGGTGAGGAGTGGGCGGAAGTTGAAGTGACAAACCATTCATTCTATGATATAATCCATAACATTCATTTCACATTCCATCTATACCCTACTTCATATCTAACATAGAGGTGGCATCTATAGATGTTTGACTTATATCATAACCTGTCTCATTTAACACCATGAATAGGAGATATAAGTTTGATGTTTAATTAAGTTGTGATTTAAAAATTAATTATTATTATAAAACAAAACTACAAATATTAGAAGGAAATTCATAATGATTAAATTAAATTATATCAAAGATATCTAATAGTATAATTTAAATATGCACACTTATACATACAAATATAATTATGGGTTCTAACATTTAATTAGAGTCACAATGGCATATCCTTATGAAAAAACCCTAGCACCAAAAAATAACACTTATTATGGCTCATAATGGTGCAACATTTTATCTTAGTATTGGTGACTAAGTGACACAAGATGATGTCATGGTAACTATTTTCATTAACTTAGTCAGACCTACATAGAGAGCTTTCGATGTGCATCTTAATACAAACCATTTAAATATTTGTCACAAACATTTCTTTACCATGGTCACTATATATTAAGTTTCTATTGACACAATATAAAATTGGTTTTTAACACAAACACTTAGTAATATTATTGAACCTTGCTAGATTATGAAAAATGAACCCAATTGGATCCTTTGAAAAATATCTTTGTAACTTGTAATAATAATCTAATTTTTTTTTTTTTGCAAGTTTGAGGAAATATCTAAAAATTTACTTGGAAGTTGAAATGAATGATAGTGATGCTTGGCCTTCCAGGGAATCTCATTAAAAATGAGGGTTGTGATGAAGAAGGGAATTCTATGGATGAGAACAAAGATGAGAGATGAGGAAGAAATAAAGAAGAGAAATAATAGAGACGAGAGCTCAAAGAAATAGATTGTTTGACGATACGAGGAGAAGAATACATTGAGAGAATATTTTTGTTGAGCCATGACCATCTATAAAGTTCCTGCCAGTGAGTGAAAATACAATAAATCTATATATAGTTATCCTTTTTGTAGTCATTTTCTTGTTTAATACTATCACCAATAAATCTAGTTTTACAAGTTTGGGTTTCTAGGATAAAATCTTAGTTGTTATGGTGTGGATCAATTTAATTAATTGTATGGTTAGTATTGTTGAATAATGTAACTAGTTTTGGTCTTCATAATTATATTTGATGAAAATAAAGAAAAATAAATTTTATTGTAAAATAAATTGACTTATTAAAGCATGGGTTTCAAGCTTGGGTCAATGATTTTAGATCAAAGGCTCCATTGTTGGCTTCTAGTTTTTTTCATGAGTCAATGGAGTCATTTTCATTTTTTTTAGAACATTCTTGGGCTTTTGTATCATGTAAAAAATATTTTTTTTTGAGTCAGAAGATTCATTTGTCACCTCCATGCCAAGTCAGCCCTATCCTTATGAAGTTGGCCTGGATTAGGGCTATTTGACCCAACCAAAAGGATATATGTAAAGGAAACTCAACTCAATTGAAGCACACACTCAACAAGTTTGATTTAAAAGAGAAATAGGTAGAAAATAAGAGTGAAGTTGTAGGATAAGGAAGAAAGAAGAAAGAAGACGAGAAGACTGACATTGAGTTTTTGGGCGTTAATGGATAGGGTACCCCTCGGTTGAATATTTTGAGAAAGACTTTGTAGATCGAGGAGCGTAGCGCACAATGCAGAACTATGTTAGAATCTTAGGGGCTTTGGGGTGGGTCAAAGCCCATTATTTTGTAAAGGGATGGGATAATTTTGTATACCTTGAGCTCTGCTCATGGTTTTAGGACCATGGTATTGTAAAAGAGAAGGCTATATAAGGAGTCTAGGATAGTCTTGAAAGATATCATATCTCATAACTCATGATATAATGCACTTGGATGTAATATTATTTTGATTCTGTATTATGTGTTTGTGGGAAAGGGAAGCTCCTACTGCTGAGTGCACGAAGACCTTTGAAATTCTACAGCTGAGTGCATAGGGCAGAAAGGGTTGTATTAAGAAGATCTAAGTAATAATAGAAGAATTTGAAGACATATATGTGTTTATGTGAATTCTTTACTTTTATTTTGATATAATTTGTGCCAAGTTAAGGGTTTTTATACATAATTGCATAGCGGAGTCCGGTTTATGGTTATTTATACTATTTTATGCTTGTTAAAGTAAAATTGCGGAGTCTGCAATATAGTTCAATTGGAGTGTTGAAAAACGACTCTATAATTATCATAGTTATTCTGCGAAGCTCTGTTAAGTTTTTAAAGGAAGATAAGACCTTAAACCACACTCCATTGTCCCTCTGGATGCATAAACCTAGTTCTAGCATCCTCTAATATTTCCTCAGGTGAGACTTCGGTCTGTGCAATAAATCGTTGTCGAAAGGGCCGATAATAGTGAGTTTTGTTGGTTCGCGCAGCCATATATGAACATGAGTCTAAGTCCCATCAAGCCAACAAATGGTTCTGTTTCTGGGACCAAGATCTAACTGAGGGATATGTGGATGTGGCTTCCGACTAAGAAATAAATTCAAGATTGGGTAGGTTTGAAAGAGAGTGAACTTGCAGTGCAGGAAAATAGAAATCCACGCATATATATTGAAAAATGGTTACATAAATATATCTTCAAAGATAAAAATGAGATATTTTTCTCATCATTTGAAAGTGATTTGTACGAGTGGTTATCAATACTAGCTAAGCAAATGACCCATTTCAACAATAGGCCTATTGCATGGACTCCATAACTGATCAAGAAACTAAAGGGAACTAATAATGTGATCGCAAGGGCAGTTGATTATTGGATTGATAGTATCCTTGGAGGCTTTATTACTAAGTTCACGATCGATACATTTGTATCCTATAACGAATCAAAGAGAAAAATATTCAAAGTCCTGTGAGGTAATTACTCAAACTCATTGAAGATTTGGATTAAGATGTTATCATGTGAAAAGGGTGTGCTGCAAATGCCATCTGATTGATATTCGGAGGAAAGAAAACCAAAAATATGGACATGGTAATATATTTAGGTTAGGCCATAATAATTATGTTGAGTCTCAGTACAATCCACTTTTTGGGTCTGAAAGCGAAGAAGAAGAAAGCCACCCTGCTACCCTTAGAAGTGCATCGATAAAATTTTAAGATCATTAGGGCGCTTTTGGAATCCCCCAACCTTCCATTCGTTTCAAAAATCATCCCCATATTATTCCTCCAACTCCACCTCCACCTCTGAAATTTACCATGGCTCACTCACCCAAGATACATGTTTTCAAATGATCAGATGATCCCGAGAAGTTCTAGTTTGTTGCAGAATCAATATGGAGATCGTAGAACATCACTGATGAGAATATGAAGAAAGATAAATTGGTCATAGCACTGCATGATAGAGAATTATCTTGGTATATTAAGTACTCCTCGATGTACCAAAATTCCACGTTGTCCCAGAAAAAGGCTACGCTATATGCTAAATTTAAGAAGCCGAAGTCGTTGTAATACACTGCAACTGCGACTTCGACTTCTTAAATGGGTTTGATGTACAGTGCGAAATAGAAACCTTCATGGAAGAAAAGAATAATTTTATGAGCCCTAGAGTTTCGACATCAACAATGCATATAAAACTAATTCTGCTAAAGAATAAACCACAAGAGATTACTAAATCAAACGAAGTTGATCTATCCATTCTAAATTAATTTTTATAGACATGCATGAATGCTAAGAGATCAAAAAGTCATGGAAGGACTGCAGGAGATGGTTGAAAATTGCACTGGTAAAGAAGAAAAAAAACCTAAACAACGTGCAATGCATAAGGTATACAAACATAAGAGAAGAACCGACATGGAAATGCAGTTAACTACACCGATAGGAGATTATGAAATGGGCCAAGTAATCTTTGATCTTGGATCAGATGCCAAGGTTTTTCCAAAACAGACATGGGAACGGATGGGGAGACCAAAGCTGCAATGGTCATCGATTAAGCTAAGAATGGAATATCAACAGAAGATTATTCTAATGGGTCGATTGCATGGCATTAGCATAGATATTGATGGTGCAAGTGTATTGTCAAACTTTGAAGTCATTTAAATTGTTGATGATAACAATCCGTATCATGAATTGATTGGATTCAATTGGGCTTATGAAATGGATGCCATAATCAACATGAAAAACAAATAGATGGTGTTCAAGAAGAATGGTACAAGGGTTGTTGTGCCTTTGGATCCATCTGAAGGCGCACAATGTTCAGAACCTGTCCTGAATGAATATGGTGATATCGACAATATTGATAAGATCATTGTGTAGGACGAAGACTGGATCAATCCTACTGCTGATGGAAGGATAAGTTGGGAGCATAACAGTTCTTGTGTTTTAGACTCTAAAGAATAATTAAAGCACTGGCAAAACGGATTGCATGAAGTTTCCACTAAGCGGTGCAACAGAGTTATCAAATCATTTCACTGTATCACATTAGAGGTATGTGACTTGCGCTTCTATGATGGAACTAGAGATGTTGATTTATTTTTATGGATGAATTCAAAAAAAAGGTGTCCGACGAGCAGCGATATGAAGCTTTAGACTTCTCTTTGAGTTCCACCCCAGCTAGATGATGGGGTGCACATAGAGAAGGCTTATAAGGATGGAAGGATTATTGCAGACTAATGAGGCTTAGGTTTGGTCATTTAAACACTAGGATCATGGAGAAGTACAATGGTAAAAATGATCCTCATGAGAATTTGTCTCATTGGACTACGGCCTGGGGAGAGGAACCTCAACCTAAATGGGTGCATATATTATTTCATACCTTGGATACGATACCTCAATAGTGGTATCTTGAAATGGAGCTGCGTCATGGCACCACTGATTGGTATGTGATGATGGAATGTTTCTTATTGACTTATAATTTCACATATGGTTGGGATTGTATTAACGATGCTCTTTAGGAAGTTAGAGCAGGAGTATTCTGAATTACCACTGAGCTGATGACTTCGGTATAGCTTGACTGTGTTGCGTATTTGGAAAAAGCACGAGAATGTTACAACCTGAGTGTGGAAGAAGGCAAGGAGGTCCACGCAACATCAGTATTCCTGAAGATGAAGGACAATGCGAGGTTTCAGGCCCTGAAGTAGAGATGTCAGACATAACACAACCTATAAGAAGCCAGCAAGTCAACATAGGCTCAGAAGCAGAGCCCAAGTTCGCGAAGATTGGAGATTATTGGGATGATGACACAGTGATCAAGGTCACTGAATTGTTGCATGAGTACCAGGATCTATTCTCGAGGAAATTCTCTGAGTTGAAAGGCATTATAGGAGATTTTGGAGTTATGCAAATAAATTTGAAGCCTGATGCGAAGCTGGTCAAGTAGCACCCGTATTGGCTAAACCCAAAATATAAAGAGAAATTAAGGGAAGAACTGAACAATATGCTCACTGCTGGCATTATTAAAGTAGTAGTGGAGTTCAAGTGGGTTAGCCCTATGGTGGTCTAGGAGAAAAATATGAAGGGAGAGATAATTAAGGATTTGTATTGATCTAAGAGAACTGAATGATGCATGTGTCCATGATCCATTTCCAACACCGTCCACTAATGAAGTTTTGGAGAATGTGGGAGGGAAAGAAGCCTACTCCTTTATAGATGGGTTCTTATGGTACCATCAGATCAGGATCGTGCTGGAAGATCGAAGCAATACCACTTTCGCTACTGAATGGGGATCCTTTCAGTACACAGTCATGCCCTTCAGATTGAAGAACGCTCCAACAATATTTTCCAGAGTCGTAGTCGCACAATTTAAATAATATATCCACAAATTTCTGGAAGTGTATTTCAATGACTAGACAAGCTTTGGACTATTAAAGAAGCATGTTTCTAGTTCGTGCTTGGTGTTGGATACCTTTAGGAAGTATCAAAACTCCTTGAACCTAAAGAAGTGCATTTTCTACGTGCCATATGGTATATTATTGGGGAACATTGTTTGCAAGCAGGGATTGATGGTAGATCCTACGAAGATCAATTTGGAGCCACCAACGACTCTAAAGCAACTACGCACGACACTCAACCATATGGGTTATTATAGAAAGTTCATAAAGGCCCATGGATACATCACTGCGACAATGGAAAAACTCTTAAAGAAGGATGTCAAGTTTTGTTGGGATGATGACTGTCAGAAGAGCCTCGATGTGTTGAAGGAAAAGATGGTCACTGTGCCAATTCTAGTTTTTCCAGATTGGAAGAAGGAGTTCCACGTACATGTCAATGCGTCCTGCATAACTTTGGGAGCTATATTAGTGTTGGATCAGGGTCCCCTAAGGCACATTTTTCAATGCAATTTTGTATAATTTTGTATGTGCACGATGCACAAAGGGAGTCAAGGGGTTTTGGGGTGGGTCAAAGTCCCCAATTTTGATGTAAATAGGCTTAAGGGTAAACTGTGGGCCTCAAACCATGGTTTGAGACCATAGTATCTGCGCGTTAGGCGAACATAAATAGATAGATCATGTCTAAGATAGTTAGTTCAAGTAAGTTCATGATATTGATGTTTATGTGTCTGTAATAAGTTGTAAGGGTTGTTTGGGTTGGGTTGAAAGGCTCCTACTGACTGTGTGCATGAAGACCTAGTCCTGGCTGTGTGCGCGGAAGGGTTTTGTAAGGGAAAGTTGATGTATTGATTGACAGATCTGAAGCTAATAGAAAGGAAAGTTTTTGGCAAGTTTACTGTGTTATGCATTTGAGTTTTTTACTACTTATTTTATGTTAAGATCGCATTATCTATCTTAATTATTGATGATTGTGCAAGTATATCTGATATGATTATGAATTCCTATCAATGGTTGATAGATATGTTTAAGTATTTGCATCGTTAGATCTAGATCTAGTTATGTTATATTGTATCTGCGCTAAAGTATTTGTGAGCTCTTTGTTAATCTATTAAAGACTGTGCATTCTCTGTGATTCTGCTGTATATTGTTGCGCGCATCTGTTTATGAGTAATATAAGTTTTCATTTAATTTTTTGACGGCCACTTCATTAATTTCTCCCTCAGGGTGTGGAAACTTGGTTCCAACACCCCCCCATACTGTTTTGGGTGAGACGTTGGTATGCGCAAGCAGATCACTGCCGAAAGGGCCAGTAGTTGGAGGGTTTGTTGGTTTATCCATAAACTATGAACCTGGGTCAGGAACCCTCAAGCCAACAAATGGTTCCGTTTCCAGGACCTGGATCATTTTTAGGGAGCTTTGATGTTGTGGCATCCGTCACAAAACAAATTACAAGATTGGCTGGATAGAAAGATCCTTAAATTTACTCTTCAAGAGAATAGAAGTACTAATCTGTTTGACGAACATTGGGTACAGAAATATATTTATACAAAAGTGCATGAAATATTATTTTGTTCCTTTGTGCATGAACTATAGGAGTTGTTATTGCGCTTAGCTGAATTCCATCATTGCATAAAAGACAATGTAGTCACTGAGTGGACTCCTCAATTGATCCAACAAGTAGAGAAGTTTGATAATAATATCACCCGCACGATAGATCATTGGATTGATCGCATTTTGGGAGGATTTGTGACTGAATTTTCCATTGATCAATTTGTGTCATATTCTGAAGTTGAAAGAAGTTTTTTCAAAGGCCCTAGAGGTAAGTTCCTGTGCTCATTGAAATTATTGCTGAAAATGCTATTGTGTGAACAAGGATTCCTATGCAAACATACTGCTTGAATGCAGCAAAGAGGTCCAACTATGCACAGTGGAAGAGTTTACCACGAAGATTCTGAAAATTTTATTTATAGCCCTCTAAAGCCTAGATCTGATAGTGAACCTGAACCAGAAACTGCTAGCTCAAGTGACTCTGAAGAAGAAATCTCATCACATATAAAACCCTTGATATTGTTTCCCACTCTGTCCACTCCACTTCTAAACTCACATCACAGATCACCATCCCCACCACCACCTCCCTCCACCTCCCCCTAAAGTAGATATGGCTACATCAATGAATTTACCTAATTTCAGAGGCCTTGGAAATGAGGATACTGATCACTTCTGCTTTGTGACCGAGGTCATATGGCAGGCTAAAAAAGTTAACAATATTGATATTAGAAAAGTGCAGCTGGCTATTGCATTCCAATATCGTGCACTAGTTTGGTACATAAGGTAAGATCAAGAAAACCCTAATGCGACCTTGGAAGAAATTAAAGAAGCCCTAAAAGAGTAGTTTAAGAAACCTAAGTCATACGCGCAACTGGTGACAGAAATTAAGGATATTCGTCAGGAGCCTAATAAATCTGTATGGGAGGTCGATCAGAGGTTGAAGCGCACCATCAGAGATGGTGGATTTGTTATTGATGATACTCATCATAAGGAATCGTGCATTGCTATGTTGCTCCAACATCTGTGCCAGCCATTAGGCCAATAGAATATTGCCACACAAGCTGAGGCTTTGGAGGTCACAATGAAATTCGAGGCTACCCCAACACCTATTGCACTGGGAAATCAAGAGATTCAGAATCAGTTGGAAGCCATGCATCTAGAAATTCAAATTCTGCGCAAAGACAAGGGCAAGGAGGTCTGCACAGAGGTGTGGTGTATAAAATGTAAATCTTATGGGAACCATAAAGGTCAGTGTCCTATCTTCAACAACTATCTGAATGCTGGAGGTCCTAGTCCATTAAATAATCCCATGTGGTGCATTATCTGTCAAATTTCTGGATTACATGACACAAATTCTTGCCCAAGGATCAGAAAGTATCAGCATGACTTGAAGTAGTTATTTTGCAATTTATTTTCATCATTAGGGCATGATGAGAAGCATTGTATCACTTTTGATATGATGTTGGATAAAGCAGAGATATATACAATGCAGGTTGAGCCTACATCACCAACGTCCCCTTCTGGGCATGGAGGATTCCAGGGCAGAGGAAGAGGCTGAGGAGGTGGATCAGCTAGCCTAGGAAGAGGATAAGTCATTTGCTATAACTGTGGAGATGCTAGCCATTATATGCATGAATGTCTGAATCCAGCATGATAGTCTTGTAGGTATTGTAGACAATTTGATCATGTCATAGAATATTGTCTTGTCTTGATTGCTAAAATGTAGGAAAAGAAGATGCAGACCCCGACAAAAAATCTTCAGATGGTTTGTGAAAACTCGTGAAGAATATCCTTGTGTGAGTGTGGTTACTAGGAGTGGTATAACCACCAATGAAGATAAAGGAAAGAAACCAGCCACTGATGTGTGGATCCGTAAAGCACCTAAAAAAAGAAGAAGCCTTTAATATTCAGTGTGCAAAAGAGACCTTTATTGAATCACAAAAAGAATTTGTAGAAGGAATAACATCAAAATATGGTAGAAATATGAAGGAAGTCGGAGGATATGAGGAGATAAAACCATTTCTGTAATATCCGTTTATAGGAACAACTCATGAATCATGCACTAAAAAACACATTTTTAGTAAAATATACTTTGGAACAGGGAAATAACTCTTGGATACTTTAGATCAGACAATATAAATCTAAATATAATATTTGAGCTGAAACAAATAAGACTAGGTGGGTTAAACAGATCTCCCACACCTAGTTACCTTCAAGAAAATGCCCAATGAGGGGCTGCAGCAAAGTAAAATGACCTGCTGAAAGTGTAGAGAGCTAATACAACATAAAATATGCCGATAGACACTCAGAAATCAATTATAAACACATCATCAATAAAGAGGTTCAATCCCTTCATCCGATAGTGGGGAAAAGTGAGGATTTATGACCTAAAATGAATGTATTCAAGTATCAGCTTACAAATAAGGGAAGAGGACGGCTGGATATGATATCTTAGGCTAAGAGGGACCTACCTACCGAATTTAAGCTCAAAAAAAGGCGTTTTACTATGTTAAACAGATCCTCCATTCCCGACTAGGCTAGAAAACCCTGATTCCCCATGGCTTAAAGTATGCAGATTGGAATGAAGCTTCAACAACGTGATTTTCTAAAGGGTTTGGATGAATTTATACAGGAATAATAGTATGTAAAGTTTAGAATACGATTCAATGGTTTTTCATGAGAAAATACAGATCTATACATGAAGAAATGGCTCAAAACCCAGCATTATAACACAAGGAATTGCAGGATGACCCATAAAACGTAATTTACAGGAATATGAAGCAGTGTTATATTATGTTTCAGATCTATAACAGATCAGAGTACAAAAATATATATCTAAGTGGGATCTATATGCAAAAATGACTTTTAAGTACATTCCCCTTGGGGATCTCAACAAAAAATGAAGAACACTGAATAGATATAAGATCTACACATGGATTTGCAGTAAAATTCAAAATTTTTTGAAGAATATGTCACACAACAGATCAGATATGAAATAGAACATGGATTGGGTGGCCAATCCATGGATCACCTCAGTGAAGGAAAGGAGTCCTTTCACCAGAGATCTCTCCTCCAAACTGCTATCAAATGGACACTGCAACTCTGCCTAAAAAATGACATAGTTTCTGAAGCTAAATACGCAGATGAAGTAATTTACAATTTGGCCTGATGCCAAGATAATAATCTGAAACCCCAAACAGCTACTGCACTCCTGCTAGTGATTTAGATGACTTCACCACTGAGAAGATGCAATAGAAACTTTCAGATCTGAATAGATCTGATTCCACTTGCTGCAACCTACATATACAACTCACTCCAAACATGACTGCACTATAGATGTAAGAGGAAGCTTGGCCAAAATGCCAGATAGTGGATCAATGCAACACAATCTCCTCCAAGAGACCCTCAAGGAAGGAGGGAGGGTTCCTAACCAGGAAACCCTCTTTATCCTATTGCTAAACAGCCTAGAGAATAATTCTCAAGAATAATAATCTCATCAACAACCATTTCCTTGAGTCTTTCCCTTCCTTATATAAGATTAGGGTTTGCAAAACCCTAAACCACCTTCATTCATTTGTCCCTTTTCACATGGAGGACCTCCTCATAGAACTGCGCTGATCTTCTAGGAGGTTCATTGTACCTGGATTGCATTATGATTTGGTCCTGTTGACCCATTCAAATAGCTTGAACCTATTTCACATACAAGTGGAATTTATTAAGTGAGCCCGGATTTGACCTTGTTCACATTGGGCATTGATTTATTCTCATGTTTAGGAGTTTTTATTTGTCCTCCTTTACATTTTATTCATAAAGCATAAAAATAAGATGACATTGAATATTCCTACTAGCTTAGGATAGTTAGGAATATTACAGTCCCCCCCCTTCAAAATGTTTCTTGTCCTCAAGCAACTGCAGGGTAGAACAAAACTTCTCCTTCCCTCTTCTTGTGGCCTCATCAATGGACCCCACCATGGCTGAAAAGGATAAGCAATGAATCTGTCCTCCAATGATTTCCTCCAAGTGTAAGATAGCAAGTGTACATCATGAGAAAATGGAAGGTGCAAGTGGTGATCTTCGTGTTGTTAAATGACCTCATTAAGGTAGGAGTGATGAAGAGCATGGGGAAAATTTCTCCCAATGAGTGTCTCCCACACCCATGCTATCATTCATAAGAATCTAGTTACCTCCAGATAAGGCAACTTCTAAAAATCCTCTTCCTCCTTGAGCTCCAGCGAAGAAGGTGGGCTGAAAATCTGCAAGTGGTAAGCCATAACCTACCCCACGCTGTTCACCTCTCCACTTATGACAAGTGTAGAGCGAAGGCTGATCTTGGGCTGCAACAAGGTGGCCTTCAAGTGGCAAGATGAAGTTTAAATCTCCAAGGATCTTTCCTCCTACATTGTGAATCAAGCCGGCCCAAAGCTTCTTATATGTAATGGACAGGAGGTCATAATCATCATATGGAACCCTATCAATCACATGGCTCACCTCAAGAAAGAACAAATGTTTAACTATGGTGGCCACATCATCTCCCATGCTCCCATTAGAACATGTCCTGCAAAAAATATGGGGATCTTCTCCCCCAGAGGACACATTCAACCCATGTGCCTCTCTCCCAATCATGCTCCTGATAATAATGTGATCAATAGCAGCATAAGAAGCCAAAATGAAATTCATGCTGGCTGCCATATGTAGCAAGTGAGTATGGAAATGATCCCTCATATGCAACCAACACAGTTTGAGCATAAAATGCAATAGAGAATGACAAAAGATGTGGTTTTTCAACCACTGGTTTGCTGCTACATTCTCCTCATGTATTTGGAGAAAATGAGTGATGTATGATGCATGGTGAGCATGTCCTCCAAAATACAAATCTTCCCAAAATCCACCAAGGGAGTGGTCATCAACATTTCTCATGGCCTCAAGTAGAACATGTAGCCTCAAAGTAAGAATGCTCCTCCTTGGAGCAACATCATGCACATATATGGTTAAGGAATCAATATGTAAATTAGCAAGTAAAAAAACAATGTCCTTACCATAGCTTTTGCTCATGCAAAAGGAGTAGCTCATAGATGAGTCTCCTTCCATCCTCAAGGAGAAAGGAGGTGACTGAGTTAACTCTTCCAAAGAGTTAGGTGCATAGACAGCTCCCATGCCAAATGTATAAGTGGGAAGGTTGCTACCATTCCCCTGCTTCTCCTGCCATAGTGTAGAAACTGAAATGAGAGTGGTTGTGGATGATGTTGAGAGACTGCTTCTCTCCTCCTTGAGTCTACACCAGACTCTCAACGTTGTATCAAGACCTTCCAAGGTCTCCAATCTTCTGAAATAAATGATTCATGCCTCAACAAGTGAAGCACTCATCCTCCTTTGCTGATCCAGTGGTCTCCTTGGTGCAATTTCTTCATGCAATGAGACATCATCAACAAGAGGTGATTGAACATATGAATCGAGAAAACCCTCCATGCTTCCACTGCGCAATCCAATAACCTTCTTAGGTGCATCAACCTTCTGCAATGGATAGGAATGAGATTGGCTCTCTTCCCTATATTCAATTTGTGTCTCCATGGTTCTACACCTCCTCATCGATGGCACATGTAGATCATGAATTATGCCTTGATCTGCATACATGAGATCTTGGGGATTTTCTTGCCATGCCACAAGAATCCCTCTTGTTGGAGCAAAAGCTCCTTCTTCCTTTGCATGAGGCAATAGATCAGATCTAGATCTAACAACGTTGTTGCCCTTTGTCTATACAACAAAATGGGGCAACCTCCCAATGGAATGATCCACCTTTGAAGAAGAGACTTCTCTGTTCTTTTGTTCAAAGGTGTGGGAAGGTAGTCTTACCTCTAGCAAGGCATGATGCAAGTTTTCAGCCCTTTCCATGTGTTTCTGAAATGGATCTGCGTTTTTATGTAGGGCTTTCATTTGAGTTCTCTGGTTTGAATTTTCCATATGTTTTTCATGAAATGTCTTATCAAACCTCTTCACTAATGCTTTAGTGAAACTTATGTATGATGAAGTTTTTACATTTCTGCAAAATAGAAACTCAAATTTCAACCAAGCATGGGCCTTACCTCCCAAATGTAAGGCTGCAATTCTGATGGATTCTTCTTCAGGACTTTGGTGGAGCTGTAGGAAGGTGTCCAGCTCTTTCACCCATTCTTTGGTTGAACATGTAGGTGACCCTTCAAAGGTCGATAGAGTGAATCTATTACTTTTATTTCTACTCTTCACCTTGGCCTTGCAATGATCTGAAAAATGGAACTGTTTTCTAAGTTTCAGGGCTTGAGACTCATCATTCTTCAAGAAATCACTAAGAGTTTCCCTCTTAGTCAATTCTTCTTCTTCTTCTATTTGTCTCAAGGCAGATCTGAGCTTAAGATTGCACTGTACATCACAGTGTGTGGCTGCATGCTCACACTCACTGCGTGAAGATCTAGAGTTTGACTGAGGTTCAAACCCTTTTGGAGATTCTTCAGACATCTCCCTTCTGATTTGCTTGAGATCTTCATGAATGCTCTAAATAGATTAGGAAGAAGATTTTTGAGCCTATCTTCCTTCTTTCCTCCAAAATTTGGAGTCTTCCTCCTGCTTCTTTTTCTGTCTTCTTGATTAGAATAGGAAGTGCAGGGTACTTCCTCTTCTGTTTGCTCATCCTCTTTGGGAAGGTTCTTCATGGATCTGAAAACAGATGAGAGTAATCTCACCCTCTCCATCATTCTGTTCTCTGTTCTTCTCTTCTCACTTGATTTGAAAAATTGATCTCACAGGCTGAGCCAGAGATCAAGCTATGATACCACTGTAATATCCATTTTTAGGAATAGCTCATGAATGATGCACTGAAAAACACATTTTCAGTAAAATATAATTTGGAACAGGGAAATAACTCTTGTATCCTTTATATCAGATAATATAAAATATAAATCCAATATTTGAGCTGAAAAAAATAAGACTAGGTGGGTTAAACAGATCTCCCACACCTAGTTACCTTCAAGAAAATGCCCAATGAGGGGCTACAGCAAAGTAAAAAGACCTGCTGAAAGTGTAGAGAGACAATACTACATAAAATATGCTGATAGACACTCATACATCAATTAGAAACACAGCAGCAAGAAAAACGTTCAATCCCTTCATCCGATAGTGGGGAAAAGTGAGGATTTATGACCTAAAATGAATGTATTCAAGTATTAGCGTAAAAATAATGGAAGAGGATGGCTGTATCTGATATCTTAGGTTAAAAGGGACCTACCTACTTAATTTCAGCTCAAAAATGGGCGTTTTACTATGTTAAACAGATCCTCCATTCCCGACTAGGCTAGAAAACCCTGATTCCCTATGGCTTAAAGTAAGAAGATTGGAATGAAGCTTCAACAGTGTGATTTTATGAAGGTTTTGGATGAATTTATACAGGAATAATAGTATGGAAAGTTTAGAATATGATTCAATGGTTTTTCATGAGAAAATACAGATCTATACATGAAGAAATGGCTCAAAACCCAACATTATAACACAAGGAATTGCAGGATGACCCAGAAAATGTAATTTACAAGAATCTGAAGTAGTGTTATATTATGTTTCAGATCTATAACAGATCAGAGTACAAAAATATAGATCTAAGTGGGATCTATATGCAAAAATTACTTTTAAGTACATTCCCCTTGGGGATCTCAGCAGAAAATGAAGAACACTGAATAGATATGAGATCTACACCATGGATCTGCAGTAAAATTCAGAAATTTATGAAGAATATTTCACACATCAGATCAGATCTGAAATAGAACATGGATTGGGTGGCCAATCCATGGATCACCTCAATGAAGGAAAGGAGTCCTTTCACCGGAGATCTCTCCTCCAAACTGCTATCAAATGGACACTGCAAATCTACCTACAAAATGACGTATTTTCTAAAGCTAACTGTGCAGATGAAGTAATGTACACTTTGGCCTGATGCCAAGATAAGAATCTGAAACCCCAAACAGATACTGCACTCCTGCCAGTGATTTAGATGACTTCACCACTGAGAAGATGCAATAGAAACCTTCAGATCTAAATAGATATGATTCCACTTGCTGCAGCCTACATAGATATCTCACCCCAAACAAGACTGCGCTGTAGATGTAAGATGAATCTTGGCCAAAATGCCAGATAGTGGATCAATGCAGCACAATCTCCTCCAAGAGACCCTCAAGGAAGGAGGGAGGGTTCCTAACCAGGAAACCCTCTCTATCCTCTTGCTAAACAGCCCAAAGAATAATTCTTAAGAATAATAATCTCAATAAAAACCCTTTCCTTGAGTCTTTCCCTTCCTTATATAAGATTGGGGTTTGCAAAACCCTAAACCACCTTCATTCATTTGTCCCTTTTCACATGGAGGACCTCCTCATAAAAGTACGCTGATCTTCTAGGAGGTTCATTGTACTTGGACTGCATTATGATTTGGTCCTATTGACCCATTCAAATAGCTTGAACCTATTTCACATACAAGTGGATTTTATTAAGTGAGCCCGAATTTGACCCTGTTCACATTGGGAATTGATTTATTCTCATGTTTAGGATTTTTTATTTGTCCTCCTTTACATTTTATTCATAAAGCATAAAAATAAAATGACATTGAATATTCCTACTAGCTTGGGCTAGTTAGGAATATTACAATTTCTAAAAGCATTTATAAAGTTACTGCACAACAAGAAGGCAGTCGAAAATCTGCAGGTGTTGATAGATAATTGCGCAGAGAAATAACAACTAATTGTAGAACAATGAGTGGTCAACAAAATTTATAAGAAGAAGAAGAGAACTGGTAGGGAGATGTCTATGACCGTGCAGATTGGTGCCTATGAAATGGACCAAGTTATTTTAGATATGGGATCGGATGCTAATGTTCTACCTAAGAAAACATGGCAGTGCATGGGAGAGCCAAAGCTAGAGTGGTCTACTATCCAACTGCGCATGGCCTATCAACAAAAGATCATTCCTTTAGAGAGGCTGTCACAAGTTGTGGTTAATATAGAGGGTGTTAAGGTGATGGTAGACTTTTAGGTCATACAAATTGTAGATGATACTGATCCCTATCCTATGCTGCTAGGATTGGATTGGGCCATTAACATGGATGGTGTTATCAATCTAAAGAGAAGGAGGATGGAATTTGAACGCAATGGAGTCAAGGTAATCATTCCTCTAGATCCTGCAGAAGGCCAAAGGTATACTGAACCAGTTCACGTTGAGGATGAGATCGATCAAATCTATAAGCTAATGTTGCACGAGGAAGATTGGATTAATCCAACGACAGATGTGAATCTTTTGTGAGAGAAGGATAGCTCTCTCTTTTTTTTCAGACTCTTATGAAGAACTGGAAAATTGGTAGAATCGATTTCATGAGGTGTCTGTGCTACGTTGTAATCGTGTGACCTGATCTTTGCATTGTATAACATCTAAGGTATGTGATTTACCACACTATGATGGCTCAACTGATGTCAATTTTTTTATAGGAGAGCTTGAGAGGAATGTTTCTCAAGGATAGATATTCCATGCTTTGGATTTTGGCTTGCACGCTACTACAACAAGATGGTGGAAACTCAAAAGGAGAATATGGGTAACTGGGAAGAATGTGTGCACACTTTGAGGTTGTGATTTGAATGTCTAGTTATTAAAATGCAAGATGTATACTTTGGCAAAGAGGATCCATGTAGACATTTGGCAAGATGGCATCAGGTATGGGTTGCAGAACCAAGAATTGAATGGGTCCATATGTTTATTCACACATTGGGAAAGGTGCCTACTGAATGGTACTTGAGATAGAGCTACGCAAAGGCACTAGTGAATGATCTGCACTAACAATGAGTTTTATTCTTACATTTATCTTTGAGAGTGGATTTGATACGGTTGATCAAGTTTTGAGTCCATAAATTATTAATGCACTGATAATGGAGACCGTGAATTGTAGACAATTAGCACTTGTGAATTTTAGGGAACCATGCATGATCGATGGAGCCTAGATCCCCTTGCCTATGAATATTAGACAAGTGTGCTCCATGATGAGCCTTGTTGGATATTATAGGAAGCACATTACAATTATGAGTTGATAACTGTGCCCATGACCAGATTACTCAGAAAAGGTGCGACACTCCATTGGGATGTTGATTGTCAGAGAAGTTTGCAGTTGTTAAGGGATGCGACAGATACTACTCGATATGCTTTGAATTACCTGGTCAACAAGCCTATGTTGGGGGGGAATTTTTGTATATGGTTATATTTTAATCTGGAATATATGTACAGTACAGTGCGACGTGTGTGTGGTACTTGCGCGAGGAGGTTGATTGGCTCGCAGAGGTGTCAAAAACTAGCCGTTGGAATAGTAAAACTGGATAAGACAGATTTATTACCATTTTTGGGAGTGTCTAAGATGCATTTAATGAAGGTATTTTTCCAGATTTGGGACCGTTTTGTCAGTAATGGAGCCTCATTAATGCACAAGGAGCTATTGAAGATGCGCCACAAGTATAAATATGACCTATGGGGTCGCAATAGTTCCCTTTTATTTCTAAGTGATTTGTGCTTTGAGCTTGTTGCTTGGCTTAATTGTCAGATTAAACCTCTCAATATTAATTATCAATTCGGGAGTCATAAACGCAATTTGTATTGCATATTGGCTCAGCTTAATGGTCAGAGTATAAATATTTTCCTTTGTAATGATAAACTAGATATTGGAATGAAACACACATTTTCTCGCAAATAAACAATCTTGAAAATTGAACTTACTGAACCAATTCCATTTACAGCAAAATCCATGTTGTAATTAAACTAAAAATCAATCCTCAATCATGTAACATTCTCGCACTCACATTCTACTTTTTAAATCTCCTATGATAACTTAAAAATATTAATCTATTAACTCCTCTCACTAACTTGACATTAACACTTGAAACTAAGACTTGAGATAACTAAAAGAACACACACATTACCCTAATAATAACTTCAAACCTTAAACTAACTAAAGTTACTCTTGATAACAAATTCAAGATTTAAATTAACAAATTACAATTCTATCTATTGCTAAAAGAAACCATTTCACTCTATAAAATAATACTTAAGAATCCCATTAAAAACTATTTAAATACTTTAATCTAAATGAAAATGAACTATTAAAAAGCAAGCCTACTTCAAATCGAATCATCACACTGTATTTAAACTTGATATCTCTACCTAATCAAATCCACACTCAAACTTGCTCACATAAGGAAATGATTACACTATAAAAACAATAAAGAATCTAATTAAAAAGAGATCTAAAACAAAACAAACTCTAATTAAAAGAGATCTAATTATGCATGAACAAATCAAATGCACATTTAAATCCTACAAACATTCAAAGAAATTAGATAATGCAAACAATGATTTAATATTTTGAATTAGCAATGTTAACATATTCAAATTAAAAGCATCTACAGTCTGTTATAATTCTGTATTTAAACTCAGAAATTGAAAAACAAAATAATAATCTAAGTGCATAGTTAAGAAATATTAGATGCTATTAAAAACAATTTAAAACAAAAGATAATTCTACAAATTAAACTAAAGCAGAATTCCTAAATCTATGAAGACGAGGGACTCGACTCCAAGTTGCGATGGACCCTTGCCACTCCTTGGAGTGAGTCCTAAACTAACTCAAAATAAAATTACAATGCTTATTAAAAAAACAAATGCGGAAGCCAAAAGTTATTGAATTAAATCAGAACATTGCTTCAAATATCAATAAACAAATACATCATCTACTGGGAAATTTGATGTTGGATCTACATCTGAGCAAATCGACCCTGAGAAGCTCAACCTTTACACCTGAGACATTTAATTTCTCCTTGTCTAAATGACAGATTAATTGATTCTGCGCTCTCTACATCTTCAGAAATCAATTTTGCATATGGCAAATTATGCTTTCTAATTGACAAACTCATTGCTTCATCTGCGCTCTATCAAATTGATGGATGAACTTATCGATTCTTTGCCCTCCCATTTAGTGCGCAGCTAATTCTCCTCCAATGGATCCACTGCTTCATTCTTAATGCATCGACTCCTCCATTCTACAGCTACTACCTCCCTATATCTCTATCTATCGACTTCTCTGCTTGATCTAATGCACAACTCTACGTTTTATAGCAATGGCGCTGCTCTTGTTTGCCTAGAACCGTATTTATAAATAGAAGAGTTTGTTACAATAGATTTGAAACCAAATATTAGAAAAATCAATTTCCACAACTGCATGAATTATTTTCTGGAATAAGAATTAGCTTGAGACAAAATGCTGAATTCGGGAAATCGTTCCCCTTTTTGTGGTTATTGTTGCTGGAAGGTGCGTTCTTTTCTTTTGTCTTGGCAATCTTGTCCACGATCTCTGCCACAACCAAGCGGGTCAAAAGAAGGCCATAAATTAAATATGTAAGTGTGAGCATAATGAATACATCAATCCATCCTTCTGTAGAGATAAAGCCGGTTAGAAGTGGCCCCAAGGCAGCCCCAACAGACCCAGTACCATCTAGAATAGCTGTGATGGTTGCCAAAGCTTCTCGAATTGCCCCTAAGAGAGATGTGTGTAGCTGAAACGACTGTGGTAATGAGTGCATAAGGTTCATTAACAAACATTCTGGCCATCATCATCAGCATAATATTGGAAATCATTGAGATACCTCCATAAACCCTATATAAAATGAGAGCTGGAACTGCACAGTACATGAAACTAGCTGCCGTGATAGCCCTGGTTTATAAAGTTGGATTCTAAGGCTCAATTATAGAATCCAATTGAGATGGCATCGGTTCTCTAATTCTATTATCATTAGATGTAGTACCACCTAGAACTTCACCATCCCTACACGACTTCATGAGACAATAAGCAACGCCAACACGATCAAAGCTTCCAGATGGTGGTGTTATAAGGAATTCATACCATCCAAAATGACATACATCAACCTTGTATCTTTTGAGGAGATAACCAAGAAATGTCTCAAATTCTAATGATTGTTGCCGATTCTGGCCAGCTGCATGAAAATAAACCCTAGGAAACTTTGACAATGGAAGAATTTCCATTGGAGTCATCTCTTCAACATGCAAGGCTAGAGGTGTCTTCACCTGAAAATTTTCTTGACCTTCAATCACTAATGATTTTGGCTTTGATATATCCCTGTTGGAGCTAAAAATCGAGCCAGAGTCAACTCGTAGTTTCTACAACATAGACATAAATAGAGAGAGCATCGTCCTTGGTTAATTTTAATTGAGGGTGATCTGGGAATGTAGATGGAGGGAACCTTTTACCTATTGTCTTAACCTGATTAGGTAGATATGACGGATCACAAACAACATTTTTTTACATTTGGCAGTTTCACCTTCTAATGTCACCCCATTAGGTTTACCTTCTTCATCAAATGTCACCTTGCAATCTAGATTGTTAAGCATGTAAGTTCTACCATAAACAACACTGATTCGTGAAAAGGCCCGAGGAAGTTCTCCCAACCCATACAATGGATATATGTATGGAAAACCTCCTTGGAAGCATGCAAGAGATTCTGCACACAGCTTTATCCTCTTCACTGTTTCCAAGGCAGGATCACAAAGATAATGATCATCACGATAAAGTGCCAAGGCATGCCCAATGATGCATGAAGCCTAGTAGACCATGGTGTCACTTGAATTAAAAGTTTTATTTGAACTTTGTCCATTGTGGGAAGTTGTACCACCATTTTGAGGATCATCCACTTCCATAGATCCTTGTTCAAAGTGTCTCTTGTCCTGATTGTGAATTATTTGGAGAATTTCCATCACTTCCTCCAAAATGATGGTTTATGTGTATTTTACGAAAGGGATAGCAACCATTTGAGAGTGAACTGAGATTTGTTTTAATCCCCAAATATAACAGAGTAGCAATATTCATAGAGACCCAATATGTTCACATTCAGAAATGGTTTTCAGTGGAATATTCCCTTGACGACAACTCTTTCACGAAGCCGAATTTCGCCAAACAGTTTCTAGGTTATAGAAAACACAATGCTCTGAACACAACCCATGTCTCAGAATTGAGCGATTCTAATCCATTTGGTCAAAAATTGGATATTTTAACCTACAAAAATTCAACTACCCAGCTGTTGCTTTTATGCATTTGGTGAATTGTACTCAAATGCATTCCTGCATCGAGCCTTCCTACAACCAAGAAGGAATTTATTAATGAAACTATTACACAAAACACCTTCTAAATTAATTAATAACGAGGAATAATTATTATTTCTAAATGCCTCTAATCGTCAACTTAATGGATTAATAATGATTAAAACACCAGGTACAAGTATGTATTTATTTGATAAGAATCGTAAAAACATGGACAAAAATGCCGCTCAACAGAGCTCTTTGATTGCTATCACATTTGCTGTGTCTATGTATGGTTTGGATCTAGGGTTTTAGGACACATTGTTTCGAGCAGGGCTAGGTTGCGCCATTCTTGAAAAGATGACAACCACAAGACCAGGTGATGACCCTGTTGCACTTGAAGTACAAATAATGGAAACACCTTCTGGAACACATAAATCTCCTTGAGAGAAGGGGAAATCTTCTGGAACACATAAATATCCTTGAGAGAACCCCAAGGCTGCACCTTTCAGTGGGTGAGAAGATGAAAAGACCCATGGTAGAAGTCCCAGAAACCATTGAAGAATAAGAAGAGGATGTGGTCGAAGTGGCCCCATTCTCGCGGCTACCAAACTATATTGTGCTGCGAAAACCATCTGTAAAAGCACCTAAGGACCTGGATAAGGTGCACACGGGTATCTATAAACCCCTGATCCCTAATAATGTCCCAAGGGAATGGGACATGTTTGCAAAGGTTCCACAACTAATGTTGATATTCAACAAGATGATGAGCTTAGTGAAAAGAGTTGCCTTCACTAAGTGGGCTCGCAGGCTATTTTTGGTGCAAGTCTATTTTTAGACTATGTCTATTTTTAGACATGTCGATCATATTCTATGAGTTGCAGGATGCTATTTGTGGATGGTTGGTCAATTTGGAAAAATATATAAACTTCTATTTTTAGATATATTGGGCAGAATCTATTTTTAGATTGCCAGTCTAAAAATAGATATGTCGAATATTATTAGCTCTTAATAATATTTGGACTCTAAACATTATCTTATTCTCTTGGAGCACTTTAGTTAGGTGCACAGATGTGGCAAAGGAGCTGACAGAAGGAATTACGCTATTCTTGAGGGTTTATGGACCTATTGCATGGAGGACTTCAATTAGAACTCATGTGACAGAGTTTGGTGGAGTTGTGTTCAGTTTAACTCAGTTAGACACAATTGAGCTAGTTGTATCTAGTCTAACTGATTGATACACTAGTGAGATTGGTGTGAATTAATTAATAATTAATTCACTAAATATTAACTCAGTAATAAACTGAAGAATACATCAGTTAACTACAGTGCATGGACAGTTCAGTGGAGAGCAGTGGAGAGGTAGGTGAAAGAGCAAGTGTGATTATCAGTTGTGACTATAGTGTTGCATTGTTTGCACCACAAAGTGTTTGGAGATGCCAATGAGGATTGCGCAGTGCAAGCCAGGTGGATTTGAGTTCATTCAGAGCCATTCTTTAGCAGGGATTGCATAGTAGAGGCAGGCTAGCAGGTGGCAAAGATCGGTGCATGGATTTGCAAGATCGGGCCTGATTAGTGTGTAGCGATTGTATTGTACTGAGAGCTTGATATGATTATATTTGTATGAGGATTGTTACATGATATCTATGACATATATTATATACAGATAGTTGGGGTTTTTAGCTTCAGGATTTCCTGTTAAATCACTGTGTTAATGTGTGTGAATTTTTATGGTTTCATGTGTGCATTGCAATTGATTTAATTTCCGGATGTGATGATCAATGGTGGAATAGATTCTGTATTGTGCATGAAGTTAAAATAGTGTGTGATCAGGAGAATCTTGGATATATAACATATCAATTATATAATTTCTACATGGTATCAGAGAATTTGATCATTGGAGCAGTTTGCAATTATTGAAATAGTTGAGTTTTGTGCTGGTGGATTCGAATTTGCTGTAGTGTTTTCTTGGGGTCGAAGTTGAGCATTCATTGAAATGTCTTTCAACGAATTGTGATTGGAGTATGCCCTTGAGGGAAGCTTGAATTATATTTCATGGAAGGACAGGATGGAGGTGGTGCTGGATGATAATGGGTTGAAGGAGTTCATAGATGCAAAAATTCCAAAACCTGCTTCTAGCAATGCTACCGCGCTTGATGCATGGAAAAAGAAGACAACAAAGTGTTGAAGAATTATATTGGAAGGTGTGAAGGATCACATAGTTTCTAGCCTTCATGGTAAAGCTAGTGCATTCTTGATGTGGAAAGCTTTGACAGACTTGTTCCAAAGCAGAAGTGACCAGAGGAAGTTGGTGCTTAAAGACAAACTCAGGAAAATAAAAATGGAGAAAGGCGACAGCATACCCAAGTACCTCACGAAGTTTTTCCAGTGCAGGGATGAGCTGGGAAGTGTGGGGGTTACTGTAGATGAAGAAGAATTGGTGAGCTTGGCTCTCCTTGGGCTTCTGAAGAGTTGGCATAGTTACGAAGACTCTGTCAATGGTCAGGAGAAACTGCCAGGATGGGAGCGACTCTGGTCAGATCTTGTGCGGGAGGAGATAAGGCGGGGTACCAGGGATGGATCTTCTTCAAAGAATGAAGATGAAGAAAATTTTGTTTTGAATGCCAAAGCAAGGAAAGGGAAGGGAAAGAAAAATCCTTCTCAATCCGGTGCAAAAGGCAAGAAGCAGGACTTGTCCAAGGTGAAGTGCTTTCACTGTCACCAACATGGACATTACGCCACTAATTGTCCACAGAAGAAGAAAAATAAGCAGGATGCTGGATCTGCAGCTGGAGAGGCTTTAGCCTCGCAGTTTGAGCTAGATTTTTCACTGATCACATGCTTGGTTTCAAGTGTGATGGGATCAGTGTGGTTTCTTGATAGTGGTGCGTCTTTCCATATGACCAGAGACAAAGATTTGTTTACTGATCTGGATGAGAAGGATCTTGGAGTGCACATTGAGATGGGTGATGATGGTAGATACAGTGCGACTAGTATCGGGACCATTTCCTTTGAGAGAGAGTCTGGATAACCTTTCATCTTGAAGGATGTCATGCATGTTCCAGGATTGAAGAAGAATCTGATCTCTGTGGCAATGTTGGAAGACAAAGGATATGATGTTTTTTTTAGCGAGGGAAAGGCTTTCCTGCGCAATAAAGCAACTGGTGAAACCCGGAGGATAGGGGTTCGAGTTAAGAACCTTTATCAATTACAGGTAGATGGTTGCGCAACAATGGCAGGAAAAGCAGAAGGAGTGGTGAGCCGGGATGAGGGCGAATTGTGGCATAGGATATTGGGCCATCTTCACCATGGCGCTTTGAAAATTTTGCAGCAAATTTCTACCGGGCTTCCCAAGGGTACACTTGCATAGTCAGATCAGTGCAAGGGATGTACTTTGAGAAAATTTGTGAAAGCCACCTTTCATGAGAAGGATAGTCATGCCACATCGATCCTTGAGAGAATTCACAGAGACGTGTGTGGACCTTTCTCAGTAGCTTCAACAAAAAAGCACAGGTATTATGTGATATTTGTTGATGACTTTTCTCGTAAGTGCTGGATCTTCTTCATGCAGAAGAAGAGAAAAACATCTCAAATTTCTGTGAGTTCAAGGCACTAGTTGAGAAAGATTCGGGGAAGCAGGTGAAAGCTCTTAGGAGCTATAATGGCGATGAATTCATCTCTGGCGAATTCAAAGACTTTTGCAGCGCAGAAGGAATTCGAAGAGAGCTCATAGCGCCTCATAACCCACAGCAGAATGGGGTCGCGGAGCGAAAGAACATAACTATCATGGATGCTGCACGGGCGATGTTGCATGATCAGGGCCTTCCCATACACTTGTGGGCTGAAGCATGCAACAGTGCGGTTTATGTGCAAAACCGTTGTCCTCATAGAGTACTTGGCATGAGTACACCCGAAGAGGTGTTTTCTGGTAAGAAGCCTGATATTTCTCATTTGAAGATTTTTGGCTCACCTGTTTACATTCATGTGACGAAGGATGCCAGGAAGAAGCTGGAGCCGACTGCAAAGGTTGGGATATTTGTGGGGTACACAGAAACACCCCACAATTATCGTGTGTATTTTCCAGACACTCGGAAGACTGTTGTGTGATGGGATATCAAATTTCATGAGGAGAAAGCCATGAAGTTGTTGCTTGAGAGGGAGCTACACTTGCATGCAGATGAGGAGCTGATAGTTCCTAAAGATGAGCCTCAGGATGTGGATCAACCACAAGAGGGGGTTCATGGAGTGGAAGAAACCACTCATGCAGCGCGAACCATCAGAGGGCGGAAGCGCACTACAGAAGCTGAGCGACTGAATCTTGATGCAGCGCAAAATGTAGGAGCACCTACATCACAACGTAGATAGAGACAGTCACCTGAACGATATACTGGATAAATGGATCTGATGAGCAAGTTTATCGTGACAGAACCATCCTCTTCCGAGGAAGCTGTGGAGGACCTTGCATGGGTAGATGCCATGGTGGAAGAGTATGATTCGATTATCAGAAACAGTGCATGGGAGATTGTCCCAAGGCCGGAAGTGAATCAGTGGTAGGTACGAGATGGATCTACAAAGTGAAGCAAGCTGCTAACGGGAGCATTGAGAAGTACAAGGCAAGATTTGTTGCCCGGGGCTTCTCACAGATTGAGGGGATCAACTATGAAGAAACCTTTGCACCTATCGCAAGGTATTCTTCCATACGGAGCATCCTTGCTCTCTCAGCGCATATGGGTTGGCACATTCATCAGATGGATGTGAAGATTGTGTTCCTCAACGGAGTCATTGAGGAGGAGGTGTACATAGAGCAGCTTGAAGGATTCGAAATCTTCAACAGCGAGTTGCATGTGTGTAGGCTCAAAAGAGCGTTGTATGGGCTGAAACAAGCACCTCGTGCTTGGTACACACGGATAGACAATTATTTTACCGGACTTGGATTCATTAAGAGTGAGGCGGATCCGAACCTATAACAGATTGTGGTGGAGGGTAAGTTGTTGATCATTGTACTTTATGTAGATGATTTGATACTAACAGGTGATGAACTGTTGATACACTCATGCAAGGTAGATCTTGCAAAGGAGTTAGAGATGAAGGACTTGGGCCTCCTTCATTATTTCCTGGGATTGGAAATTTGGCAAGGAAGGGTGGACTATTTGTGTCTCAAGGCAAGTATGCCCAGGAGATACTGGAGAAGTTCAACATGCAAGGCTGCAAGCCTATCGACACTCCTCTTCCTGGTGGTTGGAGGAAAGAGGATGCTACATTGGCAGAGGTAGTGGATACCACTTTTTATCGACAGTTGGTTGGTTTGCTCATGTATCTAGTCAATACATGACCAGACATATGCTACGCTGTTAACCAACTTTCACAAGCTATGGTTAAGCCTACCAAGCTATTTTGGAAGGCAGGCAAGCACGTATTGAGATATCTCAGAGGCACATCGGGATATGGACTATGGTACAGACAGTCGGATGAGGTGGAGCTGCATGGCTTCACAGATGCAGATTGGGCAGGGAGCCCAACGGACAGAAAGAGCACATCTGGAGGGATATTTAGTATCAGGTCTACAACAGTTTCTTGGTATAGCAGGAAACAAAGATCTGTGGCACTCAGTTCAGCGGAGGCCGAGTACATGGCAGCAAGTTTGGCTACATGCGAGGCTATATGGATGAGGAAGATCCTGGTCGGGTTGTTCGGTTCACACTTAGATCCTATTGTGATATATTGTGATAATCAGAGTTGCATTAAAATCTCGGTTAATCCAGTATTTCATGATAGATCTAAACATATTGACATCTGGTACCATAATATCAGAGATTGTGTGCAGCAGAAGATCATGTTGCTTTCTTACATTCCTACGGAGGATCAGGATGCTGATATTCTGACGAAGGTGCTCACCAGGAGCAAATTTGAATACCATAGAGACAGGATCGGGGTGGCATATAATCCATATATTTTTGAGAGGGAGTGTTGAGATTCAATAAGATGATGAGCTTAGTGAAAAGAGTTGCCTTCACTAAGTGGGCCCGCAGGCTATTTTTGGCGCAAGTCTATTTTTAGACATGTCGATCATATTCTATGAGTTGCAGGATGCTATTTGTCGATGGTTGGTCAAGTTGGAAAAATAGATGGACTTCTATTTTTAGACATATTGGGTGGAATCTATTTTTAGATTGCCAGTCTAAAAATAGATATGTCAAATATTATTAGCTCTTAATAATATTTGGACTCTAAACATTATCTTATTCTCTTGGAGCTCTTCAGTTAAGTGCACATATGTGGCACAGGAGATGACAGAAGGAATTACGCTATTCCCGAGGGTTTACTGGAGCTATTGCATGGAGGAATTCAGTTAGAACTCATGTGACAGATTTTGGTGGAGTTGTAGAAGTAGTTGGTGGAGTTGTGTTTAGTTTAACTCAGTTAGACACAGTTAAGCTAGTTGTATCTAGTCTAACTGATTGATACACTAGTGAGAGTGGTGTGAATTAATTAATAATTAATTCACGAAATATTAACTCATTAATAAACTGAAGAATACATCAGTTAACTATAGTGCATGGATAGTTCAGTGGAGACCAGTGGAGAGGTAGGTGAAAGAGCAAGTGTGACTATCAGTTGTGACTATAATGTTGCATTGTTTGCACCACACATTGTTTGGAGATGCAAATGAGGATTGCGCAGTGCAAGCCAGGTGGATTTGAGTTCATTCAGAGCCATTTTTTAGCAGGGATTGCGCAGTAGAGGCAGGTTAGCAGGTGGAAAAGATCAGTGCATGGATTTGCAAGATTTGGCCAGATTAGTGTGTAGCGATTGTATTGTACTGAGAGCTTGATATGATTAGCTTTGTATGAGGATTGTTACATGATCTCTATGACATATATTATATAGAGATAGTTGGGGTTTGTAGCTTCAGGCTTTCCCGTTAAATCACTGTGTTAATGTGTGTGAATTTTTATGGTTTCATGTGTGCATTGCGATTGATTTAATTTCCGCATGTGATGATCAATGGTGGAATAGATTATGTATTGTGCATGAAGTTAAAATAGTGTGTGATCAGGAGAATCTTGGATATATAACATATCAGTTATATAATTTCTACAACTAAGATTTTATGATTGGGACATTGCGGATGTCGAGAATTTCCGAGTGCTTGCACCAGAGCTATGCTTGGATCAAGTCACTTATGAAGGGGGCATTGTGCGCCTCGAGCCAAAAAGGGGGGTGCTAGGTTTGCTAAAGGAAATTCTGCTCAATTTGCTGTATAATTAGGGGAGTTTTGAGGTCTAAAATGAGCCTCCTAAGGAAATTATAAAATAATAGTGGAAATAATAAAATAATATTTGATTACATCATCAAATTTTAGAGGGAAAAAGGAAAAAACTACTTTTTCAACTTATCTCCCAAAGTTTTTACTCAAATTTTGAGTGGGAGTAGTCGTTGGATGAAAAATTTAATTCATCATCCAATGAGTACCCATGTTGCATACTTTTTATGGATCCTGCTACAGAAAGAATGAGAAATAGATGAAAAACGTGATTGCAATCACGTTTTTTCATGTATTTCTCATTTTTCGTGTAGTAGGGTCCATAAAAAGTATGCAGCATGGGTACTCCTTGGATAAGGAATTAAAGTTTGCATCCAACGATTACTCCCACTTGAAATTTGAGTAAAAACGTTGTGAGGTAAGTTGAAAATATGAGTTCAAAAAGTGGTTTTATTATTTTATTATTTTTTAATATTTTAACCCTTTTACTTAAAAAATGGCGAATCATCCCCCATGGTTTACATAATCATCTTGAATCCTATTGGTTCTTATAAAGTTTATTTTTGTTGTACATTTTTCTTAGGAGGCCCATTTTAGACCTCAAAATTCCCCTAATGATACCTCATTTTGGGCGCAACCCCATAAATGATATTTGTGTCAGATAGTTTCTAGCCTTAGTTCATGATGACGCACTCTGGTTGGGATAGTGCATTCTCATTGACGCTGAATTAATCCACAAAATTACGGGTTTTCCTGCTAAGGGAGCTGACCCTATCGTTGACTTTGGTGGTAAAGCGCAAGACAAACCTGTGGCAGAACAAATTAAGAAAAAGTATAACGTCACAAGGAAGACCCAAAGATTTGTTGTGGAAGAAATTAATGACCCAACAGTGCATTTTGGTATGCTCATATTGGCCTGCAGGATGATGTAGAAGTGCAGACCCAAGGAGGTGCCCGCGCATGTGATTGTGCTTATAGGACATTGTGGAAATGGCCTGATTTAGAATTGGCGCAGTTCTCTGTTCAAAGAATTTTTAGAAAATGTGTGCGAGGCTCAGGAAGACGACAATCCTTTCCAATATGATTGGCTCTTATTATTGATTGCGCTAATTGGATGGAAAACCCCAAAATATACTTAGTTCCTAGAAATTGCACTGAAGATGTTGGAAGCTGCGCACTACATAACACTATGGAACTCTTCAGATCAGTGCGTGTTAAAGAAAACAATTTTTTTTGGGTTCTATATGATGCTACCTTGAACCAAGTGGTGTCGTCAAAGCTGTGACTGTCACTACCTTGTATGATCATTCTAAGATGGTAGTGGATTTTAAGGCCACATTCCATAATATCCACATCTGCGCAAAAGGCATTGTAAAGGGAGTATGGTATGAGCTACCATACCTGGTAACTGAAGATGATTTTCTTAGAGTGACAACAAAATGGCCACCAACCTAGTTGACATGACCCACCCCAATGAAGCCGCACACTTCGACAGGGAAATCAACTGAGAAAGTCACCATGCCAGTCACCGAGAAATTCACAGAGCCCGTGACAGAATAAGTAACAGAAAAAGAAGCGATACCCACAACAATTGGCGAGACTATAGAAATGAAAACAGTGCTTGAAAAGAATGGATTTGCACCAAAGAAGACAAGGGAAGATGATATTTCCAAAGGAACCAAGCGTGGCTCTCAGGCTGCTGGAGGTTCACGGAAGAAACAAAAAAGTTCCAAAATGACAGGGCAGAAGGTCCCGAAACTGACAAAGGACGATCTAAATGAAATATCAAACACTGTCACGTCTACGACTGAGGATCACTTGGAAGACATGGAATTTAAATACAAGTCCACACTAGAACTTGTACATGTGGGAATGCAGGAGTTAAAAGTACAGGCGAGCTAGATTCAAGAGAGCGTGATTCAGTTGAGTTGGACCAACGCGCAAGTCACGTGCGCAAAAAGACTAGACGTTGTTCTACCAGCCTATGGGGATGGTCGCTTTGTTCACATCCCCCTGCTAGCTATTTAGATGGACGCCAACCGACGTCTCCAATTTAGAGAAACAGGTGATGTGCATATTAATATTTCTGTGTTACCTGTAGGAAAACTACATCTTATGCATTCAATGATCACGGACGAGATCCAATACTGAGAAGCTACCATGCATACGCAAACAAGAGATGAAAAATAATATGTCGATCAAGCCCACCGACAAAAAAATAAAGTAGAAGTAACTTTCCGAGAAGAACCCCAATGGGCTGCGATGGAGGCTAAAATTCATCAGGTCTGCCAAGATATTCCAGCTGTCCTGGCCACAGCTATGCTTGCAAAGAAACTAGAGGAATTGGCGATGTGGTGAAAACAACGCATGCGAAGGTGAAAACTATAAGAACAGAGTATGAAAAAAATATTGCAGACTTTCAAATGAAGCTGCAGCCAGAGACGCCACCATAGGTTCGTGCGTAGAGTGCAGTGGAAGTTAAGCAGGCACGAGATAGTATTGCTATTGCGGTCACCCAATGTGACAATTTGCTAGATGAAGCTATGAGTGTTTGGAAATCTACAAAAAATGATCCAATCGTGTAGCAATTGTCAACGACCTCCATTAGAAGGAGCAACAATTTGAGGAATTCAGGACAGTGGTGCCCACATTGGTTCTCTCAAAATGACTCGCTCGTTTGCAAGAGTGCAGAACCATTCAGATAGAAATTGCAGATCTGCATCGGAAGGACCAACTACTGAAGGAACACATGCAACCATGGGTAGAAGAAGCACTTTATCTTTCGAAAACATCAGATAACTCATTGAAGACCATCCAATAGACTCATTGCAGCATCGAGATGGCTACTGAAGGGCGTACCACAGAAAAATTAGTTCAGCAAGCGCAGGTCGCCATAACGAAAAGTTTGGAATTAGTGCTCCCTCTAAAAAATTCTACCAGTGCGCTTTAGGACAAGATCAAGGAGCAAGAGACTCAATGACTCGGGATGAGGAACATGTTTGAGTTGGGGGCCTGTTGGAGTAGGGTCCCCTGAGGCACAATTTTCAATGTAATTTTGTATAATTTTGTATGTGTGCGCTGCACAAAGGGAGTCAAGGGGCTTTGGGGTGGGTGAAAGTCCCCAATTTTGATGTAAATGGGCTTAAGGGTAGACTGTGGGCATCAAACCATGGTTTGAGACCATAGTATCTGCTCGCTAGGCAAATATAAAGAGATAGACCGTGTCTAAGCTAGTTAGTTCAAGTAAGTTCATGATATTGATGTTTATGCATCTGTAATACGTTGTAAGGGTTGTTTGGGTTGGGTTGAAAGGCTCTTGCTGGCTGTGTGTGCGAGGACCTAGTCCTGGCTGTGTGCGTGGAAGGGTTTTGTAAGGGAAATTTGATGTATTTATTGACAGATCTGAAGCTCATAGAAAGGATAGTTTTTGGCAAGTTTACTTTGTAATGCATCTGAGTTGTTTACTGCTTATGTTCTGTTAAGATCGCATTATTTGTCTTACTTATTGATGACTGGACAAGGATATCTAATATGATTATGAATTCTTATTAATGGTTGACAGATCCGTTTAAATATTTTCATCGTAAGATATAGATCTGGTTATGTTATAATGTATCTGCGCTAAAGAACCTGTGAGCTCTGTGTTAATCTATTAGAGACTGCACATTCTCTGTGATTATGTTGTATATTATTCCGCACATATGTTTATGAGTAATATAAGTTTTCATTTGGTTTTCTGAGGACCACTTCATTAATTTCTCCCTCAAAGTGCGAAAAACTGGTTCCAACACCCCCCTATACTGCTTCAGGTGAGACTTTGGTCTGCGCAAGCAAATCACTACCGAAAGGGCCAGTAGTTGGAGGGTTTGTTAGTTTATCCATAAAATCTGAACTTGTGTCAGGACCCCTCAAGCCAAGACTTAGTGCATCCAGGAGAAGGCGATCTAGATCATTATGTTTCTTTCACAAGCCAGAAGTTGTGTAAAGAAGAACATAATTACTCCACCCCAAAGCGCGAAGGGTTAGCAATGGTATATATGCTGCAGAAATTTCGACATTATTTATTAGGCGTGCACTTCAAAATGTTTACCGATCATTCTACATTGAAATACTTGGTGAACAAGCCTATTTTTTTTGGGGGGGGAGATTTGCAGGTGGCTATTTCTATTTCAGGAGTATGATTTCGAAGTGATAGTCAAACTAGGATGTTTGAATGTCGGGCTTGATCATTTGTCCAGAATTGAGATAGGCGAAGGGTTGACGAATATTGAAGAAGTATTAACTGATGCACAATTGTCCACGATTCAGGTTGTGGATGAGAATTTTGTAGATATCATTCAATTTTTAACTATGGGAGCTGCACTAGTGGAGTATACTACGCAGTAGAAGAAATACATGGTAGTAAAGGCAACAGATTTTAATTTGATTAGAGGACACTTATACAAGATGGGGGCTGATGCTATTTTGTGAAGATATGTTCCTAAGCACGAACACCACAATATTTTGGTTGAGGCACATGACGGAGTTGTTGGAGGCCACTACGCATGAAAGGCCACTACGCAAAAGATCCTTCAAGCTGGAATTTGGTGGCCTACAATGCATAAGGATTCAAAGGAATATTGTAGCTATTGTGACGAGTGTCAAAGGACTAGAAAAACATCACGAAGGGATGAAATGGTGCTGCATCCTCAAGTCACTTTGAAGGCAATCAAAAAATGGGAAATTGATTTTGTGGGACTGATTGATCCCCCAGGGAAGAAAACATGTGCGCGGTACATTATTACTACGAAATATTACCTCACTAGATGGGCTGAGCCACAACTGGTGAAGAATTGTAGTGCAGACATGACTATGAAGTTTATTTTTGAACATATTTTTTCCAGGTTTGGTTGCTTGAAGATCTTGATGAACGACAGAGGTACGCATTTCTTGAACAACACTATTGAAGCATTGACCGCCATCACTAAAGTTTGAAACTAACTACTGGGGCTGCAGATTCAAGCTGCAACAACGCCAGAGGAGAAAGTGAAAAATGTCGCGACAACAGTCAAAGATTCCAAGGTTGAAGTCGAAAAGGTGTGACTCAAGATGCAAATGAATATCATTAAGCTGCAGATGCAATCGCAACTCGTGACTCCACCAAAGGTCTGGCAGTAGCACATGGAAGAGATTAAGGCTTCCAATGAAAAGATTGAATCCAAAGTCCAGGAATGCATCCAAGTATTTTAAGATGTTATGGATGATTGAGCCTTATTGCAGGAGGACCCTCAAGTGATGAATATTGAAGCGGAAGTTCATGAGAAATTGGAACAAATGGATGACATTAAGGTCACCATGAAGACTTTAGCACCGTTACAACAGTATGCCTGTCTGTAAGAGGGTAAAATTTTGCAAGAACAGATAGATAAGTTTCACATAAAAGAACAAACTATCATAGCATGAACAAAGGAATGGGAATCTGAAGCCAGTCATCTAACGCAGACTGTCAAGAAAAAATTGAAAGGACTACGCCAGACGCAAAAGGATATTGCCACTAAAATCATAGGGCTAGCCACTGAGATGATTGCTAATCGAAATTTGTGAAGTTGAGAAGTAGTGCACCGAAGTAGTTCCGCCTTTGAAGGATGCCCTGAGCAACATTAAAGCAAAGATCGAGGGTGCACTAACAGAGTTGTTAGCCATCAATAAAATTTTGTCATAACTAATGATGGCTAAATACAGGTCTTTTAGTCTTCAAGAAACAATTTTTGAGCAAAATTGTGAGTTCTTGAAGCCTTGCTATTTTAATTTTCCAAAATATCCTTTCCTCTAATAATCTTCATTCAAAAAATCCTCAAGAAGACCTGCTATATAAAGGAGACTGTTTTCAACCATTTTCTCCATCTTTTCACCTTCATAATTTCCTCCAAAATCCCCCCATATCACTCATTTTTCCCCTTTATATATCCCTCATTTTCCTCTCATTTATCCTCCATTCCCTTTGAAAAAACCCATTTTTACCCTCCATTTCATCAAAAATCCCTTTTAAACCTATGAAAACCCCTTTTTATGGTTTAAAAGATCTATTTTTTCCTATCGGAACCCCTAAAAAAGGCTCAAAACCCTCATTTTTGGCCTATTTTCGACCTTCTTTATACATAAGGCTTTAAGCCCCCTTGGCTTAAGCTCCCCTTCCCTTCCCCGCCATAAAACCTTGCGCCCGCGACCAGGCGTTAGTCCCCGTTGTGCATTGCACATCGGTGTTCCCATTTCCTTTTTTCTCCCTATTGACCGATCTCACGATGAAATCACAACCTTCGATCGGGTTTGATTTGACGGCCAAGCGTAACTCTCCGTGCCACTTCCTAGCCCCTTCTTTCCTTGGCTCCCGGTCCCTTACTCCTCCATAGGACCTTCCCCAACACCTATCTTTAAGCCCCCATCAGCATCGGAAAATCACATATTTTTCCTTCATCACACTTTCCCTTCCTCCGATGATGTTTTAACCTCCGATAAGATCTCCACCATCGATATACCAAGATTGACGGTTGTCGGCACTCCCCTCCTTATCTATCTCCCGTCATTCCCATCCTCTTTACCCCCCCTTGATGGCAGATCTCCATCGTTGATCTGGGAGATCCAATGGTCGTCAAGCCCCTTTCCTTCATGAATTTTTGCAATTCCCAACCCCTTATCTCTTCGCTCCCAGTCCTCCTTTCTCCCACAAAACCTCTCTCTCACTTTGTTTTAGCCCCCTCTTCCCCGAGCCCCATTCCTTCATCTGTTTTGTTTTTTCCACGCTATGCATTCTCCTTAGAAAAATCTTGACCGTTGATCTCATCGATCTGACGGTCATCATTCAATCACTCCCACCAATCATCCTATCCACCATCCCTTATCCTTTAACCTCCCGCAAAAGATCTCAACCGTTGATCATATAAATTCAACGGCGATCGTCTCCCCTCTTACCCTCCATCCTCCCAACTAATACCTATCCATTCAACCCCACAAACACATCTCAGCTGTTGATCCCTTTCATCCGACGGCCCCTGTTCAACCCACATCTCTAACCCCGTCCGATGAGATTCCGCTCCACGACAAAAAAGGTGATGTCACCTCGGTCCCACCGCCTCTTTCACCGCACAACTTTCCAACCTTCACGCTCATCCCTGACCGTAGATCTTTGGCTCGAAGATCTAATGGTCCCAGATCAAATTCGCGTTCATTTCACAAATCAAACCAATCGCGCATTTTGAACGTGAAAATGACGGTTTTCTCCTGGACACGTGTCGCCCGATAAACGATATCGCATTCGTTTTGTACTAAACCGCTTACCACTCTTGGTGAGCGCGAAAACCATTCGTGGTTTTCCCAAAACCACTTTCCTCTATTTCGCCCCAAAACTCAATTTTAAACCCTGTTTTCACAGGTTTTTCCACAGAACCTCCTCCTGCATGCATTTTCCTCCTCCTCACTGCTCCTTTCACCCTCCATCGAGCCTCCAAAGCGGTTTATCCAATGCCGCAGGGTTTTATAATGTTTTTGTTTGTTTTATGTAGGATTTGATGGCAGTTCTAAGGGCGAAAACCCTTCCCACAGTCTTGTAGAAATTTTGATAACTGATATGTTATCCACCGAGATTCTCCTGATCACACACTAATTTATCTTCATGCACAATACATAATCTCTTCTACCATTGATCATTAATTGCAGAAATAAAAACAATCGCATGCACACATTAAAACCATAAATAATCACACATATGAACACAGTATTTCATGGGAAATCTTAAAGCTGAAAACCCCCAACTATTTTTATATTATATGTCATAGAGATCATGTAACAATCATTATACAAAGCTCCTCACAAGCTCTCAATACAATCTCGAATCGCTACACACTAATCAAGCTAGATCTACCAAAACACATGCTCCAATCTCTGCCACCTGATAGCCTGCCTCTATTGCGTAATCAATGCTAAAGAATATCTCATAAATAAATTTGAACCACCTAGCTTATACTGCACAATCCTCATTGGCATCTCCAATCACTGGTTGTTGCAAATCATGCAACAATATAGTCACAACTGATAGTCACAGTGCTCTTTCACCTATCTCTTCACTGGTCTCCACTGAAACTGTCCATGCACTAAAGTTAACTGATGTATTATTTATTTGATTAATGAGTTTATAATTAGTGAGTTAATTAATAATTAATTCACACCACTCTCACTAGTGTATCAATAAGTTAGACTAGATACAACTAGCTCAACTATGTTTAGATTAGTTAAACTGAACACAACTCCATTAACTTCCTCAATCAACTCCACCAAACTCTCTCACATGAGTTCTAACTGAAGTATCCATGCAATAGCTCCACTTAACCCTCAGAAATAGCGTAATTCCTTCTGTTAGCTCCTGTGCCACATCTGTGCACTGAACTGAAGTGCTCCAAGAGAATAAGATAATGTTTATAGCCCAAATATTATTAAGAGCTAATAATATTCTACATATCTATTTTTAGAATGGCAATCTAAAAATAGATTCTGCCCAATATGTCTAAAAATAGAAGTCCATCTATTTTTCCAACTTGACCAACCCTCCAAAAATAGCATCCTGCAACTCATAGAATCATGATCGACATGTCTAAAAATAGACATAGTCTAAAAATAGACTTTGCGCCAAAAATATCCTGCGGGTCCACTTAGCGAAGGCGACTTCTTTCCACTAAGCTCATCATATTGTTGCAATCTCAACAAGTCCATAAAGGGACAGGGCCGAAGGTCACCACCTATGAAGCCCAAATAATGCAGAAAAGGAGTTATCAGTGTGTAAATTCTGGGTTTTTAATCAAATGTTTCATAAACATTGGTTGATCAAATCAAACCCTCAGCGCGCCGAAAACACCTATCCACAACGAAAAAATGGAAAATACGGTAAATATTAAGAGATAAAGGCTTAAAGGCTTAAACCAAGAAAAGTATAGATAATGAGCAGTGTAAAGGCAGATTTAAAAAAAAAACAGTCAGCAGAAAGGACAAAAAGCCCGAAGATGATTATAAAGGCCCAAAAGCAAGATCAAGGCCTAAATCAGTGTTTAAAGCCACAAAGCAGATGGATCAGTCAAGAAAGCCTCCAAATGCCACATCAGTGAGGAAATTAATCCTAAAAAATGCCACCCACAAGTTCATTTTCCTCAAAAGAATACAAGCCTAAATATATCTGACTGTGCCAAAGACAACTCAAAAAGTAATTACAAGCCTACCAAAGCCTCAAAAGTAAACAAAAGTGACTGAAGTTGGTGAAATTTAATGTAAAATTGATTAAAATAGAGTTAAACATCTGAAATCTTCTCCATAAGGCCTCCAAAAGGTCGAGAAGCATTTACTCTGTATTAATTGAATAGTTTGACCTTCTTTCCACTCCACCTCCTCAATTTACCTATATATATCATATGAGGAGTCTAGTATTATTGTTCGTTGAATACTTATCGAATGTAAATAGTTGTTGAGGCTACTGAAGCTTTGTTTTGTAATTGGAGAAAGATAGGCTGAGAAGAGACACTAGAAAATTTGGCCCAATTTCCGACGGCCACTTCGTCACTATTCCGACACATAGTCGTTGCAATAGCGACAGTTCGAGGCCAGAAAAAACATGGTTAGCCATTACGTCGCAATTCTGACACTTTGACAAAGTGTCGCAATACCGACACATTTTCCGTCGTTTCCAAACAAGCGTTGCTCTTCCGACGTTTCCCAAACTGTCGCTCTTCTGATGTTTGTAAACTGTTGTAATTTTGACGAAATGTGGTCCGACGTTTTGAATGTCACTCTTCCGACGTTTGTATACTGTCGCTCTTCCGATGTTTGTAAGCTGTCGCAATTCCAATGCCTTACCAAAGTGTCACAAGACCGACGCATTGCAAAAGTGTCGCAAGACCGACACTTTGGAGAAGCGTCGCAATACCGATGCTTTGCGCAAAGCAATACTGACGAAGAGTGTCGCAAGGCGTCGGAAGACCGACGTTTATAAGATGTCGAAAGACCGACGCTTTCGAAGCATCGGTATACCGACGACGGGTTATATTTAAAAAAAAAAGAAATCCTTGAATTTATACTATGCGTTTAGATAATAGCAATCGTGAATCTACAAAAAATGTTAACTTCATAGATCCTTAACAAACAAATACTACTCTTTATCTCTTCTAATCACTGCCCACTACCCGCCTTAACTGCAATTCACAATCTATAAAACAATTTAATTGTTGTGTTCATATGCCTTCGTGACTTTGATGTGGGAGGCTTCTACTCTCTTCCTTCGCTACAATTTCACTATTATGCTATGCTTGCTCAACAACCTTGCTCCAGGTTCTGAAATGTTCCTTCTTTTATTTGAACGAGACTCCTCTGTCATCCAGGTGCACAATGATGCCAACAGAGTTATGCACAAATATGGTATTTTCAATTATCTTAGCACAACTACGTACCATCCAAAACAGACGCTCAGTAAAAGAATTCAAAAGTAGACAGTTTTTATTTGATATTCAAATATATCATCACAGAGATTAATTGCAACAACCAATGCAACATCTTTCTATGGATGATGCAGGGGCATTAGGCCCAAGACGATATTTTGAATATAAATAAACATAGGGGGGTCTCTTGTGTTAAATTTCCTATGTAATTATTTTCATTTGAGTAATTTTAGTTAAATCTGGAGAAAGTGTAACTGCCCGAATGATTAGTGGGCATAGGAAGAGACAGTCTGTCTCTGTCTGTCAAAAGGTTAGTCTAATTTTGGAACTATAGGAAATTGAAGAGTTTGTGAGTCATTGAGAAATTTGAATCGATTCATTGTAATTTGTATAAAAATAAACCTGGTGGTAGAGTCCTAGAGGCCTGCATAGGGAGCTGCATAGGAGAAGAGGTCTGTAGAATAGGTTGCAGAGGGCCAATTGATCGAGAATCGGGCCGACTAGAAGTTGTAAGTAGATTCACTGTGTAATTGAGGAAATTGTTTCAATATGACTGTGTATTTGCCGAATTAATTTCTGTGTGAATATGTTTGAATCCCCGTGAAATTGGTGAGAACAAGACTCTGTAACTTGAGAAAGGGGTGATGAGACCCTGTGTTGAAAACCAACATTAATATGTTAATGCATTCAAGGAGTATGACCAGTGTGCAATAGGATTCTCTGTAGAAGGGATTGAGAGTGTAGTCCTGTACATGACTAAGGTTAGTAGTATGCCTGTACGCCTTGATGAATTTGCGGAATTCCAAAGTTGGGTGCTATAAAACGAACCTTGTATGATCCATTTAGTTAGACTAGCCATTACTCATGACCTGTGACAATGCCTTTTGAACAACTATGACCTTGAATTTTACCTTTGATCCAAGAGAAACGAAGCAGAAGAATGTTCTTTTGAAATGTGCATACGCAGGGTAAGGATAATTGATGATTCATATCCAGAGTCTAGATGTAGCCCGTGAGTACATATATAGGGGGAAGTGCACAAGCGTGGACTGAAGGGCCATGGCACAATTGAAGAATTGAAAGAAGAAGTGGTAGCGATGAAGAACTGAAGCACAATCATGATAAAAAGGTTAACACAGGAAGAAGTAGAATTGTAAGCGAAAGAAATAGCGGAACCTAGAGCATATGAAGGGAACCACAAGGTATGAACAACAACGACGGTTTGGAATTCAACCCAGTGGTTTTCGCGCAAGTTAAATGGTGGATAGATGTTTTTATAAAATTAACATGATATTGCCCATTGACTGACACGTCACCTAAGGGTGGTTTTACAAAACAATGAATATCGCGCGATTTGTGAGCGTTAATGCTCGAATCCAAAAAGAACGCAAAAGCTCACGAGGAGCGTCGGATCAACCGACCCAGCACGATGCTCCGTCAACCGTCAGATTTCAGAGGCATGTATGCTGTGGGGCCAATGTCTCATTATTGGTGCTAGACTTAAGTCAAGTCAGGTTTGTATATGAGAAAATGTTCATATATGGGAATAATTTAATGTGGTGTGAAGGCTTCGTATGGCATCATTAATTTACATGTGAACGCATGATTTCTAATGATAACCCAGCTTGGGTCTAAGAGAATGTTGAATCACAAAAGGTGCGTTATAAGTGGCTGTAGAACCAAGTATTGTCTTTATGATTGGTGGTTGACCTTTTATGTAAGAGTTAAGTTGTACATATATATATATATATATATATATATATATATATATATATATATATATATATATATATATATATATATATATATATATATATATATATATATATATATATATATATATATTTCACTTAGCTTTAATCCAAGAGAATATAGTGCGGGACGATACATATATATATATATGCTTGCATAATCGCATACTAAGAGTAAAGGTCAATTGGGATGTATTACGGAGTCCAGTTGTGAGCCTGTCGAGTTCATATGTAGTTGTAAGGGTTGTACCATAACTCCGAATTGAAGTAAAACCTTTGCTGGATTTTAATTAGGAGAACATAGTGTATGTGTTATATTGTTATGGCTCGAATAATTAAATAGAGATGGAACCCCGCTTGTGAAATTGCATAAAGGCTGAGAATTGGGTTTTAATAAGAGAGGTTGAATTAGTATCTCAAATCTCAAATATTTGAGATATTAAAGCCTTCAAATTTATTTGTTTAAAATTTCCAACTCAGAATAAAAGAGTGTTGTGAGATTGCTTGGATGGTGGATTTTCTTTGGGGAATGAAATTGGATGCATTTTATGCACAGATTGAGATCAAAATTTTGAAAACCTGGGACTGTGGATTAGACCCCCATCAATGGCACAGGCTTGAATATCTGTTCCCTGAAGCAGCTCAGACCTCTCTTAAGGCGTGGTTTCTGTTGAAAAGTATTATGGTACCACAGTTCGGATCTTGGCACAGTGAAATACACAACTTTGGATATTTCTATGACTCTACTATGGCCGCTCGGTTTATCTTATGGAGGACTTATCTATCGGACTTATCTATGGGACTAAAAATATATTGCTACAGGACGGGACCCAATGCTACAAAATCTAACCTACAATGTCACTAGATGGAAACTTAACATACTACAGGTCCAGGGTAAAATAGACTGACATTATACAATATGGAGGTGACTACTGTGAGGTTGTCCTGCCGCACTATATTTGATCAAAGTGAACACTGAAAACATGATATGCAGCATGTGACAATAAGACAATGACTCTTATCAGGACCATGATGGTTAATAGACAATGATCTTACGTCAGTTATTTAAAGTGACCTAAAGTAGGCTTGCTGGGCAAGAAAAAGTTGTTGGCCCTTAGGTGGCCTGATGTATTGCATCTCATTGTATCTCTTTCTGTTGAACTCTTGATATTAATTGAATAATAAGAAGAATTAAGTTTGGGTTTTCCCCCTTGTGGGGTTTTCCCCTAGTCTCCGACCTAAATATTGGTGTCCTTATTGTCTCCACTATTATTCTATTGTTCCTTACTGTTACATTGCATTACCATTATGTATACTGCTGATAATGGTGGAAGGAAATTAATATGATAAAAATAAAAATAAAAATCTAAAATTGTCTATTTGCAACAAATGCCCTAAAATTAACAACATGATAGATAGTGGTAACAGCGAGAAGAAAGGAGATGGAAACTCCACGGTCAATCTACTGGTAGACAATATGCCTTCTCACCTCCAACGGATTTCTCATATTGGGTAGCACACATCAAAAATCTTCTAGTGAGAATGGAATGCCTTAAATCTGAAATAATAAGTTATATCCAAATATTGAAGTGGAATCCATAATTCTCAATTTGAAACAGTTGTTTTTATAAATGAAACACCAAGAAAAATTACAAATCCAAAACTCACTCAAGGGCTACACCACAATACAATATGAAAAATTTTAATCTTTGAAAATATGCACGAGGAGATGAAATCCCAACAGGCTTTATTCAAATAGGGGATGGAAACGCAACAAAAAACTCTAAATATTTGGGTACATGTGACTCGGGCTTCCCAACCCCCTTACTCACCATAGTGGATACATTGTTCCAAGCCAAAATAATGGAGAAATGCATTAGACAGACCCTAAATTCCATGCTACATGCTTATTTATGAAGTTAGAGACCCTAAATTCTGCATTTGTAATCTTCAATTTAAAATTTAACATTTTTCACAGAGTATATAAAAAGAAAAGGGCCTTCCTGAAATCATATTGTAATTTTTCATACCATGGTTTCCGAATTTCTTCAAGACAAAATTCAAGAAAGCCAAGCATTTTTTGTTCCCTGTATGCATGAACACAACCGCTATAGATGCCGGCAAGTTGAGGAATGATCCATCCTTGGATTGAAGTTTCATTATTTTCTCCCAGTCTACTATTTCTTGCAGGCCTTCCAAAGAATAGAGTAACATTGTTGGTAAGGCATAGAGAAGATCAGGAGGAAGCCTGATCCAAACACCACCAAGGTAAAAGGTAAAGTTAGTCAGTTATCACTTTGAGAGATGGAAAATTTATCAATGACTGAGGAGAATGGTGATCAGATTCTAACTTTTGAAGCTTAGCCTCCCGCTTTTCAATGATTTGCTTGATGAAAGGAAATTCATAAGGCAGATCCAGACCTAAGGCTTTAGCTTCTTTTAGCATTGCAGGGAATACGATTTAAAATCCACTTGGCCTGTGGCTATCAGCCTCCTCCTCTATTTTTCCAGCTTGTGTCTTGAAAAATTCAATCCCTGAAATATGTACAAGTTAAAAACTCTTCACAGGAAAGAATATACCATAATTTTGTCACTGTGTGAACATATGGAAAGGGAAATCCAGATATCAACATATTTCTACTTCAATCCCCTTTCCCCCACCACACACATATATATTTCAGTTAATACAAAAATTACTTCAATCTCCTTTCCCCCACCACACACATATATATTTCAGTTAATACAAAAATTACATAAGGGCCTTAATTGATGTACACACCTTTTTGTACTTGTGACTCTATAGTCTGCCATATAGTAAGAGTAATAATACATGCAAGAGTAGCTATTATTCTGTCATATGCCAATAAATAGAATTCTTGATCCATCTAAAACCTATGTCTCTGCTTGAAGGACCTTTGAAAAACCATAAGGGAGAATAACATTGACCCAAGTATGAAGAAAACTTGGAAAAAGCAAATGGAGTTCTAGGATGGAGTCTGGAATATGCAGGTATGGAGCTTGAAGACCAAGAATACCATATTAAGTACTAGATGAGAGTATGAAGGATGTCATCTCAGTTCAAACTAGAAGGAAAATAGAGTAATGAAGACTTTCAATATCTCATAAAGTATGACAACAAAGCTAAAGCAATGATGGCCGAGGAGCAAAGTTTAGTTTATCGTCGTTCCATGATCACAATCTTGAAGAGGAATCTACAAGAATTTAAGTAATTAGCTTGAAGGTATGAGATGTTTATCATACATTTTCTTATTCAATCTCAATGAGAAACTAATAGCCTATGAGGGGGAAAGAATCTTAAAACAATGTTCGTTCAAGGTATTTGACAAGTTTTTAAGTTGGTAAAAGAAGTTGCATTTGTGGGTCTTACAAATTCATGAAAAGAGGCATAGTGAAACTTGAAAGTGAAGGGGTCTTAACATTCCTCAATGTCAAAATTCTGTTATGGCAATGTCAAATGTATAGAGATCCAGCCTAGTACAAGTTCTTACCACTTAACCATGATTTGGCCGACTAAATTAATGGCTAAGATAAAATCCAATTCTGTGAAGCTAAATAAATACAAGATCCTATGCAATGGATAACAGGCGAAGGACCAGTCAAAAACCTCAGAAAAGTAAGTAATATAACCTCACAAATCACGTTAACTTATTCACCTATATTTTCAACAGGAGAGACAAAAAAAACATTCAGACTTGTTCATATAAAGAAACTTCTGCTAATATAATGCTTTAAAAGTTCATTTGACCAGTAAGATTATAACCAATTGCATTGATTTCTCAGTTTAGAATATTGAAATAAGTTACAAAAACAAAACGAAAAAAGGAGCCATAGAGAACAAGATGACTGTAGAAAACACCATACATCTTTGCAAATAAACATAGAATAAAATGGCACTCCTATCCATAGCTTGACTAATTTAATCAATTGATTCAAAGAATATTTTTTCTAGATAAAAAGTGATATGAAAGATAGATGTTACTCTCACTGATTTTCAATCTCTCTATAAAGTTGGGCTTCTTTTACACATTTATTCTAGTTTTAGATGATATATTATTTGTTTGTTCCCCTCTAAAAAAAAAACTTAGAAAATGACAAACACACTTACCACAAGTCCATGTGCTCTAAGAAAGTTGAAGGCTGCAAAGACATCAAATTCGTTATAACCAAGATCCCCAATGAACCAAGATATGTTTATGGTAACTAGAACAGTTCCATAAAGTTAGCTTAGAAATTGTCAAATAAGAGGGATGCAAACCATTTCCATTGTTTTCTATTTATGGGGGATTGTGGGAGATGTTTGGGGTAAGATAAGCTTATACACAATGTAGCCATGCGAGAAATTTTAAGCCAGTGACCAGGTGCTCAATTTTGTTTGCATGGTGTTCAAAGGTTTAGAGTTGATGATTTGACAATATAAGCAGTTCGAGAAATATTCATGCATTTTTATTGATCTTGACTCTTGAACACCAAAATACTGAATGAGATGGTATTGCAAACTACACTATTGAAGGATACAAGTGTTGATAGACATCTGTAATCCGCAGGTGGAGTTCATCTAGATCAAGCCTACATTGATACATGTATAATCTGACTCTTGTCCCTTAATAACCACATTACTCAACTATTTGAATCTTCATTTCGAAGAGTCACAAGTCAGGGCTGGCATTAATAATGTCAAAATATGAAACAAAATTTTCCAATAGCCTGATTAAAATTGCAGTAGTTCTTGGGATATAAACTCCTAGAAATGTGCAAAGTGGTAGTTAAACTATCCAAATCTAGTGCATATAAATCCTTGTCGTATGTTGAAACCTGTTTTGACTAATTCATAATGACAATCGCTTGAAAGCATTCGGTGAATTTGAAGTAATCTGAAAGAGACATGGTATTGTGGCATCAAAAAATCTAAAGAAACCAATTGTGAAAATCTTAGTCACTGTTTTGGAGAGATGATGGTTTGTTTGAGTTCCCTTTGTGAGTATTATAGGTGTGAACTACTATAATACTCCTTACTAATATATGTTAAGACTCGACATGGCTATAAATGAAGGAGATTTCTATGCATCAACATCAACATGTTTTCAAGTAGGAGCTACCTAATTTTGTAACAAAATTCTCTCTGGATGTCAAAATTTTCGAACACTGAAGATTACTCAAGTGATGCCTGAAATTTTCACTGAATTCCTATAAGAATCTTAGATTTGTGATAGAAATTATTTTGCTAATATATTAGCTTACTCCTTTTAAGTTTGTCTCATTCAACTAATAAAAAATGTTTCAAGGAGTATAATGAAAACTAGATTATGTGTGAAGCATAAAATAATCATTGATGCTAGACTTGGAAGTTAAGAAGTATAATAAGAAGTAGATACACTTCTCTAAAGCATAATATTGTTTTTCTGAAGCATAAGACAATCATTGATGTTAGACTTGGAAGTTCGAATAAGACGAGATAAAACAACGAAAAAGGCATTCCATTACTTGCATGAAATATGAGTACCGCCTTTTACCAGTAAGATGGGAGCAAGGTCTAGATTTTGAGTGGCATCGATTCTTGTGAACTCAAATTTCACTAAAAACATAGTTTTTTGTATGGTTCTTTAGCACATGGTTAAAAATGATAGTGCATAAAAATCTATATTGTTGGGCCGAATACATAAGTAATAAAAAATTCTCTTTACCAAGTTATTCGCTTCATCAAAAGCCTGATCTTCACATGTGACACTTTTGCTAGGGATAAATATCAAGTGGGTTGTGACATTTTAAAACTTGGTTCGCGGTGAAGTGCCCAAAAGGCAAGTCTATCAAAGCATCTGCGACCTGTGTCATTTCATAGTAGCGGATGATTTGATATCATAATGGATGTGCTCCAATTCAAGCAGTGTAGAAGAGGCAGGAGCCTACAAGGCAAATCCAAACTTTGGAGAAGAGCAAGGCAGATCCTGGGAAGAATGAAGAATTTGGGAATTCGAGATCTCTTCCAGAGGCCATGATACCAAAGTTTTTCCTGTTTGTAGATCTTTCTCATCTACATCCAATATAGCCTTAAATTCCCACATAGATAACTGTCTATCAGGTGAGTCAAATGCTAAAAAATCTGGAACAAAGTTTTCCAAGCCTAAAGTGAAGGTGAGAAAAAAAATGATCAATCCTAGATATAATTGTTGCGGCACCTGTTTGCATGCTAGAGGATTTTGATTACAGTACTAGAAAAGAGTAATTGACCGCTAATGCACATCCATTTCCTTTGGATCAGCTCAATCTCAGAGACACCACCAAGCAGAGGCAACATCAATGCAAAGATCTCAACATTTCAAAATTAATGCAAAGATCTCGCGTAGTGGTAATGCATGTATTTCAAAAGAAACAAATAACAATGAACATTCTAACCCATTCAAATAACCACTGTAGCAAGGGTTTACATCTAATTAGATCCAATCCGTATATCGATGGAAAAAAATTAATATAATTACATTTTCCGTAGCAGAGGAAACTTTGCGAAAACAGAAAAGGAATTTAACCTTACTTGAGCCACGCCAGAGTAAATGTGCTGCCCACGAACCGATCATCTAATATTCCAGTTCTAGTAGTAGTGGAGTTCAACAAAGAAAACAATATCTGTAATCCAAGTTATCTCATCCCTCAGCCCCTCCAGTTGAAGAGCTCTGCCTGAGCTTTTTTTATAACATTTGCAGGTAGAGTCGCTGGCCCTGCAGCGAAATTGAACACGCGACCTTCATCCTGCACTGGATCTGAGAATCCTGTTTGTGGGGTTGCATAAGATGGTGCCACGACTATGCATGTGATAGACAGGGTTTTTTTTGTGCATCCTCCCTCCTTCCCTGGACAAACTATGCAATCGTAGGGAAATGAATTAAAACTTTTGATATTTGAAATTTAAATTTTGAAGAGGGAAATGAATTAAAAATTTTGACTTAACAAAGTGTAATAGCATATAAGTATCATTATTGCGACAACCCCAAAGCGTTTCTATTGCAACGACTTCTTCCAAACGTCGCAATTGCGACACTTAGACAAAGTGTCGCAATTGCGACGTTTGGAAGAAGTCGTCGCAATAGCGATGCTTTGGGGCGTAGTGTCGGTATTGCGACGGATTCCTCCAAACGTCGCAATTGCGACACTTTGTCTAAGTTTCGGTATTGTGACACTTATCTCTAAACGTCGGTACAACGACAGTTTCGGGTGGGATTTGAAAAAGTTGAAAAAATTTGGGGAAATTTCTGACATTTGGTCAAAAGTGTCGGAATTTCCGCCAAATGTACTAGTGAGAAGTTTGAAGTTATAAAGACCTACTAGATTTGAAGATTGTAACTAGTTTGAACATCAAATACAAAAGCTGATTTATGGGATCCTGGTCTATGTCAATGTTGATGTTTTTCTTACTATAATTGTTATTTTTCTTATGTTTCCACATTGTTCACTTTTCTCTGATAACGAACAGCAAATATAGATTAGGATTCATTGTAAAGTACCCTATTTCTCACTGATAAATATTTATCTATATGTTTTATTATAATTGTGTTTTGAGGATAATTCAATAGAGTATAACCAGTGAAGTGTTGGTGAGCCCATGTTTCCTGAGTATAAATTGAGATATTGTCTTTGAAAGTTCTTGAAAAGTCTGCTAACTAAATTTGAACTAGAGAAGTTTGTGGTTAGCCCTGTCCTCTAGTTTACCTCCAACAGTTTCTTTGAAAATTTCCCTTAAGAGTATGCCAAAATCAGGATAGGTTAAAAGTCCTTACTTGATCTTAAGCTATTCCTTGTTTATCTTGAATGTTTTCCTTTCAGAGTATGCTGAAAGCATGCTAGGTTAAAAGTCCTTACTTTATCTTAAGCTGCCCTTTGTTTTCTCATATGTTTGCTTCTTTTCACCACACTTCTTAATGTTCCATACCATAAATAAACTTAAAGAGATCCTTTGATATAGATGACTTGCTCCATGGACCACTCTTGAAACTTATTGTGCAATTAAATTCTCTTTTGACTGCATATCCCAATGGATTGATACTGTCTCTTACCTATCCTATCAGCCGAACCATTCTTTCAACTTGCTCACACCTTTACCCTTCAAAAGTCTTCCTTCATTTTGATGATATCCATCCCAACCAAAAACAAACAAAACCCTTGTAATTCATAACTAGCCTAATATCATATCATAAGCCTTAAAGAAATATCTTTGAAAACACTTATATAGAGAGATCCCTCTCTGAATCCAGGAGGGCTAGATCCTAGGATTCCAAAGTGGTTATGATGTAGGATCTGCAGCATTTTTTCTTGCCAATCTTGCAAACTACAGAGGCCTAACAAGAGTGACTCAGGACGAGTCACATTTTTGTGTTGGGGGCTTGTTGGACAGGGTACCCCTCCATTGAATATTTTGAGAAAGACTCCATAGATCAAGGATCAGAGTGCGTAACACAGAGCTATGTTAGAGTCTTATGGTATTTGGGTTGGGTCAAAGCCCCTTATTTTGTAAATGGATGGGATAATTTTGTATACCTTGAGCTCCACCCATGGTTTTAGGACCATGGTATCTTAAAAGAGAAGACTATATAAGAAGTCTAGGATAGTCTTAAAAGATATCACATCTCATAAATCATGATAGAATGCACTTGGATGTTACATTATTTTGTGTCTATATTCTGTGATTTTGGGAAAGACAAGGCTCCTTCTGCTGAGTGTGTGAAGACCTTAGAAAGTCTGCAGCTAAGTGCGCAGACCCCTGCAACTGAGTGTGCAGGGTGGAAAGAGTTGTATTAAGAAGATCTGAGTAATAAAATAAGACTTTGAATACAAATATGTGTTATGTGTTTATGTTTTTGATTTACTTGTATTTTGGTATCATATGTGTTGAGTTAATGGTTTTTATACATAATTTCATCACGAAGTCCTGCTTATGGTTATTTATATTGTTTTATGCTTGTCAAAGTAAAATCACGCAGACTTCTACAAGATAGTTCAATCAGAGTGTTGAACATCGATTGTATAATTAACATGGTTGTTATGAAAAGCTATGTTAAGTGTTGAAAGGAAGATAAGCCCTAAATCCACACTCCATTGTCCCTCTGGATGCGGAAATTTGGTTCTAGCATCCCCTAATATTGCCTCGGGTGAGAATTCAGCCTGCGCAACAGATCGTTGCTGAAAGGGATGGTAATAGTGGTTTTTGTTGGTTCACGCAACCATTTATGAACCTGGGTCTAGGCCCCATCAAGCCAACAGGAATCTATCTCTCACGTGTGAAGTTTATGGGTTAAAGTTGGAGCTGAAATTTCTAAACTTATTGGAGGTCTGAAATTTTGAAGCTCGGGGCTGAAATTTTGGATTGAAGCTGCATCTAAGAAGATGACACTTGGAGACTTTGTAAGAGATCATCTACAAGAAGGAAGGGTTGACTTGGTGATTGGAGGAGGTATTTTTCTAGGTCTAAAGGGTCTTGGATCATCTCATCTTGATTTTAATATACTAGTGGAAGCTTTGGATTGGGTTTTCCCCTTGGAGGGGTTTTTCCCTGGCTAAGTGCCTACATCTTGTGTCTATTGTTCTTATGATCTTCATATACATTTAATTTGGTAATTTCTTGATGAAAGACAACATAATAAGAAGTAATATAATCCAATGTAAATCAAATGTAATTATCCATAAAAGAGGAATCAAACCCTAATATCTACATGCATTGATTTCTCAACAAATATTTGTTTTTGATTGCTTCATTTTGGTAATTTTTCTATGTTGGAACCTAAGGTTATGCTAGTTCATCAAAACTTTGTAGCTTTTGTAGAAAATAAATCGAAGGGTTGACTAACAGTTGATCATCTATCAAATGACACCTAGTAGAGTAGTCAACTAAGTGATCATTGGGTTAGCTGAATAATAAGCTAGAGGACATCCAAACAAATGAAATAGTGAGAACAATGACTGAGTGGTTGGAGAAATCAACTTAATTGTGGCTTGACTTGGAAAGTTGATTTTTTGATAAGAAGTAAGTAAATGGGATAGCATTTATTTTCTAGAAATATTTATAACGATTGATGCTTGTTGGTGGACCAAAATCTATGAAATTCAAGGAAATTGGTTAGATTTGGTAACTATAAATGAAGGATCCCATCGATCGAATATAAAATATACTTAGTAACACATTGATTCATTTGTATTTTTCATTATGCATTGTGACGTTTCAATCGAAATTCATTGTGCTTAAATTCTCTAACGGTGTCTTTAGACATCACCCATCACCTTGGAGTGCTTTTTCCCCAAGGAAAAATCATAATTTTCATTATATAAAATATTGAAAATTACATGTTGTAGATGTTGAAAAAGGATCATATATCAAAACTAATGGCCATATTTTCCACATACTGCATAGATTTAAGAAAAGTGATTGTATTCATATAAGTAGATATAAACAAGTCAACATAAAAAATATAAATATATACAATTCAATATGTTCTAATATTTTGAAAAATAAGCAAAATGTGGATTGACTATGAGCTATGTAGGATCATGCTGGAACTACATCCTATATTTGATGATCAATGAAAGGCTTGTGAAATAACTAATGGAAATCCCATCCCAGATGTTCTTGTATCATCCAAGTGCCAAAATGTTGCTGCACAACTTCTTTGGATAAGCTGTCAAAAAATTGATTCATTTCCCTATAGATATGACGTCAGATCACAAAGTCAAATAGTGATTTTAAAATAATTATTTTTTCCAGAAATTTTCTGAGTGTGTGCATGTGATAATTTGACTGTTGTTTGAACCAATTTATGACAATTTTAGAGTCGCCAAAAATATTTAGTTTTCGACATTCTCTCTCAAGGGAACAAATTAGAAAAAGTATTAGTTTGTTTAGCTTTGCATAATTGTTTTTACCTCTCCCTAATCCGATTTTTTAGTTTAAATAATGATCTTCATTTAAATACATCACTGCTCCTCTACCACAACCTTCTTGTTGTGCGGATCCATCAAAATAAGCCCATGGCATGGACCTGTTAATGACTTCTAAACTAATGATATTGTGCCTTTGATTCAGTTCATCTTGAAGAATCAAGTTATATGTTGCCACTGTATAAGAACAAGTGTGATTCCAGTGTTGATCCTTATCTTGATTTATTTTTTATTCCTACCTAACAAAATACCCAAGCATACCAGTAGGGGCAAGTTTTGGAGCTTTGTGGGATGAGCCCTATTCTACCAAGATTCCAAAGCTTCTTGAATTGTTTCTCCCTACCACCTAATATTGATTGCCATCATTTGATATATTTGATTCCATAGTTGTACGGTCATGGGGCATTTAAGAAACAAATGATTTATTGATTCTTCATTTTCCTTACATAAGATGCACCATGTTGGACCCTAAAATGATCTACGTTGAAGATTGTCTCCTGTAGGTTCTTTTTTACGCAAAAGGAACCACATGAACAAATTTTTTTTTTTTGGTCCTTTAATCTTCCAAAGAGAACAACACCACGAGACACGATTATCAAGTTCGTGCTCAACAAAAATAAAAGAATATCCATCTTTTGGAGTGTATCTGCCATGAGGGGCTAGGGACCAGATATGTTCATCCTCCCTATCCTGAATTCTCACATGATCTTCCAAAAGTGCATTTGTGAAGGTAACCTAGTGTTTATTCCAATGATACGAGATGTGAATATCCTGCGCAAACTTCCAATTTTGACCAAAAAACGAGAAGTTTTCTAGGTCAGAATTTTGATTCAAAATAAGAATCCAAACATCCTCAAGAAAATGAATCAGATTAGGAGGAAGAATGTGATAATTTTCACTTCCCGACCAAGCATATAAAACAATACAAACCCTCTCTCCTGAACCAAATCTCCATGCAAATCCTTCTCTGATAGATTTTAAGGAATTTAATACAACCTGCCATATCGAAGAGATTTCGGTTTTGTTCCAATGGTGTAGTATAATCCATTCCTCATTGTGAAGCAAGTTAATATATTTCCTAGGAACCACCTGTGACCATAAGTTGTTTGAAGTGATCAATTTCCATCCCATTTTTGCAGCAAGTTCTTTAAAAAATAGGTAATATTTTTCATCCCCCTTCCGCCCCATTTTTTAGGCATGAAAATTTGATCCCATCTAACCCAAGAAAAAATCCTACCTCCCTTTTCCCCCCGCCAAATAAATATACAACAAATATGCTGAATTTTGTGAATAATACTCTTTGGGATCCATGATAAAGGGATCCAATACATAGGGATGACCTCCAAAATAGACTTGATAAGAGCCACTCTATCTGCCCTAGATAGCCACCGATGGTGTCAGACATTTGTTCTAATTTATATCTTTGCTATCAGCCATGCCCAATCTGCAATTTTATAAATGTTTGGTTTTAAGCGAAAGCCCAAATACTTCAGTACATCTTCAAAATCCATATGTTTGTAGGGGAATATCTGTTTGGCATAGTCTAGTTTGAATTTTGAGCATCTCGTTGCCATTAACGTGGAATTTTCCTGGTTAGTTTTCATCCCTGTGGCCTTACATAAGGTTTTGAGAATATTTTTGAGAACATATGTATCACTGATAGCCCCGCTCAGGAAAATGAGAACATCATCAGTGAAAAGTAATTGTGACAAGATTATATTTGCAACAATTTTAACGCCTTTGAATCTCCCTTGATACCTTTCATCACTCAATAATCTACCCAGGCCCTCCATGACCAAGAGGAATAATAAGGGGGATAATGGACATCCTTGCCTTAGACCATTTTCTGAATGGAAAATATTTATTTTCGATCCATTGATAATGATGCTCTAAGATACAAAATATATACAACACATTATCCAATTGATTAAATTAATGTGAAAGCTTATGCGATTCAATAACATCCGAATGTATAACCAACTATTCCTATAGTATTCCTTTCAGATTCTTTAATTTTAAGGAATGGAGGCCTTCCTATGCAATATCAATGGCTTCGTGGATCTACCGATTTTCGAAAAATGAAAAATATTCCGTGCAAATATGCTGGGATAAGATAGGCTTAATTCTGTTTGCAATGATCTTTGCAATGATTTTATATATGCAATTACACATTGATATAGGCCTAAAATCATTGAAACTTTTAGGATTATCTGTTTGGTAATTAAGGCTATTAATGTAGCATTGAATGCATCATACATTCTCCCATTCAGTCAACATTCTTCAATCACCCTTAGTAAGTCCTGTCCGATCAGATCAAAGAAAGCGAGATTAAATTCCACTGATCATCCATCCGGACTATGAATCTTGTATTTTTTGAACCACTTTAGTAAAACCTATAGTTCCTCCATCAATACATGCCCATTCAGTTCTTCATTGACTTCCTCTTTCACAAAACTAGGGAATAGTATAGAAACCTTGATAAATTTTTCCAGTGACACCTCCTATTGTGCTTTGAACAAATTCCCAAAATGACGAATGCCAAGATTCTCTAGGCTCCTAAAGGTTTGCGCAGTTGATCCTGACTCATCCTAGAGAGACCATATAGTATTGACGACCTTCCGAAATCTTGCATGATGTTGGAAGAATTTTGTGTTGTCATCTCCCGCTTGAAGCTAGATCTTATGTCTCCAGGATTATTCCTTCTCCTTTAATAACATAATATTTTTTTCCTCTAATTATGTAATATGAAATTTAGATTCAAGGGATTTAAATCCATTATCCAGATCCTCTAACCTGGCTAATTCTGCTTCTATCTTGCAGAGGGCCTCCTCCTTTTTTTTTCTTTTCTTAGCCCATTTGATCATTTTATTTTTTAGGCAAGATAGGTTATGAGCCAGGTTCTCTTCCAGAGACCTATCCTCATTGAGGAAACATACCTCCCACACTTCTTTGAAATCCCATGGAATTCCTCATCCCTTAACCATGTCACAGTAAATTTTCACGGGGCACCCTAATTAGGGGCCATACTTGCAATTTCTAAAAATATAGGCGAGTGATATGATATACCACCCATGCCCACCCACTGCCTAATTGAAGTGATCTTATCCATCAAGGATTCATTGATTAGGAATCAACCAAGACACCTTGATAACACAACGGTGCCTGTTCTATGGTTTCTCCAGACCTGTTGTGTTCATGCTACTTCTATATCGATGAGACTTTTATTTTCCAGAATCTGTTTGAAGAAATCCGTGAGTGAATCTAACTGAGCATGGTGACCTCGAGATTTAGCATAACCTAGAGAGAAATTCAAATCTCCCCCCAAGTATTAAATTCTCCACTCGCATGAAATATGAGCCTATAATATCTTCTCAAAATACCATATGATTGTGACAAGGCCAATATATGTTGAAGATCTTAATGGCCTAATCCTTCTAAGAATACGTCCACCATTAGAGCACCATCGCGAACCCAAATATTCAACAACTTCATAAATCTACAATTTATGTCCACTTCCATACCCCCTGATCTCCCTTTCACATCTAATGCATGGAAGGTCCATCCCAGAACCATAACTTATAATAGAGATACAATTTGATCACTAATCCCTAATGTCTCTTGAAGAAAAATCACGTCCAATATTTCAGACTCAATTAATCTTCGAGGGGCTAGTTTTTTAGTAGGGCTAGCAAACCCTTTGCAATTAAAAGATAACCACTTCATTGGGAACTTTTACCGGGTTTCCCTTTTCTATAAGAACCCCATAAAGTGATAATTGTCTGCCTTATGCTACATCCATATTAGCCTTATGAATGGATTTCAATATATATGACTGCCTACCTTTGGTGGCTTTGGAATTATTCTGTGTCGAGGAGATATCTATAAGCCCCCAAACCCCCCAGCTGCTATGGGTTGTTTGGTTAAGGATCACAAGTTATATATATGGTAGGCACATGATTTAGATGATAAATACATCAATGAGGATTCAGAAATGATTGAAAAAGCAAGCACAATAGGAAAAGGATTCGCGCAACATACAGGGACCGAAACCATGGGAAAATATACCAATTTAATATGTCTAAAGATACCACCCTGTCATTCATAGTGGACATGAAACAATAGAATATAAATATGGATTAAAATATATAATAGGATTCGAGGATGGGATAGGAAGAAAGGTACCCAGATTGGGCGTTGTTTTTGAATCTTGCGACTGAGTAACCATCAAGGATTCCAGACAAAGAGATTGAGTGTTCCTCCCTTTGATCTTCTCCGCTCCATCGTTCTGTCGACCCAAAATATTTTGAGGCTCCTGCAACATGGAATTTGTGCCTTATTTTTTCATGACAGAGCCTTCCTTCCCACCTGCATTGTCCTCCTCTACCCTCTCCTTAGAAATTAGTGGGAAGTATTTGCAGATGTGTCCAAATTCATGACACCTCCTGCATATAAACGGAACCCCTTTGTAATCCAACTTTTGTATTATGGAGAAACCCTTCAAATGAAGATTCAAAATTTCCACCAGACCCTCCGTGATGTTGAGGTGTACCAGAATATGAGTAAAGGAAATATTCCCCATCTCAACAAAATATTTTTCATAATATAAAAATATCCCCATATCATCCCCAATACTTTTGAACACATCTTTAGTCCAAAATGTAATAGGTAGTCCCGACACCCTGACCCAAATCGGGCTAATGTCCAATTATTATCACTTAGGGTTCGATAGGGGAGACAATATCTTCATTATTATAGATGCCATTTAAATGTGCCAAAATTTCATCAAAACCCACAATGCATGTTTGACCCTTGATAAATGAAGAGTGAACCATCCCTTGGTCATTGTTACCACGAATGACATAACATCTAAGACTTGTCCCAATACCTTTGCAACCCATTTCTTTAAACGCATTGTTGTGTAATTTCGACCCCGAACCCTACCCATGAAAACTTGACCTACCATGTCCATAACCTCAACTAATTTTATGAATTCCCCAAGAACCAAAATGCTCCTTCTTTATCTTAATTTTTTGCTTTTAGATTTATTCTCTTGAGCCTTTGACAATCCATCTTCAGTGTTTCTAGAATCATTTGAGGGATTTCCTTAAGCCCCACTAACCCTAATTTCTATTCGAAAATGGTGTTGTTTGCTGATAAGGATGCCAACAAAGAAACCAAAGGTATGTTCCGAAAAGGAAGCCCCAAACTTGTGTTTTATTGAAACATCTTCAACCCTCCACCCATGGAAATTACCTTCATTTTGTTGAAACCCAGAGGATCCATGACCACCATATTTCACACCAACCCCCGTTGCACCATCCCTATTAGGGTTTCCTGCATCCCTTTCTTGCATCAAGCTAGGGTTTATGTAGCTCTCAAGAAATTGCAAGGAATATGGATATGGAATTGGTAAATCCATCTGTGTGACAATCTCTTATAAATTTGGATTTTCAAAATGAGTTGCCTCAAAAGGGACTCTCCTATAACTTCTAACTTATACAAAAGAATATAATACAAATTAAAAATATATATATTCAATAAACATTTTTTTTTGTTATATCTTTATTTTTAAATTTGAATAAAGGTGCACCTTTATACTTAAACACACATATATATTATGGTAACTAAAATGCATTATGGAAAAAATTAATAATGAAAATTTGCAAAACATATTCTTTATAAGTTTTTTTTTTTTTGTTGCAAAGATTGATTATTAATACATATTATTATTTAATGTTTATATATTTTAAAGCACCAACACCCCGAATTATAACATACATTTCTATATATAAAAAAAAGTAATATGAATTAGGTATATTATTATTATTTTTAAAAGGAACGAGTCATTGATTTGTATTATAAATAAAACCTGGAGTTGAGGCCAAAATCTCTACATGATTCATCCTGTTCTGAAGCTGCATAGTTTTACATTTCCCTGATGCTTCCTTTATTTATCTATTACCTCTTTTCTAACCAACTTATACTGATTTTTACAAAAAGACCTGAAATAGACTCCTAAGCATTTCTTATATTTACAATACATAAGAAAAAAAAGGAAGATTCCCAATTAACTAGAGGCTGAAGGCCCTGCATACTGGTATACTTTTACCTGACCAACAACTTTGACCTTTGTCTGCGGTCCTTGGGCTGACGGGCCTATGTATTTTCTCAACGGTGGTTCCTCATTGATATCTAGTTGTCCTTGTTTTCCTTATGTCTCTTTGTAATGTCGTCCTCAAGCTTTTCTATATATACTTCTAGCATGGTTAGTTTTGATTTGGTTATTGCTTGAATATGTTCAATTGTACAATTTGGAGGGTTATACAAATGATAGTACATTGCCCTTGAAATTCAATATCAACTAGGTCTTTCTCTGATCTTACATGCATGAGTTATTTATGGTTGATTTATTAGTTATCTGATTGATTACTGCATGTGGTTCAAGTTCAAGTTCCACATTTTGACCTCTCACTAGTTCCTCCATCAGTTGGAACTAGTTAAATTGACTTTAACTCAGATAAACTAGGTTAATTAATTAAAACTTAAAATAAACTCAACATGGCTCCCATTTTGTAGGTGCCACTCTACATGACTCAAGTTCGACCCTAAAATCGAATTAAATGGACCAACTATGTCAAACTAACTTAGTTAACTCATACAAGTTTTCATGTGACATGGAATTACAATTTTATTCTAATTTAATTCAAGGGAAAATTAAATTAGAATCTTTCTTGGTGCCATTTTCAATACTCCCTCTCAGTAAGAAAGGGATTATGTGATACCCCGATCTTGCCTCTATGGAACTCAGACTTGCCTCTTTACTGTTAGGTATGTGTTAAATTATTTCCACGACTAGTCACGCGCGGACCCGCCCATGGTTTTGTGCATGGGTTTGCACATGGTTTTGGGGCATGATGGTTTTCGGTCCTTGGTATTTTGTAGATCCGGTCAAGGGAACTACGATTATGTTCTAAACCCGAGTTAATGGATTGGGGTTTATGTATGCTTTGGCATGTATATATATGTGATGTAACACTAAAAGGAGTATAATGAAAAATCTAGCCGGTCGTCCTGATTTGGGATCCCGGGGAAAATCTATGTGTATATCTATTTTATGTTTTATGCTCTCGCTATTGTTTAATTTTTGTTTTTAAGATTCATTTGCAGATAATTTATGTATGGGGTTAAAACCTATATTTGGTATCAGAGTTGTTTTGGCTTCAGGGGGACACCTTTGCTGCTGAGGGTTTTTTTCTCGGGCCTGTGGTAGATCCTGTTCAGTGGGAGATTTACGGGATCAATTCTTGCAATGAAAGAAGATGGCGAGTAGTGGAAAGATAGAGATTGAGAAATTTAATGGTCAGAGTTTTGAGTTGTGGAAGCTCAAGATGGAGGATCCGCTGGTGGATAAAGACTAGTGGATCGCGGTAGATCCAGGTACTAAACCAACGGCAATGTCAGATGAAGACTAGAAGAAGTTGGATCAGAAGGCGAAGAGCACAATACGGCTGTGTGTCTCATATTCGGTATTGTTGAATGTATCTAGGGAAGCTACGATGAAGAATTTGTGGGAAAAACTTGGGACTTTGAACCAATCTAAGTCTCTGGTGAATAAATTTTTCCTGCGGAAAAAGTTGTATAACCTGAGGATGAAGGATGGAGACTCGGTGATAGAGCATCTGAACGCCTTCAATACTGTGGTAAGTCAGCTATCATCTGTTGATATTAAAATCTTAGATGAAGATAAGTGCATTAGATTGTTGTGTTCTCTACCAGACTCGTGGGACAGTCTGGTTATTGCAATATGTAGCAATACAACTACCTTGAATTTTGATGACATTGTCTCAGCCTTGTTGTCGAAGGAAATGAGATGGAGAAATATGGAGGGTCAAAATGGAGATGCCTTATCTATATGAGGAAGGTCCCAGAACAGAAACAAGAATAAGGTTTCGAGTGGGAGATCTAAATCTAGAGGGAGATCTAAATCTCCTAGAAAGTTTGTAAAGGTGTGCTGGAAATGTGGAAAGGAAGGGCAACACAAAAAGGACTACAAATCTAAAGCTCCTGAGAAAGGAAAGGGATCTAATGATTCTCCTTCTGTAGAGGCAAAAACCACCTCAGATGATGCAGGTGTAAAAACAATGTTCGAGAAAGATACCTGTAAGTTGGTTTAGGGAGCACTGGTATTAATGTTGGGAGTTCGGATTGGAACACTATACAAGCTTCAGGGCAACACTGTTATTGATTGGTGCAACAGTTCTATAGTTCCCGAAAGTGGAGCAGAAAGCCTAGCGGTCTCTGGAGAAAAGACCATGTTATGGCATCAAAGGCTTGGACATATTGGAGAGAGGGGCCTTCGGATACTGCATGGAAATGGTATGGTAGAAGGTATGTCTAATAGCTCTTTGGATTTTGATTTATGTGAAAATTCTGTATATGGGAAGCAGAATCGGGTGAGTTTTCCTTCTGGTGCTAAGAGGGCGAACAAGATATTAGAGCTTGTGCACAGTGATGTGTTTGGACTTGTGTCGGTTCCGTCACTGGGTAAGTCTGTGTAATATGTTTCATTCATAGATGACTTCTCAAGGAATACATGGATATATTTCTTGAGGAAGAAATCTGAAGTCTTTGACAGATTTAAAGAATTTAAGGTTGTGGTGGAAAACAAGACAGAGAAGAAGATAAAGGTTTTGAGGACAGGTAATGGTGGGTAGTTCTGCAAGAAAGAATTTTAAGAGTTCAGTAAGAAGTGTGGTATAGCATGGCAAAAGACTAATCCATACACACCTCAGCAAAATGGAGTTGCGGAAATAATGAATAGAACGCTGATGGAAAAGGAAAGAAGCATGCTTAGTGGTACCGGGTTAGGACAATAATTTTGGGTAGAGGCAGTGAAGACTGCATGTTACTTGGTTAACACATCACCTTCATTAGCGTTGGAGGATAAGACTCCACATGGAGTATGAACTGGTAAGAAACCCTCTCTTTCACATCTGAGGGTATTTGGATGTGATGCATATGTACATGTTCCAAAGGAGAAAAGGACCAAGTTGGATAATAAATATGAAAGGTGCATCTTTATTGGGTATAAGGATGGTTTAAAAGGTTACAAGCTTTCGAACCCAGAAACAAGGAAGCTTGTGTACAACTTAGATGTGGTGTTTAGAGAGGTGAAAGATGTTGTTAAACATGAATTCCTACCAAAGGAACCTGAGAAGATAGAGTTTGATCTAAAGGAGGATGAATCAGACTCTACAACAGAAGAAGACTCAGAAGAGGAAGAGCCACAAACTCCAGCTTTGAGAAGATCAGTTCAGGAAAGAAGACAACAAGAAAGGTATAGTCCATCTGTTTTCTGTTCAAATTTTTCTTTAACTATAACTGATGATGATCCTAGAACCATCAGGGAGGAAGTAGATTCAGAGGATGGAAAACTTTGGAAGGAGGCCATGGTTGATGAAATGGGATCCTTACATAAAAATGAGGCATGGGATCTGGTGGAGTTGCCGGCTAGAAGGAAGCCCATCGGGAGAAAATGGGTGTTTAAGAAGAAGATGAATGTAGAATGAAAGGTGGAGAAACAAAAATATCGGTTGGTAGCAAAAGGCTATTCCCAGGTGTCGGGAATTGAATTTGGTGATATTTTTTCTCCTGTTGCCAAAGTTACTTCTATTAGATTACTTTTATCTGTTGCTGTTGCATTTTATTTTGAGGTAGAACAGATGGATGTGAAGACAACATTTCTTCATGGGGATATGGAAGAGGAGATCTACATGAAACAACCTGAAGGCTTTATGGTGAAGGGGAAGAAATAACTAGTATGCAGGTTAAAGAATTCTTTGTATGGGTTAAAATAGTCACCAAGGATGTGGTATCAAAAATTTGATACCTATATACGAGAACTTGGCTTCACCAAAAGGAAGGAGGATCAATGTGTTTATTTTAAATTAATTGGTGACCGTGTTATTTATTTGGTCTTGTATGTGGATGATATGTTGTTGATTGGAAATTAAAAAGAAATTATCCAAGATTTTAAGACCCAACTGTTCTCCAAATTTGACATGAAGGATCTTGGTGCTGTAAACTATATTTTGGGCATGGAAATTAAGAGAGATCGGGCAAAGAGGAAACTCTGGTTAAACCATAGGAAGTATGTCGAGACTATATTGCAGAGGTTCAATATGCAAGATACTAAACCAGTGAATGTTCCGATTCCTGTAGGTACAAAGTTGTCTACTGAACAATGTCCCAAGACACAAGAAGAAGAGGAGGATATGTCCTGTGTTCCATATGCAAGTGTAGTGGGTAGCTTGATGTATGCAATGGTCTGTACTAGACCAGACATTGCACGTGCAGTGGGAGTATTGTGCAGGTTTATTTCAAACCCAGGGAAGGAACATTGGACAATAGTGAAGCGGGTTTCCAGATATTTTCATGGCACTAGTGATTATGGCTTGTGCTACCAGGGAAGATCAGGATTGGAAAGAGCATTGGACATTCGTGGTTTTTTTGATGCTGACTGGGCTGGAGATTTGGACCAAAGAAGATCTACAAGTGGGTATGTGTTTAGCCTATTTGGAGGTGCAGTCATTTTGATGAGTAAAAGACAATTTGTAGTGGCTCTTTCAACTACAGAGGCAGGATACATAATAGCCACTCATGCAAGAAAAGAAGCAGTTTGGTTGTAGAGATTGTGTTCAAGTATGGGCTTGGTGAAAAAAGTTACAAGGATAGACTATGATAGCCAAAGTGCAATTTTCTTGGGTAAGAACCCTACTTATCATTCAAAGAAAAATCACATTGATGTTCAATATCACTTTTTGAGAGATATGGTTGAGACTAAAAGGGTGTTGCTAGTAAAGGTGGACACCTTGAAGAATGTTGTAGATGCATTTATGAAGTTTGTGAGCACTCAGAAGTTCTCTTGGTGTAGAGAAACAATGGGTGTTGTAGAGCTGGGCTAATGACTAAGCTCTCTTATGGCCCCCTGTGGAAAGAAAAAAACAAGTGGGAGAATGTTGGGTATGTGTTATATTCTTTCCACAACTAGTCACGCGTGAGGGAGTCACAGGGGGGGCGATAGGCCCCTCTATTTGGGGTCTGGGGCAACGGCTCGGGAAAATTTTTTTGGTCCTTATTTTTTCGGTGGGTGGACCTGCTCATGGTTTTGTGCATGGGTTTGCACATGGTTTTAGGGCATGATGGTTTTCAGCCCCTGGTATTTTATAGATCCGGTCAAGGGAACTATGGTTATGTTCTAATCCAGGGTTAATGGATTGGGGTTTATGTATGCTTCGGCATGTATATATATGTGTTGTAACACTAAAAGGAATATACTGAAAAATCAAGCTGGTCATCCCGATTTGGGATCTAGGGGAAAATCTATGTGTATATTTGTTTTATGTTTTATGCTCTCGCTATTGTTTAATTTCTATTTTTAAGATTCGTTTGCAGATAATTTCCGTATAGGGTTAAAACCTACATTGACAGTGCCTTTGATAAGTTTTTTGCATCCTGTTCCTCTGTAGGAATGTACTCTAGCATCATGATCCGCCTCTGCACACAATATCTAAGATGGTGATATTGGATGCCGATATGCTTGGACATATCATGAAAAACTGGATTAAATGAGAGTTTGATGCATCTATGGTTGTCACAATAAACCAATGTAGGATCCATATGTTGACCAAACAATCCAATAAGGATCTTCCTCATCTAGATAGCCTCATAAGCTACTTGTCTAGCAACCATGTATTCTACCTTTTTTGAAATGAATGCAACTAATCTCTACTTCATGTTGTACTTGGAAACTGCTCCTGACCTAATACTGAAGATTTTTCCTGATGTGCTCTTCCTGTCGAATGGAATTCCTACCCAATATGCATCTATGATGCCTTTCAGCTTCAATCCCTTTGTATGGATGTACCAAATACCAAACTGAGTGCTTCCTTTGAGGTATCTCAACACATGCTTGTATGCCTTCCAATAGAGATTGGTTGGCTTAAACATTGCTTGAATAAGTTGGTTAACCACATAATACATGTCTGGGCGTTTTTTAACCAAGTACATAAGTGAACCCATAAGATTCCTATAAATGGTAGCTTCTACCACTTCACCTGAAGCAGCATCTCCCTTCCTCCAATTCCCTGCTAGAGGAGTCCCCATGGGTTTGCTACTCTCCATGTGAAACTACTTTAGTATCTTTTTGGCATACTTTCCTTGAGAGACAAAAAATTTCCCAACTCTTTGCCAAATTTCCAAACCAAGGAAATAATTTAAGAGCCCCATGTATTTCATTTCGAATTCTCTTTCCAAATATTCTTTTCAATATTTTATCAACTTATCATCACCTCCTAGAATTAAATCATCGACATATAATCAATAATTTTCCTTCAACCACAATATGGTAAAGGTTCGCATCTTCTTCACATTTGGTGAAGCCCAACTCGGTGAAATAGTTTTCGATCCTAGTGTACCAAGCACGTGGTGCTTGTTGTAGTCCATACAATGCTCGCTTGAGTCTATAGACATGTGACTCTCTATCGAAGGTCTAAAAACCTCCCAAATGCGCTATTTACACCTCTTCCTCAATCACTCCGTTGAGGAAGGTTGTATTTACATCCATCTGATGTATTTTCCATCCCCTATGTGCTAAAAGTGCTAGAATAGATTTGATTGAATAGTACCTTGCTACTGGAGAAAAGGTCTCCTCATAAATTCCCTCCACCTGAGAGAACCCCTTGGCCACAAATATTGCCTTGTGTTTCTTGACACTTCCATCTATTTCTTACTTCACCTTGCAAATCCATCTGGATCCTACAACTGACTTGTCCTCCATTCTTTGGAAAAATTCCCATGCACTGTTCCTGATAATGGAGTCATACTCCTCTACCATGGCATCAACCCCACTACTTTCTCGAATGAGGATGGCTCAGTCTCTACACTGTCGCTCTTAAGAGCCATGTAGCTAGTGTACCGATCTGGGGACCTTCTTTGCTTGCGATGTGATGTGGGTGATCCCACATTCTCTCTAGCAGCATGCATCAACCTGTCAGCCTCTTTGGTGTGCTTCCTTCCATCTCTGGATGTATCTGCATGAGTGGGTGTTTCCACTCTCTTATCCTCTGCTTGTGGCCGCTCCACATTTTGAGGTTCTTCTTTTGGAGCTAAAAGCTCCTCATCCACATGCATCTAAAGCTCTCTCTTAAGGGAAATTCACATGGCCTTCCCTTCATCGAATTTCACATCTCTATGAATCATTTTCATCCTATGAGATGGAAGGTACACTCAATAGTTGTGAGGTGTATCAGTCTACCCCACAAATATGGCCAACTCAACTGTTGGTTCTAGCTTTTTCCGTGCATTTTTGGTAACATGACAATAAAATGATGAACCAAAAATTCTAAAGTGCACCACTTCTGGCTTCTTACTGGAAAAGGCTCCCTTTGATGTACTCATCCTGAGGATCCGATGAGGATCCTTGTTCTTCACATACACAATTTTATTGCATGCTTCCGCCCAAAAGTGCAACAATAGTCCCTGATCATGTAACATCACCCATGAAACGCCCACATTTCTTCTATTCTTCCTTTCTGCAACCCCATTCTGTTGTGGGTTATGGGGTGCTATCAACTCTCATTGAATGCCTTATTATCACAAAAGTTCTTGAATTAATTCAACACATATTATCCATTGTTTTTGCTCCTAAAAGGCTTCACTTTCCTGCCTGTGTCTTTTTAAACAAGTACTTTGAACTTACAAAATTTTGAGAACGTTTGGTCTTTCTTCTACATGAAGAATATCCAACACTTGCATGAAAAATATTCTACAAAAATCACATAATACATGTTATTTTTCATGGAGGCTATCGAGAACGTTCCACACACATCTGAGTGAACTCTTTGAAGGATCGCTTGTGCTCGACTGTCCTTATCATGAAAGGTGTGTTTTGTGTACTTCCCAGATGTACGCCCTTTTCATGTATCACACTGCTCAAGTGTACCCTTAGGAAGTCCTGTAGAAATATGTTGCATGATCTTCAAAGCTACATGGTGTAGATGGCCCAATATTCTATGCCATAACTCATCGATGTCTTGGCTCTCCACCTTCTCTTCTTTCATGCTCAAGACAACACAATATTCTACATCCAATTTGTAGATGTTATTTACCCGAACCCCGATCTTCTTCACCCATCTCGTGGTTATGTGATGAAGGAACACCTTCCCTTTACTAAATATCACATCGTAGCCATGGTATTCCAACATAGTACCTGAAACTAAGTTCTTCTTCAAACCAGGAACATACATGACATATTTTTGTGAGAGGAGATCCAGACTCCCTTTGAAAGGTAACAGTACAAATCTTGACCATGCTATACCTTCCATCATCTCCCATCTTGATGTGCATCTAGAGGGCCTTCTCCTCCAAGTCACTGAAGAACTCTTTGTTTCCAGTCATATGGAATGGGGCTCCACTGTCCAAGTACCACACACTACCCATCATCGATGACACCATCCATGCGATGAAGGTGAAATCCAACTCAAATTGTGAATCAAGTGCTTCACCTACTGCTCCTTCTGAGGGATTCCTTTTTACCTTCTTGTGTGAACACTTCGTGGCATAATGTCCTAGCTCATGATAATGAAAACATTTAATCTTCAAAAAGTCATTCTTCTTTCCTGTGTAACTAGAATCTAATTTGTAATGGGATGACTTCCCTTTCCCTTTATTTTCCTTTCTAGCCAAGGCACATTTATCCTTATCATCATGCTTTGATGAGGATCCATCTCTGGTGTTCCGTCGAATCTCTTCTTGCACCAATCAGACCACAATCCATCCCACTCTCGTAGTTTCTCCCCCCGCCACATTTACTGAATCCTGGTAGCTATGCCAGTTCCTGGGAAGACCTAGAACTGTTAGGCTCACCAGATAATCTTCAAAAATTGTAACACCAACACTTCCAAGCTCATCCTGACATTGGGTAAACTTGGTCAAGTACTTTGGTATTGTGTCTCCCTTCTCCGTCTTGATTTTCTTGAGCTTTTCCTTCAGTGCTAGCTTCCCAGGGTCATTGATGTTTTGAAACAAATATATTAAGGCCTTCCACATTGCAAACAAAGTTTCCTTTCCGTGGAGGTTCAAGACAATATGATCTCAAACACCTTCCAATAGAATCCTTCTCACCTTTGCAAGACACTTCTTCCATTGTGCTTGAGCCTTTGCATCAGCTGGAGCTAGTTTTTGGATGTGCTTATCAATGAAATCCTTCAATCCGTTGTCTTCCAATACTACTTCCATCTGATCTCTCCTGGAAATTTAATTTGAGATACCCTGTAGGGCATAATCGAGTCGCATGCCATAGAATGCCATCGTGATCCTGCTGCTAGCTCTGGAGAAGAAATTTTCAAAAAAAATTCCTCCTGCAAGTACAAACTCATATTCTTCTCTTCTATAGAGATTCCTTCTTTGATACCATGTAGAGAATCCACGTAGATTCAAATTTCTAATTGTAATATGATAAAACAATAGATTTGAATCTACTCTACCAATTGCAGAAACCAATTACAATCGCGAAATCACAAAGCATACAAGAGAAAGAATTTCAATCACATTTTACACAATGATTTCCTAGGGAAAGCCTTAGCCAAAAAACCTGCCATCTATATATTGCATAAGTCATAAAATATGATAATATTGCAATGTTTTTCTCTAACCAGAGAAACCTCTGCACTATGTCATCTATCTCACTGTTTCCTAGACAAGCCTAGGCCAATATTTAACCAATTTTATGCCTATCGATATTCCTATTTCCTTGTGTTGTTTCCATGGGTAATTAGCCCATATTAATTAGGGAAATTCCCAATATGAATTTTGTAATACATTTAGGGCCTTACTCTGACTGCATACACCACCTGTACAATTTGGATGGTTATACAACTGATAGTACACTACCCTTGAACTCCTTGATCTCAACTGGGTCTTTCTCCGATCTGACATGCATGAGTTATTTATGGTTGATTTAACAGTTATCTGATTGATCACTTCATGTGGTTCAAGTTCAAGTTCCACACTTTGACCTCTCACTAGTTACTCCATCAGTTGGAACAAGTTAAACTGAATTTAACTTAGATAAATTGAGTTGATTAATTACAACTCAAAATAAACTCAACCAAGGATCCTATTTTATAGCAGCCACTCTACATGACTCAAGTTATACCCTCAAACTGAATTAGTTGAACCAAATAAGTCAAAATAAATTATTTAACTCGTACAAGTTGTCATGTGGTGTGTAATTACAATTTTATTCTAATTTAATTCAAGGGAAAATTAAATTAGAATATTTCTTGGTGCCATTTTCAACAAATTCATGGAGGAATTCCTACTAGAGACAAAACCTACCTCGAGTTTTCCATTCAAGGGTAGTTAATACAATATCCTTTGAAATCATACATATTTTTTAGCAAATATCACCCATTAATTCATTTGAATGTTTCCCTATATGAAGGAGAGAGGCCTTTAAATGAACCTTGTGTTGGAATCTTAAGTTATCCATGGTGAATAACAAGTGCTCCCATGTCCACCACACATTGCTTTAGGAGAAATTAAATTGTTGACACTTTCCTATCCAATCACTAGCAATTAGTAATCAAGAGTAAGTGTCTTTGAACCTAAGACACACTCTATCGATCTCCAATGATGAGATATTTGGTTGGTTCGCTAGTCATTTATTGTTATAGCTCAAAAATCCATCCCCTAGGGTTAAGAAGAAAAGTACATCCTTTTCCAAGTCAAAGGATCAATTTGTGATTGGTGAAACATTATAAAAACAATGTTTTGAGGGATCAATGCTCCTTTTGAGTTGTCGGGACCAAACCAGAGGGCCTAACAGTACTCCCTCTTAGTGTTTTAGATTGAAACAGAAGGCCAAAAATTCCCTCTCTACAATAGAGCTCCAAAATAGTGCGAGAATTCAACTATATAAGATTAGATTCGGTCCAAATTAACAACTTTGGTTAAAATAATAATTGTTGATTAAAATAACGATTGATTTGGTCTAGTTTAATCATTGCCTTGATACGGTCAAGAAAGTTTCTAGGTGTAATGAAGGCCAATAATGAGAAGATATATATAAATGGAGTTATTCGCTAGTCATAAGGGGAGAGGGGAGGAAATTATGTTGAAATTATTTCAGTGCGAAAGCCGCGATAAACTTGGGTAGTGAACATAGAGGTTAGGGAGTAGGTCAAGGTCGGAGGCTTGGAGGAATCATCGATGTACTCTAGTTCTATTCAAAGAAAATAGTAACGAAGATTTTCCTCGTTCATCTCTTATGTTTCTTTGATTATATTACATGATTGATGTATTAGGTTGCACTAATATTTTTTTGTAGGAAGATAGTGTTGATTTCTTCTCTTTGTGCAGGTTATCTAAGAGATCCAAGCGAAGAGATCTCAGGAGGAGATCTTCCTAGAGTTGGCATCGTCAAATAAGGTCAAGTAGCTAGTGTTAAAAGGTGTGTAGCCTCCTTTTTGTAATCTAAATGTGCTTGGGATTGTCTAGTTTCTTTGTCTCACTTCTTCATTCACACACACAACTTCTGGGAAAGGCTTACTCAAAAGGTGTGTGTTTGTGTGTGAAAGAAGAAGTGAGAAAAATAAACTAGACAATCCCAAGTAAATTCAGATTTACAAGAAGGAGGTATTAGACATACCTTTTAATGCTAGCTCCTTGACTCTATTTGACGATGCCAGCTCTAGGAATATCTCCTCTTTAGATATTTTCTCTTGGATCTACTAGATCACCTACACACAAAGAAAGAAACCAACATGATCTTCCTGCAAAACAATATTAATACAATATAATACATTAATCATGTAACATAATCAAAGAAACAAAAGAGATGAATGGGGAAAATCTTTGTTACTATTGTATTTGAATAGAACTGAAGTACATCGATGAGTCCTCCAAGCTTATGTCCTTGACCTACTCCCTAACCTCTATGCTCATTGCACAATTTTATTGTAGTTGTGACACTGAAAAAATTTCGGCATAAGTTCCTCCCCTCTCCCCTTGTGACTAGTGAAGAGATCCATTTATATAGATCTTCTCATGATGGACCTTCATTGCACCTAGACACTTTCTTGACTATATCAAGGCGATGATTAAACTAGACCAAATTAATCATTATTTTAATCAACAATGATTGTTTTAACCAAAGTTGTTAATTTGGACCGAATCTAAACTTATCTAGTCAAACTCCTACATTGTTTCAGAGCTCTAGTGTAGAGAGAGCATTGATGGCCTTCTTTTTTGATCCAGAACACTAGGAGGGAGCATTGCTAGGCCCTCTAGTTCGGTTCCTACAACTGAGAGGGAGCATTGATCCCTCAAAACACTATTTTTTTATATTTCTCCAATCACAAATTGTTCCTATGACTTGGAAAATGATGTGCTTTTCTTCTTGACCCTAGGGGGTGGCTTTTTTAGCTATAACATATATCCAAATTGTAGGACAATTATACTTTACTGAAGAATGGTTTTTGTTGCTAGTTCTCCAATCTGTCATCAGTTGGTTTATTCCATATTCATAATCTCCCTTATATTTGTAATTGTTGACAAGATCTTTGTTTTGACAATTCATGGCAGAGGTAGATATATTGTGTTCTCTTTGGCTTTTCCGCTCGACCAGAGATATTCCTCCCGCTCCCACCTCTCCTTTTTCTTCAATAAAAATAAAAATCTTTTGGGATAGTGAGTATTGTCCAGAATCTCTTCGAGATTTAAACCCATAGCTGATAATAGAACTGGAATAGATATTTTTCGTTTTATGTTGATGATCTTTATCCAGCATCCATGGCTGAATGGTTAAAGCGCCCAACTCATAATTGGCGAACTTGCAGGTTCAATTACTGCTGGATGCAAGGGAACTGCACATATCCATTATTGATGGAATGGGGGAAGAAGTATGAAGAATAACAACAAACAATTGAAGCATACCAAGCCTTTCATTTTATTGAAAGGCTTGGTATGCTTCAATTAAGCAATACACGATAACAATCCATCATAGTATTATCCGCCTATTGAAATAGATTCAACAACGGCTAGATCCAGAGGAAAGTTGTGAGCATTACGTTCGTGCATAACTTCCATACCTAGGTTAGCACGATTAATGATATCAGCCGATCATGTTATAAAGCTCCATGTTCCAATGTTGCACCTTTGTTCGCTACAACATTAACATCATATTCAAATGTCTATATATATGTGATAAAACTCAATTTCCTCAAAGTGTTTGAGTGGCAGAGTTATCCTTTGCTATATTGGGATAAGAGAAGTTGTAAAATTTTCACCAATTATTTTAAAAAAGATCTTTAAAACATTCTTTAAATGGTTTTAAATTTAAAAATTTATATACATTCTTAACTTTACATCCTCAAAATAAATAATGATTATGCTAACTCATGGGAAGGTTAATCATTTTATTGTGGTATCATCCTTTTCAAAATAATAATTTTAAATAGACCAAATCCGAAAGATATGATTAATTCGAAAGACATTTATCTAAAATAATTTCAATTTATAAAATTTAATTGGACAAATATGATTATTTAATTAAAGTATTTATATAAAAATAAAAATATATTATTATTTGATTATTTATTTAAATTTAAGCTGATATGCCTTTTAGCATGGTGACGGACGCCATGTGTATTGATGCAAAGGGTACTAACGAGATTTGTTTCAGAAGAAGGGCCACTATATTTAGGTGAGAAGTGGACGGATCATCTCATTTAATTTTCAAATTTGTTTAGAAAAAAGGGCCACCCTATTCTGCATATTTTCATTTATTTTTCAGATTTGTTCTGATAAAAGGGCCACCCTATTGCTGCATATCTCCTATTTGAAGCAGAAATTGTAATGACAAAGTAGGATGGTCCTGCAGAACTGACCAATATCATTAACCCGCTTCATGTAGTAAAGTCCTACCTGCAAACAGATTTAAGCTGCACTTTTATTGATTTTGGGAATAAGTAGCTGTAAAAGTTTCTTCCATCTTAAATTTCTGCAAAGAGGCCGGCTTTATATCTTAAGTTCCAATTTAATATTTCATTATATGAACTTTATTTTTTTTTATTCATTCATGAAATAACTGGTTGTACTTTTGACTATGTTACATTCATTACATAAAATAAATTTTGCCAGAGTTCTACTTTAAAATTTCATTACATGTTTTTCTTGGTTCATGAATGTATTTTTTGTTTAGTAGTAATTTTGACTCATCACATTCATTACACAAAATAGATATATTCTGTGAGGGTTGCAATATAATATTTCAATACATTGATTTTACACAAAATAGATATATTCTATTAGAGTTTTAATATAATATTTCAATATATTGATTTTGCTAGAGTTTCGTTTGATATTTCATTGCATGAGCTTTATTGGTTCCGGGAATAATTAGCGATAATTTTGATTTCGACTCATTGGAAAGTAGAATTTGGCCATATATCAACTTTACTATTTTGGTATGTATGGCTACTTGCAACATGGTTTATCATTATTTTAAAAATGGTGTTCAATAAATTTAACTATGGTTGTGTTTAAACCATTTTTTTTTATAGGGAAATGGATTCAACACCATCAAGAACCCTAGGGCATCCAAAATTACAAAGTTAACTATAACAAACATTTTAATTAAATTTTGCTAGCAAAAATGTCACCTATTTAGACTACACATTTAAAACTTATCTGAAGTGGCTAATATTCACTACACATAAAATAATGTTTGATATGTACACAGAGATAAAAGTTCTCACTGGCCTAATTAACATGTAATAACTCACCAACCTAGATGTCACACATACATATGTACATGGGGATAGGTTTGATATTACACATGTTGTGAATATCCTTCCTTATTTCAACTTTCCATTAAATATATGAATATAATGGCCTTGCTATTGAATGTCCATGAGCAACAACAATTTCTTTTATAAGCCAAGAAGATAGAGCACACTGTGCAAAAGAAAACATGAGAATCTAGGAAATAAGCTTGCTAGTGCCAATTACCAAAGGCTTGAGACTTGATTTATCTGCAAAATAGACTATATCATCTATATTTCCATTGAAATATTCAAACAAGTCTCTCTGGAAGGTCACATGGTGTGTTTCACTATATTTTAAATAGCTACACATCTCTATGAGAAGAAACTGAAGTGTTAATTCTTTCATTACTCCAATATTGCAATGGGAAACAATGTAATGAGTAGATTCAAGTGCTCTATCATAGTCTAAGGGATTTGTTGTGTACTAAGGGTAAAAATATTCAAATTCATTGTAAATATGTATGTCATAAAGGGGTCTATTAACCCTAAATTAAAAATTTTAAAGTCATAAAATTCCATAAGCAGTCATGTAATGAGGGATTTTCTCATCATAAGTCAGTTTTGGGGGTCATGTCAGTGATGTGAATCAATTAGAGTTAGTTATGGGTCAATTAGTGTCATGTCTTGCTTATGATTGTAAAGGTACCATCATGACATGTCAATTTCATCATTCAAATTTACCATTATGACACGAGAGAGGGGATTTGTGGTGTGGTGGCATAAAACTTAAATATCTTTGAATGACCCCTTATTCTCCCTCATTTTTTATTCATTCTAAGCTTTGGATCAGTGTTAAGGTGCAAAAAAATTTTAGAAGTCGAAGGGGAACATTCAAATCTCATGGGAAACATTTTTTTTGTGCATTTTCTATGCATGTTTCGTAGTTATTTATTTTGGTGAAGTGCGGGATTTTTTTAGTTCTGAAAGTTTTATAAGGTGCTATAAGGTGTTTTTATGTGGTAAGAGTGTTCCTCAACCATTTTGAAGCAGAAAGGTCATCATAAGCTCGAAATGTTGGACTTGCTGTGAATTTTTTGTTCAAGTGGGAATCAACCATCTAGGAGGTATGCAAGTGTTGGAGAGCCTACTTCAAGAGCTATAAACCATCACATATACACTTAAATCCTACCCATTTGATCAATTTTTCCATAGGAGGTGCACAACCATGCAAAGCATGGAGGGCTACTTGGAGTTGCTACAAATTTGCTGCGAAACCGACTATTTTTGTCATCATTTTCAAAAGTGTTTTATGACCAAATGGAAACGAATTTCAAAAAATAGAAAGAGATTTTTTTCAAGAGCGGGAAAAATAACAAAAACCTCTCTAATTTTGTGCATAGGTGTTATTTTTTGGGAGACATGAAATGCTCTTGGAGGCCTATATTTCAAAATAAAATTCTATATTTTTCTTCGTGTTTCAGTAATTATTTTTTGGTGCGATTTTCTAACATATGGAAGTGAATATTTCAAAACTAAAATAAGTTTTTTTTCTATAATTGGCCAAATAACAAATATCTCTCATTTTGTGTGCAGGTGTTACTATTTGGGAATTAGATATGTCACTTGGAGACCCATTTTCCATAATTTCACCAAGCCAAATTTGTTGACAGAGTTCTAGAAGTTTGATTTGGTGGACCTAAAACTTTACATAATTTATTCCAAGCTGATTTGGATGATTATTTTTGAAGATTTTTCTACCCAATTTCATGTTTTTCTCTTCAATTAACATATTTTTGGTAAGTCAAAAACCAAACCCTAGTTAGTTGGATATTAGAAGATTTTCCAAATATTTTATTCCTAAAGCATTGTAACCTCTTCCTATATTTGGGAAAAGGTATATTTAGGCCCCATTTGAATTAGGAAGAGAATATTATATACAATTCATGAATTTGAATGTAAAAAGGGTTGGGACTGGAAGGAAACTAGTCTACATTTTCTGCAATCTTGTATCATTCTCCCAAGTGAAAAGAAGAAATCAGATGCAATTATGAGAGAGATACCAATGTCAGTGCTTATTCGTATGTGTGTTCCTTTTTGTTCTATTTATAATATATATTTCCATGCTGTAAACATTCTTCATTCTCATCTTGAAAAAAATATCTCATAATTCACTTAATGCTCTGTTTTAGATCAGTTGATCATATGTGCTTTTTTTCTTCTACGACAATATGAATTCATTAGTGTTTTGATGCTCAATTTTTCATCCTTCCTCATGCTCCACTCACCCATTCATTGAAACAAAATTTTATTTGATATCAATAAGTTTTCCTATCTTTCCTCTATTAGAGTTTCATCATATCCCTTATTCACTTGGATCTAAAACAATGATCTGATCTAGAGTAGCTTTAATTTCCTACATTTACTGTAGAAATTATATAACTAATATGTTATACACCCGAGATTCTCCTGATCACACACTATTTGACTTCATGCACAATACAGAATCTCTTCTACCATTGATCATTAATTGTGGAAATAAAATCAATTGCATGCACACATTAAAACCATAAACATTCACACATATGAACACAATATTTTATGGGAAAGCTTAAAGCTGAAAACCCCCAACTATCTGTATATTATATTTCATAGATATCATGTAACAATCATCATACAAAGCTCCTCACAAGCTCTTAGTACAATCTCCAATTGCTACACACTAATCAGGTCCGACCTAGCAAATCTCATGCTCCAATCTCTGCCACCTGCTAGCCTGCCTCTACTGCGCAATCACTGTTGAAGAATGGCTCTGAATGAACTCGAATTGGTCCAGCCTTGCTCACACAATCCTCATTGGCATCTCCAACCACTGTGTGTTGCAAGTCATGCAACACTATAGTCACAACTGATAGTCACACTGCTCTTTCATCTACCTCTTCACTGGTCTCTACTGAAACTGTCCATGCACTGTAATTAACTGATGTATTCTTTAATTGATTAATGAGTTAATAATTAGTGAATTAATTAATAATTAATTCACACCACTCTCACTAGTGTATCAATCAGTTAGAATAGATACAACTAGCTCAACTATGTTTAACTCAGTTAAACTGAACACAACTCCGCCAACTACCTCAATAACTCCACCAAACTCTGTCACATGAGTTCTAACTGAAGTCTCCATGCAATAGCTCCACTTAACCCTCAGGAATAGCGTAATTCCTTTTGTCAGCTCCTGTGCCACATCTGTGCACTTAACTAAAGTGCTCCAAGAGAATAAGATAATGTTTATAGTCCAAATATCATTAAGAGCTAATAATATTTGACATATCTATTTTTAGACTGGAAATCTAAAACTAGATTCCGCCCAATATGTCTAAAAATAGAAGTCCATCTATTTTTCCAACTTGACCAACCATCCACAAATAGCATCCTGCAACTCATAGAATATGATCGACATGTCTAAAAATAGACATAGTCTGAAAATAGACTTGCGCCAAAAATAGCCTATGGGCCCACTTAGTGAAGGCAACTCTTTTCACTAAGCTCATCATCTTGTTGCAATCTCAAGACTCCCTCTCAACAAGATAGGGATTATCTGCCACCCCGATCCTGCCCCTGTGGTATTCTAATTTGCTCCTGGTGAGCGCCTTCGTCAAGATATCAACATCTTGATCCTCCGTAGGAATGTAAGAAAGTAACATGATCTTCCGCTGCACACAATCTCTGACATGATGATACCGGATGTCAATGTGTTTAGATCTATCATGAAATACTGGATTAACCGAGAGTTTGATGCAACTCTGATTAGATCACAATATATCACAGTAGGATCTAAGTGTGAACCAAACAACCTGACCAGGATCTTCCTCATCCATATAGCCTCGCATGTAGCCAAACTCGCTGCCATATACTCGGCCTCTACTGAACTGAGTGCCACGGATCTTTGCTTCCTGCTGTACCAAGAAACTGCTGTCGACCCGATACTGAAAATCCCTCCAAATGTGCTCTTTCTGTCCGTTGGGCTCCCTGCCCAATCTACATCCGTGAAGCCACACAGCTTCACCTCATCCGAATGTTTGTACCATAATCCATATCCCGATGTGCCTCTGAGATATCTCAATACATGCTTGCCTGCCTTCCAAAAGAGCTTGGTAGGCTTAACCATAGCTTGTGAAAGCTGGTTAGGAGCGTAGCATATGTTAGGTCGTGTATTGACTAGATACATAAGCGACCCCACCAACTGTCCGTAAACAGTGGCATCCACTACCTCTGCTGATGTAGCATCCTCTTTCCTCCATCCACTAGGAAGAGGAGTGTCGATAGGCTTGCAGCCATGCATGTTGAACTTCTCCAGTATCTCCCGGGCATACTTTCCTTAAGACACAAACATTCCATCACTGCACTGCCAAATTTCCAAGCCCAGGAAATAATGAAGGAGGCCCAATTCCTTCATCTCAAACTCCTTTGCAAGATTAGCCTTGCATGAGTGTATCAATAGTTCATCACCCGTCAAAATCAAATCATCTACATAAAGTACAATGATCAGCAACTTACCCTCCACCACAATCTGGTATAGGTTCGGATCTGCCTCACTCTTGGAGAATTCAAGTCCGGTGAAATAACTGTCTATCCATGTGTACCAAGCACGAGGTGCTTGTTTCAACCCATACAACGCTCTTTTGAGCTTGCACACATGCGACTCGCTGCTGAAGATCTCAAAACCTCCAGGCTGCTCTATTTACACCTCCTCCTCAATCACTCTGTTGAGGAACGCAGTCTTCACATCCATCTGATGAATGTGCCACCCCATCTGCACTGAGAGAGCAAGAATCGTCCGTATGGAAGAATACCTTGTGAAAGGTGCAAAGGTTTCCTCATAATCGATCCCCTCAATCTGTGAGAAGACTCGGGCAACAAATCTTGCCTTGTACTTCTCCACACTCCCATCAGCTGCTTGCTTCACTTTGTAGATCCATCTTGAACCTACCACTGATTTCCCTTTCGACCTTGGGACAATATCCCATGCACTGTTTCTGAAAATTGAATCATACTCTTCCACCATGGCATCTACCCATGCGGGGTCCTCCACAACTTCCTCGAAATAGGATGGCTCTGTCACGATACACTTGCTCATAAGAGCCATGTATCCAGTATACCTGTCAGGTGACTGTCTTTGTCTGCACTGTGATGTCGGTGCTCCTACAATCTTCTCTACATCCTGAATCAGTCGCTCAGCTTTTGTAGTGCGCTTCCGCCCTCTGATGGTTGGCGTTGCATGAGTGGTCTCTTCCACTCCATGAACCTCCTCTTGTGGCTGATCCACATCCTGAGGCTCGTCCTTAGGAACTAATAGCTCCTTGTCTACATGCAAGTGTGGCTCCCTTTCAATCGAACACTTCATGGCTTTCTCCTCATGAAATTTGATATCCCGTCGCACAACAGTCTTCCGACTGTCTGGAAAATACACACAATAGTTGTGGGGTGTATCAGTGTACCCCACAAATATCCCAACCTCTGCGGTTGGCTCTAGCTTCTTCCTGGCATCCTTCGTCACATGAATGTAAAAAAGTGAACCAAAAATCCTCAAATGAGAAATATCAGGCCTCTTACCCGAAAACGCCTCCTCGGGTGTACTCATGCCAAGTATCCTGTGAGGACAATGGTTTTGCACATAAACCGCAGTATTGCATGCCTCAACCCACAAGTGTATGGGAAGGCCCTGATCATGCAACATCGCCCGTGCAGCACCCACGATTGTTCTGTTATTTCGCTCAGTGACCCCATTCTGCTGTGGGTTATGAGGCGCTATGAGCTCTCTTTGAATTCCTTCTATGCTGCAAAAGTCCTTGAATTCTCTAGAGACGAATTCACCACGATTGTTGCTCCTAAGAGCCTTCACCTGCTTCCCCGATTCTTTCTCAACCAGTGTCTTGAACTCACAGAATGTTGAGTATGTCTCGCTCTTCTTCTGCATGAAGAAGATCCAGCACTTATGAGAAAAATCATCAACAAATATCACATAGTACCTGTGATTTGCTATAGAAGCTACTGAGAAAGGTCCACACATTTCTGTGTGAATTCTCTCAAGGATCGTCGTGGCGCGAATATCCTTCTCGTGAAAGGTGGCTTTCACAAATTTTCCCAAAGTACATCCCTTGCACTGATCTGACTGCGCAAGTGTACCTTTGGGAAGCCTGGTAGAAATTTGCTGCAAAATTTTCAAAGCACCATGGTGAAGATGGCCCAATCTCCCATGCCATACCTCACCCCCCCCAATCATTCTTTTTCCTTGCCCGCCATTGCTGGCTACTGTGCCCATCTACCTGCAACTGATAAAGGTTCTTAACTCGAACCCCTATCCTCCGAGTTTCACTAGTTGCCTTATTGCGCAGGAAATCCTTTCCCTCGCTAAAGACAACATCATATCCCTTGTCTTCCAACGTCGCCACTGAGATAAGATTATTCTTCAATCCTGGAACATGCATGAAATCCTTCAAGATAAAAGGTTTTCCAGACTCCCTCTCAAAGGAAATGGTCCTGATACCAGTCGAACTGTATCTACCATCATCGCCCATCTCGACGTGCACTCCAAGATCCTTCTCATCTAGATTAGTAAACAAATATTTGTCTCCGGTCATATGGAAAGACGCACCACTGTCAAGAAACCAAACTGAACCCATCATACTTGAGACCAAGCATGCTATCAGTGAAAAATCCAGCTCAAACTGCGAGGCTAAGGCCTCTCTAGCTGTAGATACATCAGCCTGCTTATTTTTCTTTTTCTGTGGACAATTTGTTGCGTAATGTCCATGTTGGTGACAGTGAAAGCACTTCACCTTAGACATGTCTTGCTTCTTGCCTTTCGCACTAGATTGAGAAGAATTCTTCTTGCTCTTCCCCTTCCTTGCTTTGGCAGCCAAAGCGCAATTTTCTTCATCTTCATTCTTCGATGAAAATCCGTCCCTGGTACTTCGCCTTATCTCCTCCTGCACAAGATCCGACCAAAGTCTCTCCCATCCCGGTAGTTTCTCTCGACCATTGATAGATTCCTGATAGGAAATCAAACTCTTAGGAACCCCAAGGAGAGCCAGTCTCACCAAGTCCTTTTCATCTACAGTAACCCCCACACTTCCCAGCTCATCCCTGCACTGGAAAAAATTCGTGAGGTACTTGGGTATACTGTCGCCTTTCTCCATTTTTATCTTCCTAAGTTTATCCTTGAGCACCAAATTCCTCTGGTCGCTCTTGCTTTGGAACAAGTATGTCAAAGATTTCCACATAAAGAATGGAGAAGCTTTAACATGAAGGTTGGACACTATGTGATCCTTCACACCTTCCAACAGAATCCTTTGACATTTTGCTGTCTTCTTTTGCCATGTGTCAAGTACGGAAGCATTGCTAGAAGCATGTTTTGGAATTTCTGCATCTATGAATTCCTTCAGCCGATTATCCTCCATCACCGCCTCTATCCTGTCCTTCCATGAAATATAATTTGAGCTGCCCTCAAGGGCATACTCCAATCACAATCCGTTGAAAGACATCCGAACTTCGACACCAAGAAAACACTCGCTCGCGAATTCGAATTCCACTAAAGACAAAACTCAACCGCTTCAATGTTTTGCAATTGCTCCAATGATCAATATCTCTGATACCATGTAGAAATTATATAAATCAGATATGTTACATCCACATTCTCTCGTGATCACACACTATTTTACTTCATACAATAGCAAAATCTTCTACCATTGATCATTATTCATGAAATAAAATTCAATTGTATGCACTATTATTAAACGATAAAATTACTCACACATATAATTACGTATTTTATAAAAGTCAATGCCTGAAAACTCTTAACTATCTTCAGATAAATATATGTCATAGATATCATCACAGTTCCATCACAGCTCCTCGCTGTTTCCCGCATAATCTCCAATTGCTACACACTAATCAGGTCCGATCTAGCAAATCTCATGCTCCAATCTCTGCCACCTGCTAGCCTGCCTCTACTGCAAAATCACTGCTGAAGAATGGCTCTGAATGAACTCGAATTGGTCCAGCCTTGCTCACGCAATCCTCATTGGCATCTCCAACCATTGTGTGTTGCAAATCATGCAACACTATAGTCACAACTGATAGTCACACTACTCTTTCACCTACCTCTTCACTGGTCTCCACTGAAACTGTCCATGCACTGTAGTTAACTGATGTATTATTTAATTGATTAATGAGTTAATAATTAGTGAATTAATTAATAATTAATTCACACCACTGTCACTAGTGTATCAATCAGTTAGACTAGATACAACTAGCTCAACTATGTTTAACTCAGTTAAACTGAACACAACTCCACCAACTACCTCAATAACTCCACCAAAATCTGTCACATGAGTTCTAACTGAAGTCTCCATGAAATAGCTCCACTTAACCCTCAGGAATAGCGTAATTCCTTCTGTCATCTCCTGTGCCACATCTGTGCACTTAACTGAAGTGCTCCAAGAGAATAAGATAATGTTTATAGTCCAAATATTATTAAGAGCTAATAATATTCGACATATCTATTTTTTAGACTGGCAATCTAAAAATAGATTCCACCCAATATGTCTAAAAATAGAAGTCCATCTATTTTTCCAACTTGACCAACCATCCACAAATAGCATCCTGAAACTCATAGAATATGATCAAAATGTCTAAAAATAGACATAGTCTAAAAATAGACTTGCGCCAAAAAATAGCCTGCGGGCCCACTTAGTGAAGGTGACTCTTTTCACTAAGCTCATCATCTTGTGGCAGTCTCAACATTTACCTTTATACATCAAGCCTAACACTACCCTTTGATAATCATATCCAGCCTAAGATCTAGAATATTTCAATGATTTAGTTGATTGAGAGAGCCCTCTCCAAGGCTATTAGGGTTGGATTCTAGCCTAAACATGGTCAGTGGTTACCTCTGGATTTATCTTTTCAGCCTAGAGAAATTTATAGAGTGCTAACAACTATCATGGACATTTTTTGGAGACAAAACACAATTGCTTTGATTCATAAACATCTTTGTGTACAATTTTTAGTCTAAGAAGAGATGAAAATTTTCTCATGCCATGGCCCTTACTGAAAATTACATAAGCCTCAATGTGATCCAGTAGGTAGTATTTCAATGGGTGATTTCTCCTGCACTTTGGAAAAAATATTTCCAAATGTATTTATGTTCCTTCCTTCTTCTTTTTCATTTGTAAGGTGTCCAATTGATAACTCAATGAGCCGAGTATATCGAATTTGAATTCTTATAACATGTTCCCAATTTCTACAATAGTGAATCCATTTCCCATCATCTTGCCGACTTCTTTCAATAGGTATCTTGATCCTCTCCCAATTTTGAATGTTTCTCGAGAATATCATAATTCAAGAATATCAACATAAGACTAGTGGGAGACATAACCTCTAGTGTGCCTTGGTATTGCACCAAGAATGATACAACTCCTAGAGGCTACCCTACTTTACTTTATCAACCTGGGGTTCGTACAAACTTGGAGGTGATAGTGATATATACACAATAGATGCATTCTACTCATGTCATCCTCTTCTGAGCTTTACGAAAGGGTGCTATTTCTATGGTTTCTAGGTGAAGTCTATCACACTTCTGAAATTAGGCCTAGGGCTACAAATGATTCAAAGCCATGGCACTATCAACAAGTACAGAACTATACTACATCAAACAAGTACATCTAACTATTCTGCAATGAAATAAATCTACTTATTAGACTATGGTAATAATTGAAAAGCAACCTAGGCATATTGCGTGAAGTAAATAGATGAATTGAAATGGCATAAAGGAAACTAATCTAATCACACTTTGTTGGGCCAAATGGCTAAACAAAATCTCCCTACCCTATTCTCTATCTATCCTTCTTTTATTCATGCAACTATTCATGACCTAACTATGCTTGAAAATATGTTGTTTTGCAGCTAGGAGAAGAAAGTGCTAAGGTGGCTCATGGAAGGCTTGAAAACATGGGGGCAAGGATGGAGGTGTATAAGTGGTTTTTGCAGTTTTAGAAGATGGTGATGGTGGTTTTTGGGCTTAAGGAGGGGCCCAGAAGTGCTATTTCAAGTGTTGTTACAGGTTTCCTATAGTGTTATAGGAAAGTCCTGAATTGCTACAAGAAACGGTCTGAGGGAAATATGAGGCCAAAAATAGATGGAAAAATGGTAGGGAAGGTGGTGTGAAGGTGTATTAGGATGAGTGGAAGGTGTCCCACCCCTTGGACAAGCTCAGAACCTCTTGGATTTCCTATCTTGCACCCCTAGGGTTTTCTCACGGTGTAGGGATGAAAAATCCGAAAACAAGGTTGATGGTGATTTTGATGAACAGAGGGTTGATGGAAGATGAGAGATGAAGTTGGAGGTGCTAGTGAAGTTCTCATTGGCTGTGCTACCTATACCTACAATAACACTACATATTTATGCAATAAAAATGGAAAATTTCATGATAAAGACAATGTAAAAGATGACTTGAATTTGTAAAGAAAATCTACTCTAATCTAAAAACAGAGATCTACCATAGCATATTAAACATATCCATGGAATCATAGAAACTAATATCATCCATTCTAAGAAATCATAAACTAATAAACATTTTTGGTCTGTGGGGAAGGTTTTCCCTCCTCAAGCTCTATTGACAGAGATGAGAGAGGGAGGCTTGTCTCACAACTTTATGAATTTATCAACTATTGTACCGCTCATGTAAGCAAACTAAATCCACAGCAAAAGAAAAATGGAAGAAAACTAAAAACAATAAATGGAAATACAAAAAACTAGCTAAATGACATGAAAGTAAAGAATGATTACACAAGAGAGGATGAGGCACATGGATTGGGCCCTAACCTACAATCTTAGCTCTCTAAAACTAGATTAGTAAGGAAAAGTCTGAATACTCATTTCATTTCAAAATATATTCTCATTACATCAATATAAAAGTCTTGAAAAACTTATTACAAGAGAAAGGAGCCTAATGGATTTATCCAAAGTTTGAATCCTAATGAGCTCTTACTCAACCCTATTTAACCTAAAGGGTAGCTACCAACAACTCCCTAGAAAATAGGTGATGAGTCCACTTGACTCCAAGTGAATTATGGCTTGAGTGCACTTGATCTTGAGTTTGCTTGGCTGCCTTTGATTTTGAGTTGTTGGAGGGAATCTTGAGGATCCCTTGGCTTCCTTTGGGAGTTAAGGAGGGTGGAAAACCCCCTAGAATATCTCCTTGTTGTCTAATTCAAGTATTTATGAAAAAATATCCACAAAATGCCATATATTCATGATTTTACTGCATTTAACTTATGTTAGGCACTCGAAGTATGTTAAGCCTCAATCACCACCTACACTAGCATCATAAGATCATAATATAATTAAAATGCAAGAAAAAGAGACTTAATAAGGCAAAACAATGATCATTAACCCATCCAAATGTAGCTAATGATGGAGCTCATCATCACCCCCATACTAAATGGTTTCTCATCCTCTATGCAACTAATCCTCCTTCTGTATTTCCTTTAAGGCTTTGATGGACCCTCTGACTTCCCAAGGAAGAAGTGTCAGAGTCCCTTCAGGAGGGTAAAACCCATCATTCTTTTCTACTTCCTCCCATTCTCTGTTCTTCTCATCTTGGTCCTTCCCATCACTCAGCCCCAAAAACAAGGGTGGACTAAGCTTCAAGCCAAGCCACTGAATATTTTTGGCTTGCATGGCCCTCTTGTACAATGATGCTCCCTCCAAGGAACCCCTCAATATTTATGGTGTGTGGTACTCCATGTTTCTAAGGTTGTGATGGAGGATGTTCCCTCTTCTTTGGCTAGCCATTATGCACTCATCTCCCAACAACATAGAAACATCATCAAAATGGGCCATTGCTTGAGCTTGTGTATGGAGGTACCTTTCAACTAGTTTAGGATCCTTTTCAATCTTTAGATGGTTATTGACGACTCCTCTAGGGATGAACAGTTCTACCCTAATGTGTAAGGGTTATCTGTTTTCTCCTCATAACCCTCCTCATCTCTTGTGCTCTTATCTCCTCATTAACCATCCATGATGCAAAATCCATTAATTTCATATCCCCCATCCTAGGATTGGGGTCCCAAATATTTAAATTTGTTAACAAAAGGTTATTCATATAAAACTCTTCCATTTTTTCCTTGTCAGCCATGATAGCTTGATTGTAGAAACCAATGAATTGTTTATAAATTTGGAAATGTAAGGATCCATGGGAGGCTAAAGTTTTAATTTGAAAGAGGAGCCACTAATCCTTGAGGTAAACTGCATATGAATCTGAAGGATACCTGTATTGAATGGCCTCCATGCACAAATCTGCCATGGTGGCCAGATGTTTACCTTTTTGTTGTAGCTTCGCTTGTAGTGCTACATTGATCATATTTGGATCAAGGACCTAAGTGATAGCTCAAAATTCAAAGTATTTGGAAGTGTGCCAAACCTGAGCAACCAGATAGATCTCATCTTCCTGATTCTGGCTCCGTGAACGGTTCAAAAAATTGACACTGTATGAAGAAGTTATCACAGTTTGAAAAGTCTAGTAAATTGCAATTTTTGGACTTTGACCAAGTTTGACTGGAATTTGAGAAAATTAAAAAGAGAATATTCTAGGTAATATTCTTAGAATAATCCTCAAAATATTCCCTGGAATATTCCATTCAAACCAATCAGGTCATGCCAAGTGGCAGATTGTAATTCGGCAGTGGGTTGGCTTTTTTTATTTTCGGCCAATTACAGGGCGACACGTGGCCAACCCTGAGGCCACCATGTATCCTCAAGACCATGTAGAAAAAGTTGTTGGGACTCCAGAGAATCGAACCATGGACCTCGTTCTGGCTAGCCTACCCGCATGCCAACGCACCACACAACAAGTCTTAACCACATAGGGGTTTCAGTGCTATTTGAAGTGTAACGGTTATGTGGTTGGGGGTCTTGAGGGGCTAGCCCCTCCCCGCATGACTAAGCGCCCAAAACCAAGGGCTTAAGCCTCGGAACCGCCAACACAAAAAAATCAACAATAACCATTCCATGTTATAATGGTGTGGTCACATTGCAAAGTTTAAATGCGACAGTTGATGTTATTCGACAGTTCCGTGATTAATTACTGCCGAAGATTACGATTTAAAGACCGCGTGGTGTGGGCATGTGCCCAACCACTAACCGAATTTTTATGTTACGGTTTAACTGGTAGTTTAACTGGAGCGTACCCACCAAATTTTGGAGAATTTTCGAATTTAACTTGATTTAATTTAAGTTCTCCAATTTTGGTGGAGGATTTTTCGGGGTCATTGGGGAAAATGAGTTCAGGCTCTATCTTGAGCTATATTCGACCAATTTTGGAGTTCCAATAGTAATTTTCCACTATATCAGACATTCTAGACTCATTGGTGAGGGTTTCAGAGCCATCAGAGAACTTTTGATAAGGTTTTTGCTTCAGATAAGTTCTAGGGGCCACTAGGGCCACCATTGGCCAACAGTAGTTTCAGGCCTAGCCAAGGGAGCTAAAGGCCTTATTCAGAAATCCAATAGTCAATTTTGGATGTTTCAAATGTTTTGGAACTAATGGTATGGTTTTAAGAGCCTTTATAGAACTTTGAAGACTGATATTCTTTAGTGAAGTTCCAGGGGCCACTAAGGCCAGCAAGTGCCAGCAGTAGTTTGAGGCCTAGCCAAGGCAGCTAGAGGCCTTATTCAGTAAACCACTAGTCATTTCTGACTGTAATTAGAATTATAAATCCAATGGAGGATTTTTTAGAAACTTTTTAGGACTTCTAGATCTCGAGAAGCCACAAAAAAGTTTTCTTTGACCCTAGAGCCAAGGGGTGCCACCAAGTGTTGGAGGCGAAACCGGAGCAGCCGGAGGCCAATATCAGTGAACCAATAGTCTATTATGACTCTTTTTGACATTATGAATCCATTGAAGGTATTTTTAGAGTCATTTTAAGACTTTTGAAGGTCGAGAACCTACAAGGAAGTTTTGGGCAACCTAGTGCCAACCGTTGAGGGAGGCCTAGATTGGGGATGCAGTGCTCATTTTGAGTAAATGATCAGTCCATTTTGGAGGTCTGATATGTGCTGGAGATAATAGGTGAGGTTTCAAGGATTGAAAAATAATTCTAAAGGAGTTAGTGCCATAGAGAATCTCAGGGTAGCTCAAGTGCACCGACAGAAGGAATCAAGTCTAAGAGAGCCTAGATATGTTTTCAGAGTGATGACAACCATGAAAGGGATATAGATGGTATTATAAACCTAGTGGTTCAGTTCATTTAAACCATTGGAGTTGAGTTTTGTAACTTGTAAAAGAAATTTTCCATAATCCCAAAGAGCCAAGTCAAGATGACAAGAGCTCAAGGAGACGTAGTCCACAATATTTGGGTGAAATCCTAGATTAAATTTTCTGTTATGTGTTGATGTTTATTTGCTGCATTATATGGCTATTGCACATGTTTAATTTCAGCAAAAACAAATGGAATTAAGGCACTTAAACAGTTAAAAAACATACACCTATTTCAAGTATAAAATTCTGCAAAAGTCAAGTACAAGCTAGATCTTTTATTTTTTTAACTGAGTGGGAGGTTCTTGAAAAACATAACAAGTTATCCAAGCCATTTTCAGATCAAATTGGTATTAGAGCACTTGGTTTCTTGATTGGTAGAGCAATAACTTGCTTGTTTGACTTGAAAGGTGTTTTAAACAGTGCAAAGAATTTGACTGTTTGACTGTTTGCAAACTGACTGTTGCTTGAGTTTGCTAGAGGTGAAGGGAAAGCTATTGATAACTAAGTCCAGGAGAGGAAAAGAAGGAAGAAGGGCTGAAAGAAACTTCCTTACCCAAAGGACCTCAAGGCAACCCTTGAAGCACAAAAGGGTTTGTTTGCAAAAGGCTTCTTGAAGAAGATTTTGACTCTACAACCATTTTGTTCAGAAGCTTTGTCAATTGTTTTTGAAAGCTTTGTGAATTTTGTTGAAGTTATTTTAGTTCATTTAATGATGAAAACTTCTTCAAGTGAGGTTTAAAAATCCTCCTCCTTCACAAAATTCTTCAATGAATACATGAAGCAAGACTTCTACATATTGAAGGATATGGTGCAAATTCTATTTGAAGATAGAAGAGAAAGCACTAGACTTCATGAGAAATTGGTTGCTATGAAGCAAGAGAAAGAAGAAATTCTCCAAAGATTGCATGAGATGGAGATGCAGCTCCATCAAGCCCAAGAGGCTTTGACCAAGAACATGCGTGAATCAGAGGTAATTCACTCAAATTTGTCTTCAGTTTCCTCTTCGGATAGATGTGTTGGTTCATTTGAAAAGAACACTAAAGGTATAGGGTCCAAGTTGATGTTTAAAATGGGCTATGAAGGTAAGGGTTTAGGCAAGCATGCACAAAACATGATTGATCCTATTTTGGTTGAGGAAATACGTAAGAAATTTTGTTTGGTTATGTTCAATCTAATGGCGAAACTCCAAAGCCATGAAGGCATGTGAGGCAACTTCAAAGAGAACTTTTGTTCCAATTTCTAAACCACAAACATGTCAAGTTTGTTTTCAAGTTGATTTCCATTGTTTGAAGCCTATGTTGCAACAAGATGTGTGTATACATGCAACTTATGGAGAACCTGGAACCTCTATTAGTTCATCTCCTCGTGAAGGTAAAAAGGATGGACATGCAAGGCAACATTTGAGGTATAATTATTCCCATAGTCAAGTTTATTATGTTTCTGATAAGCATGACAAATATTCATGCTTGAATGGAAGAAAGAGTTGTTGTGCATATTGTGGTCTATGTAACCATGATGTTTCAAAATATTGGAAGAGGATGAAGGCATACAGGAAACAGTTGAAGCGAAGGAAACTATAAAATAAGGTGCAAAAGACTTGCACACATTGCCATAAAAGGGGACATGTTGTTTCCCAATGTTGGACATTACATCCAACTAATCATCTTAGGAACATGCAACAAGAGGATAGAAAGACTAGATAAAGTGGAACCAAGGATTCCATAATTGATGTGAGAACATATGTTTCACATGAAGAAGATTTTTAGTAGCAAAAGTCATCGTGGAAGTGGCTTGGTAAGAAGTGGTTTGACTTCTTGACATAGTAAGACATACATCCATTTGTACATATAAAAATTTCAGTTATGTATGCACTTTTTTTGTTGTAATCTCATGTTTGTTGGAGCCACCTTGGATAAATGATCAAGGAAGCGATGTTCAACTACCTTCTGTAAATTTCTCGCCAGAAATTTCTGAGTGAGTTCAAGGAAGACAGTTCTTAACAGGAGGACAAGCACATCTAGGAAGGGAAGTGTCGACTACCTTCAAGTTGTGGTTCAAAGGCACTAAGCCATGCAAGGAAAGTGTATGGAGGCTGAAAAGAAAAGGGTATTGTACTCTCATCTACTATACAGATCAGTATATCGGTCCTTTGGGGTCCAAATGATTCCCAATGGGGAGGTGTGACCAGATTTGGATAAAGGACTTAAGTGACAGCTCAAAATTCAAAGTGTTCGAAAGTATGTCGAACCTAAGTGACCGTATAGATCTCGTCTTCTTGATTCCAGCACCACAAATGGTTCAAAAAACCGACACCGTATGAAGAAGTTATCGTAGTTTGAAAAGTCCAGTAAACTACAATTTTTGGAATTTGACCAAGTTTGACTGGAATTTGGGAAAATAAAAAGAGAATATTCCAGAGAATATTCCTTGAAATATTCCTTGGAATATTCCATTCAGACCAGTCAAGTCATGCCAAATGGCATAATGTAATTCGGTAGTGGGTTGACTTTTTGATTTTTGGCCAATTACAGGGCGACATATGGCCAACCCTGAGGCTACCACCTGTCCTTGGGACCATGTAGGAAAATGTTTTGGGACTCTAGAGAATCAAACCATGGACCTCGTTCTAGCTAGCCTACCCATGTGCCAACGTGCCATATAGAAGGTCTTAACCACATAGGGTTGCGGTGGTATTTTAAGTGTAACGATTATGTGGTTGGGGGTATGGAGGGGCCAGCCCCGAGGGCCAACCCCTCCTCACATGACCAAACACCCAAAACCAAGCGCTTAAGACTCGGAACTGCCAGCGCAAATAGTCAACAATAACTATTTCCTATTATAATGGCATGGTCACAATGAAATTTTAAATGCGATAGTTGATGTTATCCGACAGTTCCGCGGTCAGTTAATGCCGAAGATTATGATTTGATGATTGTGCGGTGTGGGCATGTGCCCAACCACTAAACCGAATTTTTATGCTACGGTTTAACTAGTGGTTTAACTGGAGCGTGCCCACCAAATTTTGGGAAATTTCTGAATTTAACTTCAGTTGACTTAGGTTCTCCAAATTTGGTGGAGGATTTTTAGGGGTCATTGGGAAAAATGAGCTCAGGCTATATCTTGAGCTAGATTCGACCAATTTTGGAGTGAAAATAGTCAATTTCGACTATCTCAGACATTATAGACTCATTTTTGAGGGTTTCACAGCCATCAAAGGACTTTTGAGTAGGTTTTTTCTTCAGATAAGTTCTAGGGGCCATTAGGGCCACCATGGGCCAGCAGCAGTTTGAGGCATAGCTAGGGGAGACAGAGGCCTTATTCAGAAATCCAATAGTCAATTTTGGATGTTTCAGATGTTCTAGAACTAATGGTGTATTTTTAAGAGCCTGTAGATAAATTTTTAAGACTGATATGCTTCAGTGAAGTTGCAGGGGCTACCAGGGCCAGCAAGTGCCAACAGCAGTTCGAGGCCTAGCCAGGGGCAGCTAGAGGCCTTATTCAACAAACCAATAGTCATTTAGGACTGTAATGAGAATTATGAATCCAATTGAGGATTTTTTAGAAGCTTTTGAGGACTTCTTCAAATCTAGAAGCCACAAAGAAGTTTTATTTGACCCTAGAGCCACGGGGTGCCACCACGTGTTGGAGGCGAAACCGGAGCAACCAGAGGCCAATCTAAGCCAACCAATAGTCTATTCTGAATATTTTTGACATTATGAATCCATTGAAGGGATTTTATGAGTCATTTTAAGACTTTTGAAGGTAAAGAACCTACAGAGAAATTTTGGGCAACCCAGTGCCAATCGTGGAGGGAGGCCTAGATTGGGGATGCAGTGCTCATTTTTAGCAAATGATCAGTCCATTTTGGAAGTATGATATGTGATGGAGATGGTAGGTGAGGTTTCAAGGCTATAAAAATAATTTTGAAGGATTTAGTGCCATAGAGAAGATCAGGGTAGCTCAAGTGCACCGACAGAAGGAATCAAGTCTAAGAGAGCCTAGATCTGTTTTCAAAGTGATGACAACCATGACAGGGATATAGATGGTATTATAAACCCATTGGTTCAATTCAGTTAACCATTGGAGTTAAGTTTTGTAAATTTTAAAATAAATTTTCCATAATCCCAAAGAGCCAAGTCAAGATGACAAGAGCTCAAGGAGACGTAGCCCACGATATTCAGGTGAACTCCTAGATTAAATTTGCTATTATGTGTTGATGTTTATTTGCTGCATTATATGGCTGTTGTACATGTTTAATTTCAGCAAAAAAAAATGGTCTTAAGGAACTTAAACAGTTAAAAAACATACACCTATTTCAAGTATAAAATCCGCAAAAGTCAAGTACAAGCTATATCTTTTATTTGTTCAACTGAGTGAGAGGTTCTTGAAAAGCATAACAAGTTATCCAACCCATTTTAAAATCATACATGCTATGCCCGTGCTTTCTGAAGTTGCTCCTTTAAAACTCACTCTTTGAGCCTCACATCAGATAAATCCTTCCCTAAATCAGCTACTTTTCCTTCCATGATCCCTATGTCATACACTCCTTTACATGTGGCAAGATTCATCCAATGATGAGTGTGTGCCCTCTCTTCCTCCAACTGATAAAACATAGGAATTGTGAATTTTTGAGGAATTAATACACCCCCCTCAATGTATGTGTAGTAAGAGCTAAGATTGGTTTGAGGGCCAGGGTTTGGCACCATTGCAACATCTTTGTGGATTCATTTTGGTGAGGTGGCCTCTTCTTTATCATCCTTTCCTCTCTCTTTTTCATTATGTTTTTCCTCTTGTGTCTTGCCCTCAGCTTCCTTGACCTCTTGCCCTTCTGTGGTTGTCTTTTCCTCTTCAACCAAGGAATTTTTCTCCAAATATGTGCTTGCTGGAGTTTCCTGTAGCAAAATCTATTTTTCTTGCTGAAGACCCTCTTCTCCTTATTTTTCTATCTTTTTAGTCCTTGGATGGTCTGTGGAGGTTGCATGAGGTATATGGGCTACCAATCTGGTTGAATGTCTCCTGATATATGTTATAGGGCTCCTTATAGGAGAAGTGACTTCTTGAACCCTTCCTTCCTCTAATATGATTTCTTCCTCCTTATTTGGTTATTCTTCAATGGCGATAGGGCTCTTGGTGGGAGTTTGTGGTTTTCCCTGTCTCACCCTCTGACTCTTCCTAGTTCTGAAGTACATAGGTGTTTGCCTCTTTGTTTCTATTTTGATAGGTGTGCTCAAAGTATTTAGGATGGAAACTACCTCTTGATCTTTGATGTGAGGTGACATGATTGTGTCTTAAGGGGAGGTTTCACGGCATAAGATATGGTCCACATCTTGTTTTTCATCAGTATTTTCTTCCTCCTTTCCCTCAACTTATTCTTGCTATCTTTCTATTGTCTCTATGTTTATTGTCTCAATTTCCATCTCTTCCTTTTCTTCTTTATTTTCTGCCTCTTCTTCCTCCTCTTCTACCTCCTCTTCTACTTCCTCTTCTACTTCTTCTTCTCTAGGGCTAGAAGAATGTCTATGAAAGAAGACCAGGATACAAGTAGGTTTAACCTTCTTAAGGCATCATTTACAATCAGTTTTATTAGGCCATGATGGGACAAGTGCTAATATTTCCTTTGCCTCACTTTATGGCTCATGTCAGTGATGGAATTTAGGAGGAATTGAGGGACACTTAATCTCTACTCAAGTGGGAGCTCTCCTTGGAACCTAAGTTCATTTAACAATCTGAAATGATACCCATAGACCACACTCAATCTGCCTTCACAAGAGATGAATTTCATGATGTGGAAAGCAACTTCATCCCAGGGGTATGGAAGGCTCTCTCTCCTCACACCATTTTTGTCTTCAATATACTCCTCTTCTGGTAGAAATAAATTCTTTTTGGTTGTAGTGCTAGGCATTCTTTCCTTAAACCATTTGACTCCTAAGGTAAAGGTGGTAATTTAATATTCCCAATTAGCCATGAGCTAGTTGGAATATTAAATTTTGTTTTTGTTTCCTTGTTTGATGAATAAGAGGGTATGGAGACCCACAAATCTCCTTAATATGAATAAAATCACTGCTAATGTGAAAGGAGGACATCTTAGCAGCTTGTTTAAGCACCCTTGTGTGTGAAAAAGGGCTGGAACACATAGAATGGGTCAATTTTGACCAAATCAACAACACTGTCATGGAGGAGTGGCATTCATTGTGGGACAACGCAGTTTGGGTTGGAGACTCCATGCATGGAAGTAGTTACTTTAATGAGTGGGGCCAAGGGTGAGAAAGCTCATCACTTATATAATTAAGAGGACGTAAACCATATTTCATTTAGGTATGATATTTTATATTTAGATTATATGGTATGTTTAGACATATAGCTTTCTTCAGCTATTTAGCTAATATTGCAGTGTTGTTTAGCAAAAGGTGCTCCCGAGAGGGAATCCCACCTCTTTCCTTGAGGAGACTCTAAGGAAGAGTATTTCACTACATTCCACATTCAGGCATGAGGCCAAGGCTTTAGTCTTAATGTACAACGAATTTTTTGTTGAGAGGTTGTGTTGTGTTGCAGGGTAGAAGTTGTGGAGGGTTGATTTGGGTGATTGCTGAGCCAGATCTCATTGGAGGAAGGTTCCTTTCTCTTGGGAGGCTATTAAAGAAGGCCCTGGAGCATCATTGCTACATTTGGCACAGGCCATAGTGTTTTTATCCCCTACAGCACAGTATCAATCTGGATCTGCATTATTTTAGGGAGGAGTTGCAGGGGTATTTGCAGTAGGTGATTTGGGAGGTGATTTCTTTAGTGAAGGGGTCAGCCTTTCATCCGGAGGATCCATTGGAGGAGAGAACATTAATTTTCATATTAGCTTTAGCCATTGCTCTTCAGTTACTTGTTGCATCATACTTTCAGCCCTAGGGCTGCAACTCATTTTGTGAATTGGGTGTATTTCCCAGAAACCCTCTTGGGTTGTCTTGGAAGGTTGTTATAGAGCCTAGATCTTTTTATTTGTATCTTATGAGGCATATATCAACCCTTTTATATTTTGTGTATTCATATGCTGTATCAGGGCTCCTATGACTGCACTGTAGAAGTCTTCCGACATTTTGATATAGTAGCAACACCTCATTCTTGAGGGATTTCTGTATTGGAGGCTTGTTCTATCTTGTTGTATGATTTGTGGCCCATTATATTATACATATTTGCTGTTGTTATGATGAATAAGAAGGCTCCATATTGGTATCATGTTTTTATATGATGTTTTACATTGTTATTCAAGCATTGTGCACTATATTCTTGCTTTTCCCATTTGGGAATATTATAGTGGTATCAGAGAATAATCTTGGCTCAGCCTGTGCATCCTTGTTACACAACATTTTGTCACTATCCCTGCAATCCCCATCTCGCCCATTGGAGGGTGATTTCTGTGATCAATAAGCAGTGTCATGCCTTGCAAAGACCATCATTGTATCCCTTTACATGAGAATAATATTCCTTCTGTTGACAATTCCCTGAGTAGAGACTCAGAAACCCTTGTTTTTGCCTCGGCACGAGTAGTCAGTTATGCCCTCGCGCCGAAGAGGAAGATTAACATTGGGCCTCACGCCAGCTGGCGTTTTGTCTCAGTTAGCCACCTGCGCCAAGATGTTTATGTAATTTTTTTAAAAAATAGAGGCGGAGATTCCACTCCAAAAACTTTGAGGATGAGTCATTGGGAGTGGTTGACCTAAATAAACCATAGACTCCCTCCTTTATTTTATGGTTTCCACCTCTTATGGGAACTCCCTAAAGGATAGGCCTCCCTCCCACCTTTTTAGGGATCCTAGCCTCCTCCTTTTCCTCTATAAAAAGAAGTTATCTCTCTTTGCATAAGCTAGTTGAACATAGAGAATTGAACATACTATTATTGAACTATTGAAGAGATAGAATAAGAAGGAATTGCGTTGAAAGAGCTTGAGTCCATGCCTTCATCCCATCCGAATTCCCCGACGAGCATCTGAGACGCACTTCGACTGAACCCTGCTGGAGTAGACTGTGACATCAAAGCATTGGTTGTAACTCTTCCTTCTATTAAATACATATATGTGACTATTTTTTGGTTCCCATTTTGTATTATGTTAGATGTTTAATGTAATATGCTTAGCCCTCTTTGACTGGCTAGTAGTTATGAGTGAAATTATTATGTCGTATGCTGTTCTTGTTTGTTTTTCTATGTGCAAGTATCTGAGCATGACTACAGAAGGATTGCGACATGCCAAGGTAGGAGCAAGAGGCCACAACCATTACATCCACGATGACAGTGTTGGATTCCAGGTAGGTCGATCTACCATGTCCTGTTTTCATTCAGTAATTAGGAATCAACACTCTAGCATGTCTCTTTGTTTATAGACCCACTCTAGGGCTAGAGGGATAGTCTCTGTTCACGGAGAAGATTTACTTGCTTAAAAAAATTGGTGACTCCGCTAGGGATTAGTGTGAGTTTGTCGTTTCATATTGTTGGGTCAATTTCAATTATTGATTTTCTTATCTATCTTTTTTTGGTTTGCTTGCTTAGTTTATATCCTCTGTTCATATCTAGAGTGTCAAGATTGACCTCTGCTCATTGAATTTTGGTTTTTCCCCTTTTCCCATAGTTATCGAGCTTGGTGTGATTTTCTTCTGAACAGTCACTCCAATTGGCACAGGTTGCTTTTGTTGCAGTCATGCCATCCCCTGTTTGGCATGGATTACAGCCTTACAGTCGCATCGAATCCTGTAGGATTTGGTTTGAGCTCCGTAATGAGTCTTTTGGTCAGTTGTGCTTGCTTCTGTGTTATTTTTTATGTGTAATTATGCCTTTGGGATTGTTTTGACTGCTGTCGACTTGCTTTTCTCAATCGTTTGTCCATCTTCTTATCGGTGTAAATTGAGGCCTTAGGGTTTCTAAGTGTCTTGGTGTACTGAGCCTCCTGTTTGGAAATCAAGTCATTTTGATTATTGTCAGTCTCATTCTTGGGTTAGTTGCACTTAGTTTTCTTGATCTTTTTGAGTGATTGCTTTGATTGAAGGATCATTTCATTTTTTCGATTGATTTTTCTCCTTGTTCCTCTGAGCATAGTTTACATTGCTTGTTTTGGGTCATTTTGAAAACTTTCTTTTGATTTGAAAGATTGCAGCATTAGTTTGATTGTTTTCTTGTGTTTGTTTTGTGTTTGATTGAGTCATTCAATTTCAATTCTTACACAATAATCAAGCTAGTGTTTGTTTCCATTTTTCATGTAATTAGTGCCTCATGTAATTCTTTTCATTGAAAAAAAAAAAACATATTTTTCATTTTTTCTTTGCATCGAAAGTGAAATATTCTTTTACATAACTAGCATCTGATTGTCTAGGAAAGAGTTTCATTTTCGTTTGATTGTGTTAGATGCATTAGTGGATTTCTTCGCATACTTTCATTGTTTGCTATTGTTTGAAAGATCTATATCCTTCCTGTAACTAACATTCATTGTTTTGGAAATGATGTTCATTTGCATATATCTTGCATTTAGGAAATTTGAGATCCGAATTCAATAAGGCCTTAAAATGAAACATAATCCAAGATCAACTTTAAAATTCATTTAATTAACCTAAGGAAGCATTGAAACCTAATGAAACATGTTCAGTGGTATAGGCTAGAGACTTTTTCTAGCGTCTTAAAACCTAGTAGCTGTCATTCGCCATCTAGCCTTAGACAGCACTAGTACGGACTTGTGCTCCCCGTACCATCGAGTATAGAAAAGGATACCCTCATAGGTTGCAATCCTTTATCCATACGAAGCCGTGTTTGCCGCCCTGTAACAATGATACACCAAACACAACATTCGGGGAGACTACTTGCACGTATGTCAAGTCCTTGGTCATTTCTCTTTCATTTGATCACCAAGGTGTATATGGCAGTTCACGGAAACTTGGTACACCCTCTTGCTTAGATTACCTGAGTAGTCATTTTGTCTTTTCGTGACTCTCTAAAATTGAAAATATCATCAAGAACTTGTCCTTTCACGCTTGTTCAAACTGAAAGCGACAAGAGTCACCTTTTTCCCTTTTCTTGACTCTTAAAATTTGAAAAGGCATAGTTTTGTTTCAGTGTCTTAAAATATTACTTGCCCACGAAATATTCCTGGTTAAAGTTTTCTTCCTTAGTGTGTTTTTTTAGGGTTGTTTTCGATGGAAACGTTTCCAAAGTTCACTAACCAAGGAATCCATTCTGAAGGGAATCTTGGTCCTTTTCCTACTTTTGGGAATGTTGGTGCTCCTTATATGGCAACATTATCCCTTCCTGGGTTAAATTTTGGTTTTTTTGTGTGGTTATTCTCCACCTCTGTGGTCTCGAGTATTCCACCCTCTGTACAACCATCTCCTCCACCTAAACAACATCATGTTGATTCTAAGGTGGACCTCTCCGTTTCTTCACTTGTTTCTTCGTCCTCCTCTTCTACTTCGCTTGGTTAAAGTCTAGATTCTAGTAACCAGGTGGCTAAGAAGAAGACGAAAAAGAAGAAGTCAGATAAAGGAGAGGCTAACTCTGCGGCTATCGCACCTAAGAAACCTTCCCTTGATAAACCATCCCACCTTCCACGGAAAGTCAAATTCCCTTGCATGTTGTGCAAAGGTTACCACTTCCTTTGAGATTTCCTTGGCATCCCCAAGGTGCTCGAGGTATGGTCCGATGACCGTCCACCGTTGGCTTTAGCTTCTGGAAGTCATATTGGTGACACATCTTCGACTAGAAATGATAAGACTCATAAGAAACAGGGTACGATTACCAATCCCTCTAAGTTGTGTGAAGGGAATCATCCCATTCACCTTTGTCCATACATGGATGAAGCCACGAGAGTGTTGGACAACCCTATTGTTTCTGCATTATGCCTTCTGGTTGGTTACCAGAAACTTTCTTCGAGTCCCTCATTAGTTGATTCAACGGTTAGTCAAGAGTCATCCTTGGTCAATCCGATTCCTTCAGAAATTCAAATTCAAGGACCCGTTCCCAACCAACCATTGTTCAAGGAATTGGTTGATTTGATACTGTCTGTGGTTCATTAGGTCTTTTCCGTCGAGAGTGGATCTCATCCCCCTCACGTTCTTCTTGTTTCTTCAGATTCTTCAGACTTGGAGAAAGATTCTCTTGTCCCTGTGGATCAAGAAGTTTCTCTTCCTGGTCCCATATCCGAGGTCTAGGAGGGTGCTCCTCTTGCTCCGATATCCCTAGGGGATGACCATGTTAGTTCTATGGTACCCCCTCCAAGTAGTTTGGTCACTTTCTTTGATTAGAGTCGATTTGTAGGATACTGCCTTCCTTCTCATGTGCCTTTTGAGATCACGGTACAGGTCTTCAGAATAGTCGTACCTAGCACAATTATAGATGAATGCGAGTCTGTTAGTGTTCTATCTTCCACTACTTGGAAAGCTTTTGGTTCTCCACCGCTTGTGCCTGTTACACAGAAATTTTTGGCATTTAACAGAAGAACCAGTCAACTGTTAGGGATCCTTCCTAAGTTGCCTGTTACTTTGGGAGGGAAAACTGTCTATATAGACGTGATGGATGTTCCATGCCCCTTGGATTTTAATCTAATATTGGGGCGCGACTATGCTTATGCCATGGGTGCCATTGTCTCTTCCCTCTTTCGTGTGATCTTTTTTCCACAAAAAGGTCAGATCGTGACCATTGATCAGCTTTCATTCTTTGGTCCTGAGGTGGCAACTGGCCCACCATCATTTCTGCTAGATTTTTATCCGCCGGTTGTATCTTCTCCACCATAGGTTAATTATGTGGCTACCTTTCCCGTGCTCGCATTTAGTGATAGTGTCGTTGTGCGTCGTGTGCTGGGGGAATTGGATCCTGATTTTCGAGATGTTGTTCTCCCATCAGATGTGAACCTCTTGGAAGCCATGACCTCTTATTCATTATGGTAAAAGGTCGTGGAGCATGGTTCGTTTTCTTGTGTCAAGCTCCTTAAAAAATGAAACAAGCTCGGTGGAGCATAGTTCCTTTCCTTGTGTCAAACTCCCTAAAAAATGAAACAAGATGTCATGAGGATAGTTATTTTAATGTGTCAACCTCGCTAAAACAATGAAACACGTTCTTGTTCAATTCGATTCTTTGATATGATCTCATAAAATCCCAGTCGAGTATTTATCTTGATCTCTTAATCTGAACCTTCACTCCATCTTCCTTTCATATGCACTGAAGCTTGGGGGGCGTGTACCTCGAATTGAGTCACCATGCTAGGGGCATGCAAATATTTTCAAGCATAGTTTATCTTTGTTTCAAGCTTGTGTAAAAATGAAACCAACTTCAAGCAGAGTTTCTTGATTCCAAGCTTGTGTAAAAATGAAACCATTCCCATTTTACCTCTTGTGATTTCCATTTTATCAGCCTATTTTTCTAGATGAGCCTTGTTTTTCTCATTCCATCATTACCATCTGCTCGACCAATCATATGCCCTCACTTGGTTTTTTTCCCATTCCTAAGGAACCGCTGCAATGAGTGGTCTTGTTAGCCAACCTCTTGACCTTTACTTGTTCTAAGCAGTTCCACCATCACCAGAACCAATTGCTACCCTTAATACCACTCATTCCTATAGGAGGATTCATCTTTCAGCCCTTTTTTGACTCTCTAAAACAGAAAAGATTGCCAAGACTCTTGTCATTTTGAACTCGTTAAAAGGCTGTGAAACAATATCTACCCAGTATACGTTTACCCCTTTTTCGGGTTGGGATAGATTATTTACGAAAAAGGAATACCTTAGCCTATCACGACTAAGAGGTTCTTTTAGATATTGTTTTCTACCTTTTCAGATCTGAGAGACTATTCACGAAAAGGGCCATGATGGAGTTTTATTTTCTACCTTCTTTTCAAAATCTCTAAACATGAAAAGATGCTGAGTTCTCCCTTTGTCAAACTTGTTAAAACCTAATGACATTGGACTTCGTCACCATGACGTTATTCGAGTTCCTCCTTCCCAGGGCTCGTAAAATGTACTAGGTTGGATTTTTCCAAAGGAAAAAATTACACCACAAGCATATGCTATCCCCTTCAAGCTTGTTTTAAAAATAATAATTGGGGTACTCGCCAGAAATGGTGGGGGAAAATGGAACCAAGGTTTAGTTATGTTGGCAATATGTCGCTCTTGAACATGACACTTTTCTGCATTCGTGTCGGGTTGGGGACATCTCATTTCGTCATTTTTGCCTCCATGGGTTTGGGTAATATATTTTGACCTCTAATTTTCTCTTTGCTATGTCATCATGACCTCATATCCTTTGATGTAAAGTACTACCAATTCCAGTGTCGTGTTGCTGATATGTTCAAGAGAAGTTTGCCTCTGCAGTTCTCAACCTCCATCTGATTCTCTGTTGGTCTTGATTCACTATTATCATGTTACTCTGTCTCATGTCGACGATGTGGGAAACATTATGGCCCACCTTTGATCAGGTCACTTCTTATTGACTTCAGCTCATTATCTAGAATTTTGATCTAGAGACTCCCTTCTGGTACCTTGGAGCTTGCATGCCTTAATGGTAGGTTTTTCACATTCGACACAAGGTCCACATCATTGGCCTTCGATTGAGTGATTCTGTGGATGTTCGGTGCCAGATCACTGTTCACATTTCGTAGATTGCACAGGTTGTACCTTGAGATCCATTGTCACTATTGGTGGTTTCTCTCGTGCCTTTTAACAACTTTCATCATTGGCTGGTCATCAGGTGATTTTCTTGCATGTTTGACTTCAACTCATATATTCGCATACTTGAATTTGTACTTGTTCGAGTCGAGATGGAGTGCAAGACCCTGGGTTTTGTCTAATAAAATCCAGGCTGCGGATTTTTGTGGATTATCATGACTTATTGCATGAATCTTTTGATTAGATGGCTGCGACCATACTTGAGTCTATTTGTTGATCCTTACTGTTGGATGGCTGCGTCCATACCTCAGATCTCAATTTTTATACACTCTATTATGGATGGCTGCACCCATACGACATGTTCATGTATCAGAGATATCAGTTGTATTTGTAATTGTAGGTTTTCTGACAACAATGTTTGGTTCTAACGCATTTTTATAAAGCATTTCACCCCTCCCTCTCCCTCGGACCTCATGCTTTAGGGGGCATCTGTTACACAACATTTTGTCACTGTCCCTGCAATCCCCATCTCGCCCATTGGAGGGTAATTTCCGTGATCAATAAGCAGTGTCATGCCTTGCAAAGACCATCATTGTATCCCTTTACATGAGAGTAATATTCCTTCTGTTGACAATTCCCTGAGCAGAGACTCAAAAACCCTTGTTTTTGCCTTGGCGCGAGTAGTCAGTTATGCCCTCGTGCCAAAGAGGAAGATTAACATTGGGCCCCATGCCAGCTGGCACTCTGTCTCATTTAGCCACCTGCACCGAGCTGTTTATGGAATGTTTTTTAAAAATAGAGGCAGAGATTCCACTCCAACAACTTTGAGGATGAGTCATTGGGAGTGGTTGAACTGAATAAACCACGGACTCCTTCCTTTAGTTTATGGTTTCCACCTCTTATGGGAACTCCCTAAAGGATAGGCCTCCCTCCCACCTTTGTAGGTATCCTAACCTCCTCCTTTTCCTCTATAAAAAGAAGCCATCTCTCTTTGCATAAGCTAGTTGAACATAGAGAATTGAATATACTATAGCTGAACTATTGAAGAGATAGAATAAGAAGGAATTATGTTGAGAGAGCTTGAGTCCATGCCTTCTGAGAGAGCTTGAGTCCACGCCTTCATCCCATCCGAATTCCCTGACGAGCATTTGAGACGCGGTTCGGCTAAACTCTGCTGGAGGAGTCTACGATGTCAAAGTATTGGTTGTAACTCTTCCTTCTATCAAATGCATATATGTGACTATTGTTTGGTTCCCATTTTGTATTATGTTAGATTTTTAATGCAATATTCTTAGCCCTCTTTAACTAGCTAGTAGTTATGAGTGAAATTATTATGTCGTATGTTGTTCTTGTTTGTTGTTCTATGTGCAAGTATCTGAGCATGACTGCAGAAGGATTGTGACATGCCAAGGCAGGAACAAGAGGCCACCACAATTACATCGACGATGATAGCGTTGGATTCTAGGTAGGTCAATCTACCATGTCCTCTTTTCCTTTAGTAATTAGGAATCAACACTCTAGCATGTCTCTTTATTTCTAGACCCACTCTAGGGCTAGAGGGATCGTCTCTGTCCGCAGAGAGAATTTACCTGCTTAAAAAATCCTAAGCCAATATGTAATTAGAAGAAGGAGATCCTCTCACAGATAGAGAGAAGAGGTATCTCAGAAGAAGAAACCGGAAGTTTGACTATATAGATGATAAAAAAGACAAGGGTAAAACCCCTTTATCAGGAGAAGATAAGGAGAAGGAGTATCCAAAGCTAATTCTTTGAGCTATGCAAGACATTGCTAGATAAATAAAGGAGACGAGGATGGATATATACAAGGAGTCCCCTAAAGGGTTTCTACATGGTGAAGGATCTGACATTTATCATCATCGGAGTGATCAACCACTAAAGCAGAAACAAGTTTCTCAATGCTCTACAATGCCTATATTCTTAGCAGTGGGAAATGAAGGGTTTGAAGAACAAGAAACTATTGAAGACTATTTCATGTAATATGAGTCTCAATCTCAGAGATTCAAGGATCACTTGAGTTTTCAAGAATTTTTTCAGATTAAGGACAATAGGAGAACCAGGCATCACAACAGAGGTGGAGGGTTAATTCAGAATCATGATCTAGTACACCAAACTATGGGCATATTTTTCTTACCCAAATTTTATGGGTCATATAAATGCACTGCCAAATCATGGGTAGAGAAGCTAGACATCTACTTCCAGCTGAACATAGTACCAAAGATGGAGGCCATCAAGATAGCAGCACCGCACCTTGAGGGTGAGCCACATGATTGGTGGTTTCATGGCTTGTCTACATTGGGTCATGCCAATGTGACTGCATATTCAGAGTTCACAAGGAGGTTGGTGGAGAGGTTTGATCGGAGAGATCTAGAGGCACCATTCATGGGGTTAGAAAAGCTCAAACAATCAGGTAATCCAGAAAATTATATTTTTGAATATCTAAAACTTTCTGTTATGGTTTCTGAATTATCTATAGTAAGAAGGTTCTATATGTTTATTGATGGGTTATCAGAACCTCTTCATGGGTTGGTTAAGTCGACCAAGCCCCCTACCATTCAAGATTCCATTGAAAGGGCTAGACATCTACAAGATGCCTTGCCAAAAGCAAAGGCAACATTTCAGCAAAAGCCCACTTTTCCATCCAAGGGAAAAGATGAGAAGGCTCATCCTTCAAAGGAGAGCCAAAGTAAAGTACCTCTTACTGACGATGTCCGAAGAGACTTGAGGAGAAGGAATCTTTTCTTCACATGCCAAGAATCACGGGAACCCGGACATAGATGTGCAGAAGGAAAGGTACACTATATAGAGGTCTTCTCAGATGATGAGGAGGAAGAAGAAGAAGAACCAAAATGGGGCCATAGCGCTGGAATAGTAGGAGATGATCCACCACCACTAGGAGGTGAGTATGGAGAAATTGCTCCAATTAGAGGGACTCTTGCATCATTGAGATTGGTACCCAAATATCAGGAAACTTCCACACAGGAAACATAGTTAGATTTGCATAGTGGAGGCAAGGACATGTTAGTCCCATATATTATGCATATGAGATTGGCCCATGAGACATTACTTTTTTGTGGCAAGCTACCTGGGAGGCCACCTGATCTAGAGTTGGTGAGAGATGTCTCACAATATGTTACACTGCTCATAGATCCAGGAGGAGTGGGAACATTGGAAGGTTATGATACAACGCAGAGTCTTGGGTAGGCTCAAGGAGGAGGGAGACATTATCCCACTATCATCATTACCCACTCTCACATCTCATCTTGCGCTAAGAGAGGATGCCATAGGGATGGAGGATGTCACCATCATGGTGCAAGGAGACTATTCCTTGACTTTGGAGGCTCAGAAGGTGTTCTCACTTGGGGAGAAGTCTTCCACATATAGAATATGGTTGCCACTCATGCATGCCTTGGCCAAACTCAGGAAGTTTTGGGCAGGTGATAGCTTCCCATGGAAGACTAACCTCCAAAAGCTTCAACCTTTACTTGAGCATGAGCAGCTACAAGAAGAGCAACAGAGAGGGGATAACAACATCCTGGTATGTGACTTTGGCATGAGAGATGTCAAAGAGGAGGATAACCATATGACATATGTTTTATGTGATAGATCATTAGTGTTGTCACCATGGAGAATAGATCCATATTGGAAATCCCAGTTGTTGGTGGATTATTCTAAGGATATTTTTACATGAATGATACTTGATGACCAGATTTTAGAGGAGGGATATTCAATCAGAGATGAGTTCATCTAATATCATGGTAGGATCTTCTTATCTAGAGCTTCCAAGCTCAAGGAGAAATTGCTACAAGAAGCACATGAAGATTTTCTCTTTAGCCATACTTATTCCATGACAGCCTACAACACCATCATGGAGGGATACACTTGGGAAGGCTTTGAAGAGGATATATATCAAAATTTGAGGAGATGCATGGATTATGTGGAGATGTAGGAGATACAAAACTCTTTGAAGGAGTTATCACAACCACCTCTTTCCTCTTTTGGAATGAGAGGGGATCTATCTATGGACCATTCCATTTGTATGAGAAGATTTTATGGTATGGATCATGTTTAGGTGCATAATGATTTACATGATGATTATTTGCATTCCTTTACCATATATGTGCAGGCCATTGCTCCAAGTAGGAGCATTCTTCCTTATAAACTTCATGGCCAACCTGGGGCCATAAACATTGTTGAGCATGGCCATTCCCTAGGAGGATATAGGGAGATGATTTACCATTCTGGGTGAGCTCCAAAGGCACCAAACATTTCTCACCTTATCAAGGCATGTGAGAAGACTATGGCAGCAAGTAAGTGGTGGGGAAACCACTTACCATATCATTATCTAAAGCATTCAGGAGATATACTACACTGGTTCCACATGTGGGACTATGAACCACCTCCATTTTTGCATCTTGCTATTTATGTATCATTGGTTTTGATCCCATACATTGATGATGTTCTTATTTTTTTTATGGGAATGAATGGAGGAAGGATGGAAGGATTGGATGTGCCCTTTGGGAGAGATATTCTCCATGTTTCTTATGCTTCATGTTTCAGGGAGAACATTAGGCAAACCATGATTGCTACATTAGATATTTTGCTTCCTTGTGGGATGAGTCATTTGCATCTCATGAGAACTTGTGAGGAGCATGTCATGGAGGGATGGATTGGGAGACACTTGGATTATGAGGAGAGCTTATCAAATGGAGGTGTCACCAATGGAGGAGGAGAAGGGTTGCAGTGCTCACCTTTTCAGTTGCTTGAGGACAAGCAACATTTGGGAGGGGAGGACTATAATATTCCTAATTAGCCATGAGCTAGTTGGAATATTAATTTTTTTTTCTTCCTTGTTTGATGAATAAGAGGGTATGGAGATCCATAAATCTCCTTAATATGAATAAAATAACTGCTAATGTGAAATGAGGACATCTTAGCAGCTTTTTAAGGCACCCTTGTGTGTGAAAGGGGGCTGGAACACATAGACTGGGTCAACTTTGACCAAATCAACAGCGCTGTCATGGAGGAGTGACATTCATTGTGGGACAATGAAGTTTGGGTTGGAGACTCCATGCATGGAAGTAGTGCCTTTAATAAGTGGGGCTAACGGTGAGGAAGATAATCACTTATATAAGGAAGAGGATGGCAACCATATTTCATTAAGGTATGATATTTTATATTTTGATTATATGGTCTGTTTAGACATATAACTTTCTTCAGCTGTTTAGATAAGATTGCAACATTGTTTAGCACAGGGTGTTCCCGAGTGGGAATACCACCTCTTTCCTTGAGGATCCTCTAAGGAAGAGTATTTCATTACATTACACATTCAGGCATGAGGCCAAGGCTTTTCTGTTGAGAGGTTGTGTTGTGTTGCAGGGTAGAAGTTGTGGAGGGTTGATTTGGGTGATTTATGAGCTAAATCTGATTGGAGGAAGGTTCCTTTATATTGGGAGGCTAGTAAAGAAGGCCCTGGAGCATCATTGATACATTTGGCACCAGGCCATAGTGTTTTTATCCCCTACAGCACAATATCAGTCTAGATCTACATTATTTTAGGGAGGAGTTGCAGGGGTATTTGTAGTAGGTGATTTCTTTAGTGAAGGGGCCAACCTTTCATCCAGAGGATCCATTAAAGGAGAGAATATTCATTTTCATATTAGCTTCAGCCATTTCTCTTCAGTTACTTGTTACATCATACTTTCAGCCCTAGGGCTACAGCTCATTTTGTGTATTGGGTGTATTTCCCGGAAACCCACTTGGGTTGTCTTGGAAGGTTGTTATAGAGCCTAGATATTTATTCTTTGTATCTTATGAGACATAAATCAGCCCTTTTATCTTTGTGTATTCATATGATGTAGCATTTCTCCTATGACTGCGCTGTAGCATTCTTCCAACATTTTTATATAGTAGCAGCACCTCATTCTTTAGGGATTTCTGTATTGGAGGCTTGTTCTATCTTGTTGTATGATTTTTGGCCCATTATATTATACATATTTGCTGCTGTTATGATGAATAAGAAAGCTCCATATTGGTCTCATTTTTTTATATGATGTTTTACACTGCTATTCAAGCATTGTGCACTATATTCCTGCTTTTCCCATTTGGGAATATTACAGGTAACTCTGGTTATGCGTTCAGGATATAGTGTGATGGATATTCCTCTAATCATAGTGGTGGCTATCTCTTATGAATGTGAATGCAAAGCCACTGCAAATTATTTAGCTATTTAATCATCGAAACCTTTCAATAGCTCAAATAACCCTAGCCATTGGTGAGTTCAGAAGATTTCCATAACCTGAGGGTGTTGCCTAACTCTCTTAATATCATAAGGCTCCCTTATTTTTAATCCCCCTCCCATTTTAATGCTATGATATGAAGTTGGTGAGAGGTTTTTAGAGGTATGTCTTCAAGATGGAGGCCTTGAAGCAAAATGAAAGAAAATTATTTTACCCTTTAACTGTCAAATTTATTTTTGCTGAGTGTGAATTATATGGAGAAATTTCAGTGCTAGAGGATGAAAATCCACTTAACTTGGTCCTCTGCTATTTTGGTTTGATATATGGAGGCTTTGGGAAGCCAATTCACCCACAGGTGACTCTGTGTTTCCCTCTAAGCTTTTGCTGGTACACTTCGGAAATTGCATGTAGAAAAACCTTGTTTCTTGTAGCACAATGGTGCATGCAAGCCCAAACCTCGATGTTGCTCTTCTGATGGCTCCCACTTCTCTCCTGCTCTTACTGCTCTTCGAAATTATCAACACAATGATGAAAATGAGACAAATATTACCTTTATTGTATTTTTAACCAAATTTGGACCGTTGTGGTGACTCATACTTAACACGAGTTTCCTCTTTGAGATCGTTGGCCCCCACTTCAGCTAATCATTGCTGACCTCATGATAATTTCCCCTCATACCCATCCACTCTTACTTGACTCGATTTGACTTGCCCAGGTGGCATTAACTTTCACTTTTCCTCCAGTTTCACTTTACGAAGGTGGCCAAGTTAACTGGCCACCTTTTTGCCTTTCAAATTTCTAAAACTCGACATTCAACTATTTTGGCCATTATGGATGCGCAGTGAGCGGTGAGAGGCCATACCTGAGCTTACCTAGTGTTGGTGAGGTTCTAGAGGAGCTAGTGCAAGGAGTTGGAGCTAGTGGTGACAACCTTAGTCTTTTATTTGATGTGTCTTCATTTTTTTAATTGTTTTTTGAGTGAGCTTCTTATCTTTTCTTAGTGAGATGCTTACCTTTTTCTTGTTTTCTTTCTTTTGCAGGTACTACATGGAGGGCTTCAGATTCCATGGTTGGTGTGCTTTTCCCTCTGGAGTATGCTGGCGGTCTCCTGGAGTCATCTACATCAGCTTTCCTTCATATTTTGGCCTTGCTGTGCCACACACAAATTTGTTACACGAAACTTTCTAATACCTGTATCAGTCTGTTTCTTGCCTCTTCTTGCTTCAATTTGTTTAGAAATGGAGGGATGTGGTTTATGTAGGAATTCATTGGATTAATGGAGTGGAGGATAGGCAAGAGAAATGGTTCTTATGCCAAGTTTCCAATGATTTAGTTGCCAAAGGTGCAACATAGGGCTTAGATAGGGAAACCTTGTGCATGGAGTGAAATAGGGGTTTGGGAACGGTAGGTATAGTGAAAAAATTAATTATCATAACCTAAATAAAGTTTTTAATCCCTTAGGAAACATTTTTCTACACAAATAAGTTTCTTGTAGCATTTATAGGAGTTTATGTAGTGCTACAAGAATCCCGTAGCTGCCTAATTTGCTTGTAGCAATTACAATTTAGGGAAAAAAATGAAATTGTTGCCTATCTGATGGGTGAAATGAATGAAGGGATGGATGATGGAGTGGCTTATCGAGTGTGCAAGTAGATAAGAAGAAATAATGAATATAAATAACTCCTCTGGATCCCAAAAACCATCTTCAATTGTTAACCTGAAAAACAAAAAAACACATAAATGCATAGGTATTTATTCTTTTTTCCTTTTCTCTTTATTTTTATATTTTTATCTCTTTTTTTCTTGAAGGAAAGTGGGCTGCCTCCATAGATGTTTTTCAACCCAGAGGCCCGCCTTGGGCACCAAATAGAGGTTTTCACCCAAGGATCTTTTATTCTCTATTTTTTCTTTTTCTTTCTCCAAGACTGCCTCATGGAGGTTTTCAACCCTGGAGTTGGCCTAGGGTGCCTCAAAGAAGTTTTCACCCATGCCTCTATATTAGTATTTAAATTTTATTTTTTATTTTTTTATGGGGCACTATAAACTATGGAGTTTCCCATGACATACACCTCCCTCTTTACGGAATTTATAAATGCTGCCCTAGACAGGGGATTCCTGTAAACTTTGAGCCTATAATGATTGATATGTAGGGGAATTCCTTCCTCATCTATGGTTCTGATATGAAATGTTCCATTTTCATAACATTTGTCCACTTTGTAGGGTCCCAACCATCTTTTCATCAGTTTGCCTTCGAAGTCCTTAAACCTTGAGCCATACAACAACACCCAATATTCTTCTTGAAAGGATTTTTCCTTAATTTTCTTGTCATGCTAGACCTTACTTTGCGGCTGAATTACCTCTGTGTGAAGGAGTGCTTGCATCTTGAACTCATCCAATCCATCACATTGCAACAACCTCTCTTTTTGGGCATTTGATATATCTGTGTCTAACTCAGTTGTCATTCTTAAGGTGTTGAATTAAAAGTCAACATAAATTAGAGCTTTCTTTCCATAAGGAGTGAATCCTGTTCTTGTTTTCCAAGTAGTGTTGTAGGCCCAAGTAGCTTCTACCAATTTTTCCACCCATTACTCTCCAAGGCTCTGATAGTCACTTCCACTTGGCCATTCGCCTGAGGGTGGTAGGCAATAGAAGTCTTATGCTTTATCTTGTGCCTCCTCAAAATATTCTCAATGAGATGAGAAGTGAATTGTGCCCCTTGATCAGTGAATACTTCTATGGGGTACCTAAATTCTAAAACAAATTCTTCGTCAGAAATTCTGCTACTTTCTCCTCAGTTTCTACCTTCACAGCTTTTATTTCAACCCACTTTGTCAGGTAGTCAGTGCAGACTATGATATACTTTTTATGTCTAGGTGGTGGATAAATAGGTCCAATGAAGTCCATGCCCCATTTTTCAAATGGATCAAGGGCCACCTGAGGGTGCAAAGGCATCTCATCCCTTTGTGTAGGTTTCCCCATCCGTTGGCACTGGTCGCACCTGCTAGTGTATCTTCTGGAATCCTAGTGAAGGGTATGCCAATAGTATCCTGCTTGAAAAACTTTGAAGGAAGTCATTTTTGCAACAAAGTGGCCTCCACAAGGGCTATCATGAAATGCAGAGAGGATATCAAAAAATTATTCCTCCCTCACACATATTCTAAGAATTTGGTCAGGAACCAACTTGAAAATATTTACCCCAATCCATGTGAAAGGGGCGCTTTTTTTGATGATCTTTCTTTTCTCCTTGAATGAGAGATTAAGAGGGAAATTTCCAGCAACCAAGTATTTATCTATGTTAGAAAACCATGGTGAGAGTGATGATATAGTAAAAACATTTTCATCTGGCAGTTGGTCATCCACCATTCCTTCTTCACCTGCAAATAGAGCTAACCTGGATAAAAAATATGCAAAAAAAATTCTCCTTTCCAAGTTTATCAACAATTTTTAGGTCAACATTCTCATTTCATTAAATATTTGATGGCTGCATGGTCAATGTGAACAAAGGCTTGATACCCAGTTACATAATGTCTAAATTTTTTTATAGCATGGACAATGGCTAACATCTCCTGATAATCAACACAAATTCAAAATTTTCCATTCTTCTTCGGGACTAGGACAAGAGGAGATAGCCAATCATTGTATGATATAAGATAAATGAAACCTGCATCCAACAATGTCTGCAGCTCTTCCTTCAATATGTCCTTTAGAGTTGGGTTCATCCTTCTTTGGGGTTGTCGCACAAGCTTGAATCCTTCTTTGATGTAAATATGATGTCTTCATACTGAAGGATGCACCCCTTTCATGTCCTTGTAATCCAAAGGAAATGCATCTAGGTTTTCTTTTAAAAGCTAGCATAACTGCTTTTCTTCTTCATTAGAGAGGTTTGAGTTGATTTTCAGAGATCTCGATGGGCCAAACTCAACAACCTTGGTAGTTTCATAGGTTGAATCAATTGAGTAAAATTCCATCCAAGGTTGGTTTTCAGACTCTTTGACTAGGTTCTTTGGATAAGCCATGAAATTTGAGAAAGGATAATTGTAGAATTTTCTTCATTTTAGTTTCCTTAATTGACTCTTGAATGAGAAATCCAAAAGTAGATATATCTTCCTTAACATATATTTCATGTGCCATTTTTTATTAAAAGGTGTTATTTCCCTTTGAAGCTACCTTGTGATAGTAAGGACACAATAATTCTCTAGAATGAAGCTAAAATTTTGGTTGGTCTTCAGGGAAAAATAATTTTGTTGAGGTAGGGGATGAGGCTGGCACGCCCTTAGGCTCCTAAGTGGAATATTTAGGCTTCCGTTTCACAAGAAATATATTTATAGGAGTTAATAAGTGAGGCTGGGTATTCCCTTTCTCTCTTGTAATTGTCATACACTCTTAATATTGTGTGTATTTTTAGTGGAGCTAGTATATATACCTCACTAATCTCTAATCCTATCCATGGGAAATTAAAGAGACATACTTTCTAAAACATTACTTAAAGAAATATTTGAATAAAACATATCACACAAAGTTTTATGAGAAATATACTACCATAAATGAAATCAAGAAACAAAAAACTATTGTATTATTGATAGTTCTTGATAATAACACCGAAAATGACAGGCGTTTCAATTACCTCCTAAATAATTGGTAGATAACCGAGAAGTTTTACATTTAATTTTCAATCTTGTGTTCATATAGAACTTGGGAAAAATCAAGCACTATATATGCTAATATAATCTTTCAACTTCCAATGAGGTTGTAGTATTGATTACATATGGCATAGTTAGATGTTTTAATATTATTTCACATGTCACCAGATCACATTTCGCAGAAATTGAAAGGCTCACACTTGCAAAAACTTAAATGTCACACTTGATGGAATTGAAATATCACACTTCACACTTGTGGGAATGTAAATCACTCTTTGCTTGAAAATAATTAAATAGATAAGAAATAAATAACTAGTTTGGAAGGTAAACAAACATGTGAGAAATTAAGTATTTTGTTTTGAAAGTAAACAAACAAAAGTAGGAAAATAGATAGTTAGCTTGATCAAGTTGACTGCTCATTCATAAAATCTCCAAAAAAATGATAAAATACTGCAATATAGAAGATATACTCAACAAGATGAATCAGGGTTGATGCTATAGAATATGTAAAACAAAAAGAATTGATCAACACACACAACATTAGAAGACATATTAAATGGTTTAACAAGTTGCAACAAAACTATTAATTAGAAAACATAACAAATACTTAACAAGTTGCAGTAGAATGAATGGTTCATAAATAGATTAAGTAATTAGATAAACTAAACTGCAATTGAAATTATAAATTATCCTAGCTAAAATACAAGCAATACTTAACAAAGGAGGTGGCCCTAACTCTTTAGGTGAGGCATAGATTAAACTTACAACAACACATTTATAGTATCAAAACATTGCATGCATAGGGAATGAAACTGAAGGCAACAAGATTTTTAATTAAAAATAATCAGAATTAAAAAGTCTTTCTTTAATTACTTCTTTTCTATCCACTTTTCTCTGAATTGAGTGGAGCAAGGTAATTATACAACATTCAATCTCTCAAATTAATCACTATAACCAAAAATTCAAAACTCTAACATCTTCTGACTCACTAAGCCAATGCGAAAACATGAGTTTGGGTCAAATATTTTGTCACCACACTCTCCATGTTGGATGACCAACTACCGTTTCTTGTTTCCTCCATTTGGAAACTAGCAACGATAGGTTGTGTTCTCGATAATTAATTGCACTTATGCTACTATAGTATTTCATAGGGTTGTAGCCGATAAAGAGTTACAGTGGTTTGCAATTGATGTGCCAAGGTGTTGCAACATCGTTAGTCATCCATTTTGCAACATCAATACGTCAACATGTTTGCAACAATATTACTGAGTTGTTTTATAGTGTTGTTGCTTCAATGGGTTGCAATATCAGTTAGTTGTTACAACAACAATATGCTAGAAATGGTGCAAGAATGGTGTACTATATGTGTTGCAACGCAATTATCCCATGTGTTGTGGCAACATAAAGGTCACGTTGCAACACAAGGGTGTTACATCAACACAAAGGTGTTGCAACAATTGAACTTCCTCAAATCCTTTGTTGTCGCCTCCAAGGGAAAATATATGAGTTTGTCTAAAGTGTTTCTCATAGATTCTCATTAGTTAGTGTAAAAGGAAGATTATTTCTTCAATACATTAGAATTAACAATAGAAGTGACATAACCAAAGAAATATTATACCTTGGTAAAAATTGCATCATTATGAGAAAAATGTTTTATAACATGGTATGGAGAGGGGAAAGGGGTATCAAAATGTTACTGGATGGGTGTTGAAAGGATGTCAATTCAAATGCCCATCAACCATAATTCATTCCATATCTTAAAATATCTTCTATTGGTACCACTCCATACTTTATTTCATATTATTTTTATGTGCCATGACAAAGCATATATATAATTTTAGGTTTTTGTTGTTGTTTAATTAATGATAAGGGAAGTAAAACAACATAAGTACTTATAGTTCATTCAATCAACCCTTATATTACAACATACAATTGTATTCCACCCTTTAGTCTAGTGTGAATCAAATGGTTAGATGGTTTTCCTTTCTATGTTAGCACATGGATGGTTGTAAATTAAGCTATAAGTATCACAATAATTATAGAAATTTAAGGAATGAAAATGCAAATACTCATAAGATTTTTTATAACTCTTATTTGCCTTGGTGTTCTTCTTAATTTATGTTTTTGTAACAATTAAAAAATTGAAAATTATTATTTCATGAAATTGTACATTAAAAAATTAATGATTGCATATGTTTCACATGTGTTGTTGTTGGGATGGCTCTTCCTACCATGTAACTAAGTTAATATTTATTTAACCACATAATTGCACTTTTCTTGACAGCCCTAGTAACATTGGAGAAATTTTGAGGTCTAAAATGAGCATCCTAAGGAAGTTATAAAATATTATTGGAAATAATAAAATAATATTAGATTACATCATCAAATTTTAGAGAAAAAAATGAAAAATTTCTTTTTCAACTCGTATTTTCAACTTATCTCCCTATGGGTTTACTCAAATTTCAAGCAGGAACACTCGTTGGATGTAGATTTGATTCCCTATCCAAGGAGTACCCATGTTGCATAATTTTGGTGGACCCTGGTACACGAAAAAATAGAAATACATGAAAAAATGATTGAAATCATATTTTTCATGTATTTCTAATTTTTCGTGTAGTAGGCTCTATCGAAAGTATGAAATATGGATACTCCTTGGATGAGGGATTAAATTCTACATCCAACGAGTATTCCAGCTCGAAATTTTAGTAAATCCTTAGGGAGATAAGTTGAAAATACAAGTTGAAAAAATAGTTTTATTATTTTATTATTTCTTAATCTTCTTACTTTTTTACTCCAAAAATTGTGAATCATCCCCCATGGTTGACATAATCATCTTGAATCATATTGTTTTTTATAAAGTTTATTTTGGTTGTACATTTTTCTTAGGAGACCCATTTTAGACCTCAAAATTTCTCTAATGCATATTTTAAATATAATCTAATTAATTATTTGAAACTATATTATCTTCCCCAAATACAACTCATCAAAGTAAAAATTAATTGATATTTATATGAGAATAAGTTTTAGAGCAGAATGATGACAATTTCATTCGAATCAAACATAGTTATGACACAGGTGAAATATACAAAATTGTTCATCAATGGAGGTTTTGTAGATTCGGTTTCAGGAAAAAAAATTAAGATGATCGATCCTCTAATAGTGGAAATGATAATGCACGTATCAGAGGCTCATAAACAAGATGTGGATTTGGTTGCAAAAGAAACTTGTGCTGTCTTCGATCATGGGTCAAGGCCTCCCATGTTTAGTTATGTAAGAATTTATTTAAGTTTTTGGGAATATAATGAGTTGGGTGTGGTCAAAGTTTCCGATCTCTAGAAGGAGGCCATAGATTTCATATCTAGATCTGTGATATCACACAATGGATGAAAGAAGTCTGCATGCAACTCCATGCATCACTACCGACTTGATTTGGCTTTGATAGATTACAACCCTAGGTTTTCGATTCGGGACCATGCCTACCCTTTGAAGGGGCTTCCTCCATATATAGTGATGTTTTGTTTCAATACTACATGCATCAAGGATCCAAATCAGAATGCATGGTAGAGAGATCCCTCTTCTCATAAAAAAACACAAATCCAACGTTTACAAGGGAGATCATAGGATACAAACCCAGATTAGTTGGTTCAGGTTTCTATAAAACCATTTCTGGGAAATCGAACGTGCTAAGGGTACGTGGATGAGATATAGTGACAGATATGAAGCAGAGTGTCCAAAATATTACAGGTATTCCTGATTCTTGACGAAGTTTGATTTTTCAGGAAAAGTGATGTAGGATTGGATCCATTTGGACTATGGTATTCAAAGAAACACCACAATTATCCTGAATTTAATATTGCAAGGTGGTACTTCGGGAGTGAGCTTTCCACCTGGATCATCTTTGGGTGGAAAGGTTCTGACTTCGTTCAAGGATACACTGAGAGGGAATGCAACCACAAATGAAAAACACCATACGTTGTAGAGAAGATGTAGAAATGTATCAGATATTTTTATAGGCTCACCATTTTGCAAGTAAAATCTATCATTAGTTTATTTAATGGTTACTGGCCCAAATTGGAAGATCTAAACGAGTGGATATACCTCAATTGGACTAGAGAATGTGACATTTATCTGTATGCAAGAGGTTTTTTTGTGATTCAGTTTGACGAACATAAAGACTTTTATTATGACATAAATGAAGGACCATGGTTTTGGGGAAGGGCGAGTCTCTTTGTAACCCCATGATTTCTAGGTTTTGATGCTAACACAATGGTGGTTACAAAGATGCCAGTCTGGGTAAGGCTACATAACCTTCTGCTTCCCTATTAGCACCATCAGGTTCTAGAAGGCATCGAGAACTCTTTGGGTAGGTTCCTAAAGATGGGTCAAAAAAGAGTGGACAAATGTATCTTCACTTTCACACACATTTGTGTGGAGATGAATTTAAGTAAAGGACTTCGTGATTGTATTAATTTGACACATCAATATTTCAAGTGGACACAATGGTTAGATTTTGAAAATACTTCTTTTAGATGTTGGCTCTGCCATCAAACATGGTGTTTGCAAAACACATGCAAACAAGAAAAGAAAGGGACAAAGAAAAGAATGCCAAAGCAAAAAGGATGGAAATTCCGAGATCTTCCATCTTTAAATGACAAGGATGAATAAATGGATGAGACCCAACAACATCAAGAGACACAAAATCAACAAGGCTCCCAAAAGGAGGAAAACGATAATGAGAAGGATTAAAATAGAGAGGCAGAGATTCCCAAAAATTCAGTAGCAACATTGACCCTTGAGAACCAACACGAGGAAAAGAGAAATAATCAAGGATTAGGTGGAACTAAGTGATCTCATGTTTCAGAGAGCTCATATTCAGATAAAGATTTCCTAAACCTTCCAAGAAATAATGAGTTGGCAATTGTTACATCTATTCCATCTCTTTGGGCTTGGAAAAAAATTCAAAAGGAAAAAACGAGAAAACCAATTTATCTGGCCAATTGTTTTTTTTTTCTTTTTTCGATAGCCTTGCTATTTTGAGTGTTTAATGCACATTCACTGGTCCCTTGGGACATTTATTGAACACACTTTGTGTATCTACTCAATGTAACTTTTTATTCTTATTAATAGAAAGTTGTTGATTTTTCCATAGAACAATAATAATAATAATAATAATAAAATAAAAATAACAAATAAAAAATAAAAATTTAAAAAATTCACACGGACATTAATAGGGTAATTTTTTAATGACTATTTTATTTTAATGACTATTTTATGAATATTGTAGAAGATCTTGTTTATAAATAATAACTTTTAAATGAGTTTTATTGTATGTTTTTATGAAAGTGTGATAGGGTCTTATTAACTATTGTTGTCAATTTACTTGTTGTAATTGATATATAAATGTTGTAGTTGATATATAACATGATTGTCTGAGCTATTAAATTTCTTTTTATTATGAATAAATTTTTTTAGATATATTATTTGGATTATAAATCTTATAGTTTTAAAAAACATTTTCTTCATTCCATTATCTTTAGAAATCTATCTTCTTTATATATTTTTAGTTTTCTTTTATAATGAACTTTTGTTCCTTCATTATTAACTCTTTTACAACCTTCAACAAATATGAAATTTAGTATTTCAAATGTATAAACAATTATTTTTAAAAAATGTATTATTAATACAAATTAAATAAAAAAAATATGTTAATTTTGATTAAACCGATATAACCATGTGATTTGGTGAAAAACAAAAAAAGTGGGTTTATTTTACATTACACTGTAATTTGTGAATTCATTAAAAAAAACAACAAACTTATACCCATAAAGCTAGGGATTCAATGTAATGATTTGTCCTAATCCAAAACATACTGAATACCACGCATACAAATACATTATGATAATAAATATCCATGGTTTTAAGGAAAAAGCATTATGAAATAATAAAGATAGTAAATTCTTAATGTCATAAAACATAAATAACTAGCGAGCGTGAATTATATTTTAATGGCAGCCCATCTGATTTGTTACAGTTGATCTATTATTATGATTCACCTTTTTTATGATTGGGCTTGCATCATCTTATTTTTCATCCCTAAATCGCTGACTCAGGAACATCCTTCTTTTCCTCTTATAATCAATTTCTGATGCTTCTTGAGTTAGTTTCCCTTTTGAAATCGTATCAGGATTCTGGAATTGTTTTTGAACTTATCCATATTATCTCCTGATTATCATACATGATTGTATTTGTATCCGGGTCGGATCTTGACCTGTACATGTGGATGCCCACTCATTTGTTCTGTTCAAGTTATGAGCAGACTTTTATGGAGCAATGATGGTGGATTTCTTACTGTGTTTTCTCCACAGTTGAGATTATTTGAACATGTACTGTATATATTATCAATATATTCAGCGTTTTTTTCTTTCTGTGAAAAAAAACATAAATAACTACAAAACTAAGTTTTGGTGTATTTAAAATCACCGTGAGATTAAAAACGGGTTTGAAATCTTTGCATCTTTAAAAAAAAAAGGCAGTGTAATTATTAAAAAAATAAATATCTATTAGTTCATTAATGTAAATTTTGAGATGAATGAAGGGAAAGACATAATTGGAATTTTATATATGTAAATTTTATGTGATTTATGGCAATCTCTAATTTACAACGGTATAAATAAGATGGAAATAACAAGAAAGCTAAGATTTGTAATATTTAAGGTAATATTGGAAACACCAATAAGAATAAAGGATGAATCTTTCTATTTTTGTTAAATTTTTTTATTTTTGTTTTGAAAATGAATTATAATTATTAATAAAAATAAATAAATAAAATTATGAATATTTTTTAGTTTATTTCTAGAAATTTTGAGATAAATAAAATGAAATATATATTTAGAATTTTTTCATTAATAGATTTTTATGTGATTTATGATAATCTCTTGTAAATTTGGATTTTCAAAAATATTTGTCTCATTTCTATAACTTTTAATTTAAACAAAAGAATATAGTACAAATTAAAGAATTTTTTAACTTCTAACTTATACAAAAGAATATAATACAAATTAAATAAATTTTGTTCGGTAAACATATTTTTTTCGTTATCTCTTTATTTTTGTAAATGTTCGTTTTGATGTTCTTACTATTATGGTTTAAAGAGGTCTAGATTTAGATTGAGTGTCATGCAAAGTCTGTTTATTTTTCTAAATTCTAAAGTCTACTGTCATGAAGGATAATTATTAAAGGGGTAATCATAGGGAGTCATTGGTCACCATGAAAGAGTAATAAAGAGTCACTGTCATGAAACATTTTGGTCACCATGAGTTAGTTATCTAGGTCTAGAGGTCAAGTTACATCAAGCAATCATGAAAAATATTGTGCTTCCATGCCTTTTCATCATGTGAATAGATTTGGAGATGTCTTGAGTGAGATTACATGTCAAATCAGGATTGGTCAAGACATCATCAAGAGGACAAAAATCAAAAGGACAAGTGTTGCACTTTTGGTTTTTCCATTTCAAATCAAGATTTATGCCATCAACTCCACTCTAGTCTGCCTTGGGAGGTTATTATCCAAGGTGGCTTTCTCAGGGAGAAAGTCGGATGTGTTGCACTTCAGGATTTTTGGAGTCTATGTTTATTTCTATGTCTCCAAAGAATCAAAGAAGAAGTTCAAGCTGAAAGTATAATTGGGGGTATTTGTGGGTTACACATAAACTCCCCACAAATATTGTTTGTACTTGCCATCCCTCATAATGAAATTTATGCGAAGTGATGTAAAATTTGATGAGAAGAAAGCGATGTGGTGCTCTCTTGAGAGGGAGCTCCAAATCCTGCCATAGGAGGAGCTTTTATCTCAAAATGAGGAACCTCAAGAAGCTGTGGAGAAACCAAAAATTGAGGCAAAGAAAGTCGAGACAACCACTCAAGCATAACCATCTAGAGAAGGGAGGAAAAGAACCAAGGAAGTTTAGAGACTTGTGCAGGATGCGAGGGAGAATGTGGGTGCTCCTTCAAATTTGCATAGGTAGAGAAGGTCATCAAATTGGTACATTGACTACATGGCTATAATGACTGAGCTTGTAGAGACTGAGCTATTCTCTTTCGAGGAAGCGGTAGAGAAACCTGTATGGTTTGATGCAATGGTGGAGGAATATGAATCCATTGTAAAGAATAGTTTTTGGGAAGTCTCCTTGTTAGAGTTATATATTATAGAGATATCAGTCATGTTAGTCTTTCTATTTATTAGATATTAGTACATTCTCTTGGATGTTGCTTCATAAGTTTCCATAACTCAACAATCTCTTTGTCGAATTTGTTTCTTGACTAAAGCTTGTTTTTTGGTTGCATCTTTTTTTCATGCATGATACTACTATATGAAACACTAATATTTTTCCCCAAACCAACCGACTTTGTCACCTCTATGCAACCTTCATCTCTTTCCAACCAGCTTTCCAAAAATGTCATCTCTTCCTCAAAATCTCTAAAAAATTCATCCAATTCTTCTAAAGTTAGTTTTCCAACAACTGGTGTAATTAGTCCTAATGGTCCCGCTCCCACAGATGGTTGAATAGTTTGGGGGTTTTGTTTGGAAAATATACCTTTTTCATCTCTTTCTCTAGGCATAAAGAAACATAACGAAAAAAAACTCAAATTTGTTGTTGTTTTTGTTTTTTATTGTTTTTTTTTAACAATCTTCCTAACTAGCTATATCTAGGTATGCTTCCTCGGAAACGATGCCAAAAATGTAAGTCTAATTTATGGAACTAAATTAGAGCATGTATTTCATTATCAATCTAGGCTAGTAGACTTAGAAACATAACAAAATATATGGGTCTTAGATCTAGTTAGTTCTGGAGATCAGTGTTTTAAGCTTTGGAAAAGAGAAATGCATGACGAAATCTCAAAAGAAAGTATTCAGAATTACTCTATGAAATCATGTGAATGATAACATTTAGATTTACTCTATGAAAAAATTAAGATGTAATATATAAAATCATTCAGATCTATTCTATAAAAGCATGGAATTGATTGGTCAATGTCATTAATCTATTTTAGAAAATGGAGAAGAGGCTCTACTCTAAGAGTCTAGGGTATCCTTTCGTATTCCTTCTATAACACCATTGCCAAGAAGCTATGAAAGCATAATGAAATGAAATCATGTAAAGTTGATCCAGAAAGCAAGTAAGAAAATTAATCTTGATCCAACATGGTAACTAAAATGAATTATGGAAAAAATTAATAATGAAAATTTGCAAACATATTCTTTATAAGTTTTTTTTTGCAAAGATTGATTATTAATACATATTATAATTTAATGTTTAAGGTGTATATATTTTAAAGGCACCAATGCTGTGAATTATAACATACATTTCTATATAAAATTTTCTATATATACAAAAAAGTAATATGAATTAGGTATATTAATTATTTATTTTTATTTTTTTAAATGGAAGAAGTAGTTTATGTGTATTATAAATAAAACTTGGAGTTGAGGCCAAAACCTCTACATGATTCATCATGTTCTGAAGCTGTAAAATTTTTACATTTCCATGATGTTTCCTTTCTATATCTATTACCTCTTTTCCAACAAAATTATACTGATTTTTACAAAAATACTTGAAATAGACTCCTAAACATTTCTTATATTTACAATATATAAGAAAAAAAAGGAAGATTCTCGATTAATTAGAAGCTGAAGGCCCTGCATACTAGTAGTATTTTACCTGACCAACAAATTTGACCTTTGTCTGCGGTTCTTGGGCTGATGGGCCTCTGTATTTTTCGTCGGCGGTTCCTCACTGATATCTACTTGTCCTTGTTTTCCTTATGTGTCCTTGCAATGTCGTCCTTAAGCTTGTTCAATTGTACAATATGGATGGTTATACAACTGAAAGTACATTGCCATTGAACTTCAATCTCAACTGGGCTTTCTCTAATCTGATATGCATGAGTTATTTATGGTTGATTTATCAGTTATCTGATTGACCATTACATGTATTTCAAGTTCAAGTTCCACACTTTGACCTCTCACTAGTTCCTCCATCATTTGGAACTAGTTAAACTGAATTTAAATTAGATAAACTAGGTTAATTATTTACAACTCAAAATAAACTCAACCAAGGCTCCTATTTTGTAGGAACCACTCTACATGACTTGAGTTATACCCTCAACTCGAATTAACTGAACCAACTAAGTCAAGCTACTTAATTAACTTATAAAAGTTGTCATGTGATGTGGAATTACAATTTTACTCTAATTTAATTCAAGGGAAAATTAAATTAGAATCTTTCTTGGTGCCATTTTCAACACTCCCTCTCAGTAAAAAATGGATTATGTGGTACCCCATTCCTGCCTCTATGGAACTCAAACATGCCTCTGGACAGTGCCTTCGACAATTTTTCCACATCTTGTTCCTCTATAGGAATGCACTCTAGCATCATGATCCGCCTCTGCACATAATCTATCATATGGTGATACCGGATGTCGATATGCTTGGACGACATACCATGAAAAACCGGATTAACTGAGAGTTTGATGCAACTATGGTTGTCACAATAAATCAATGTAGGATCCATCTATTGACCAAAAAATCAAACAAGTATTTTCCTCATCTAGATAGTGTCACAAGTTGCTTGTCTAGCTGCCATGTAATCTACTTCTACTGAACTGAGTGCAACTGATCTATGCTTCCCATTGTACAGGAAACTGCTGCTAACCCAATACTGAAGATTATGCCTGATGTGATCTTCTTTTCGAATGGAATCCCTACCCAATCTGCATATGTGAAGCCTTGAAACTTCACTCCCTCTGTATGCATGTACCGAATACCAAACTGAGTGGTGCCTCTGAGGTATCTCAACTTATGTTTTATTGCCTTCCAATAGAGCTTGGTTGGCATAACCATTTCTTGAATAAGTTGGTTAACCACATAACACATGTCCGAGCATTTTTAACCAAGTACATAAGTGAACCCACACGATTCCTATAAATTGTAGCTTCTACCACTTCACCTGAAGTAGCATCTTCCTTCATCCAATTCCCTGGTAGAGGAGTCTCCATGGGTTTGCCACTCTCCATGTGAAACTCCTTCAGTATATTGTTGGTATACTTGCCTTGAGAGACAAACAATTTCCCATCTCATTTCCAAATTTCCAAACCAAGGAAATAGTGCAAGAGCCCCATGTATTTCATTTCAAATTCTCTTTCCAAATATTATTTGCAAGATTTTATCAGCTTCTCATCACCTGTTAGAATTAAATAATCAACATAAAATACTATAATCAATAATTTACCGACAACCACAATATGGTAAATGTTCGCATCTGCTTCATGTTTGGTGAAGCCGAACCCAGTGAAATAGTTGTCGATCCTGGTGTACCAAGAATGGGGTTCTTGTTTCAGTCCATAAAATGCTCGCTTGAGTCTGCACACATGCGACTCTCTATCGAAGGTCTAAAATCCCTTTGGTGGCGCTATGTAAAACTCTTCCTAAATCACTCCATTGAGGAAGGTTGTCTTTACATCCATTTGATGTATTTTCCATCCCATATGTGTTGAAAGTGCTAGAATGGATCTTATTGAAGAGTACCATGCTACTAGAGAAAAGGTATCCTTGTAATATATTCCCTCCACTTGAGAGAACCCCTTGGCCACAAATATTTCCTTGTGTTTCTTGACACACCCATATGTTTCTTAATTCACCTTTTATATCCACCTGGATCCTACAACTGACTTGTCCTCCACTCTTGGGACAAATTCCCATGCACTATTACTGATAATGGAGTCATACTCCTCTACCATGGCATCAACCCATACTAGTTTTTGCACTACTTCCTCGAATGAGGATGGCTCAATCTCTACACTCTCTCTCATTAGAGCCATGTAGCTAGTATATCGATCTGTGGACCTTCTCTGCCTGCATTGTGATGTGGGTGCTCCCACATTCTCTCTAGCATCATGCATCAAACTGTCAGCCTCTCTGGTGTGCTTCCTTCCATCTTTGGATGTATCTGCATGAGTGGGTGCTTCCACTCTCATCTCCTCTGCTTGTGGCTGCTCCACATATTGAGGTTCTTCTTTTGGAGCTAAAATCTCCTCATCAACATGCATCTGAAGCTCCCTCTCAAGGGAAATTCGCATAGCCTTCCCTTCATTGAATTTCACATCTCTACGGATTAATATCATCCTATGAGATGGAAGGTACACTCGATAGTTGTGAGGTGTATCAGTTTACCCCACAAATATGCCCAACTCAGCTCTTGGTTCTAGCCTTTTCTGTGCATCCTTGTTAATGTGTCAATAATTAATGAACCAAAATTTCTAAAGTGCGTCGCTTTTGGCTTCTTAGTGTACTTCTCTGATGTACACCCTTTGCATGTATCACGCTCCTCAAATGCACCCTTGGGAATTCATGTAGAAATATGTTGCATGATCTTCAAATCTCCATGGTGTAGATGACCCAATCTTATATGCCATAACTCACCAATGTCTTGGCTCTCCACCTTCTCTTCTTTCGTGCTTAAGGAAACAAAATCTTCTAGATCCAATTTGTAGACTTTATTTACCCGGACCCCGATTTTCTTTACTCGTCCCGTGGCTATGTGATGAAGGAACACCTTTCCTTTACTAAATATCACATCATAGCCATGGTATTCCAACATAGCATATGAAACTAAGTTCTTCTTCAAACCAGGAACATACATGACATATTTCAATGTGAGAGGAGAATTGAAACTCCCTCTGAAAGGTAATAGTACCGATGTAGACCATGCTATACCTCCCATCATATCCCATCTTGATGTGCATCTAGAGTTCCTTCTCCAATTCATTGAAGAAATATTTGTTTCAGTAATAAGGAATGAGGCTCCACTATCCAAGTACCACACACTACCCATCACCGATGACACCATGCATGCGATGAGGGTGAAATCCAACTCGAATTGTGAAGCAACTGCTTCACCTACCACTCCTCCTAAGGGATTTTTTCTAGCCTTCTTGTGTGAACACTTTGTGGCATAGTGTCCCAAATCATGACAGTGAAAACATTTAATCTTTGACAAGTCCTTCTTCTTGCCTGTGTGACTAGAATATGATTTGGAATGGGATGAATTCCCTTTCCCTTTATTTTCCTTTCCATCTGAGACAAAATTATCCTGATCATGATGCTTTGATGAGGATCCATATCTTGTGTTCCATCGAATCTCTTCTTGCCCCAATTCGGACGATAAATGCTCGCACTCTGGTAGCTTCTCCCTCCGATTTACTGAATCCTAGTAGCTTTGCTAGTTCTTGGGAAGAACTACAAGTGCTAGGCTCACTCGATCATCTTCAAAAACTGTAACACCAACACTTTCAAGCTCATCCCGACATTGGGTAAACTTGGTCAAGTACTTTGGTAATGTGTCTCCCTTCTCCATCTTGATTTTCTTGAGCTTTTTCTTTAGTGCTAGCTTCCTGTGGTCACTAATGTTATGAAACAAATCTATTAAGGCCTTCCACATTGCAAATATATTTTCCTTTTCGTGGAGGTTTGAGATAATATAATCTTGAACACTTTCCAGTAGAATCCTTCTCACCTTTGCAACACATTTCTTCCACTTCGCTAGAGCCTGTGCATCAGCTGGAGCTAGTTTTGGGATGTGCTTATCAATGAAATCCTTCAATATATTATCTTCCAAGACTGCTTACTTCTGGTCTCTCCAGGAAATTTAATTTGAGATACCCTCAAGGGCATACTCGAGTCTCATATCATAGAAAACCATCCTGATACTGTTGCTAGCTCTGGAGAAGAAATTTGCAAGGCTTGTTCCTCCTGCAAGTACAAACTCATATTCTTCTCTTCTATAGAGATTCCTTCTCGAATAACATGTAGAAAATCCATGTAGATTCAAACTTCTAATTGTAATATGCTAAAACAATAGACTTGAATCTACTCTACCAATAGCAGAAACCAATTACGATCGCGAAATCACAAAGCATACAAGAGAAAGAAATTCAATCACACATTACACAATGATTTCCTGGGGAAAGCCTTAGCCAAAAACCCCACCATATATATATTGCATAAGTCATAAAATATGAGAAGATTACAATTCTTTTCTCTAACCAGAGAAACCTATGCATTATGTATATCTGTCTCACTGCTTCCTAGACAATCCTAGGCCATTTTTCAACCAATTTTCTGCCTGTCTAGATGTCTATTTCCTTGCTTTGTTTCCATGGGTAATTAGCCCCTATTTAATTAGGAAAATTCCCAATATTAATTTCACAATACATCTAGGGCATTACTTTGACTGCATACACCACTTGTACAATTTGGATGGTTATACAACTGATAGTACACTACCCTTGAACTCCAATCTCAACTGGGTCTTTCTCTGATCTGACATGGATGAGTTATTTATGGCTGATTTATTAGTTATCCAATTGATTAATACATGTGGTTCAAGTTCAAGTTCCACACTTTGATCTCTCACTAGTTCCTCCATCAGTTGGAACTAGTTAAAATGAATTTAACTCAGATAAACTAAGTTAATTAATTGCAACTCAAAATAAACTCAACCACGACTCCTATTTTATAGGAGCCACTCTACATGACTTAGGTTAGACCCTTAAATTGAATTAAATGAACCAACTAAGTCAAAATAACTTAGTTAACTCATACAAGTTTTCATGTGATGTGTAATTACAATTTTATTCTAATTTAATTCAAGGGAAAATTAAATTATAATCTTTCTTGGTGCCATTTTCAACAAATTCATGGAGGAATTCTTGCTAGCAACAAAACCTACCTCGATTTTTCTATTCAAGGGTAGTTAATACAATATCCTTTGAAATCATACATATTGATGAGAAAATCTCACCCATTAATTCATTTGAATGTTTTCCTATATGGAGAGAGGCCTTTAAATGAACCTTGTGTTGGAATGCTAAGTGCTCCCGTGTCCACCACACATTGCCTTAGGAGAAACTAAATTGTTGACACTTTCCTATCCAATCACTAGGAGTTATTAATCAAGAGTAAATGCTTTTGAACCTAGGACAACCGCTATCAATCTCTAATGATGCGATATTTGGTTGGTTCGCTAGTCATTTATTGTTATAGCTCAAAAATCCATCCCCTAGGTTTAGGAAGAAAAGTACATCCTTTTCCAAGTCAAAGGATAAATTTGTGATTGGTGAAACATTAGAAAAATAGTGTTTTGAGGGATCAATGTTCCTTCTTAGTTGTAGGGACCAAACCAGAGGGCCTAACAACACTCCCTCTTAGTGTTTTGGATTGAAATAAGAGGCCAACAATGCCCTCTCTATAATAGAGCTCCAAAATAGTGCTAGAATTCGACTAGATAAGATTAGATTTGGTCCAAATTAACAAATTTGGTTAAAATAATAATTATTTATTAAAATAACGATTGATTTGGTCTTGTTTAATCATCGCCTTGATACGGTCAAGAAAGTGTCTAGGTGTAATGAAGACCAATCATGAGAAGATATATGTAAATGGAGTTATTCGCTAGTCATAGGGGGAGAGGGGAGGAACTTATGTTGAAATTATTTCAGCGTGAAAACCGCAATAAACTTGAACAGTGAGGATAGAGTTTAGGGAGTATGTCAAGGACAACGGCTTGAAGGACTCATCGATGTACTCTATTTCTATTCAAAGACAATAGTAACGAAGATTTTCCTCATCCATCTCTTATGTTTCTTTCATTATATTACATGATTGATGTATTATGTTGCACTAATATTGTTTTGTAGGAAGATAATGTTGGTTTCTTTCTCTTTGTGTAGGTTATCTAAGAGATTCAAGAGAAGATATCTCAGGAGGAGATCTTCTTAGAGTTGGCAAGTCAAATAGATTCAAGGAGCTAGTGTTAGAAGGTATGTTTAATACCTCATTTTTGTAAATCTAAATATGATTGGGATTGTCTAGTTTCTTTGTCTCACTTCTTCATTCACACACACAACTTTTGGGCAAGGCTTTCTCAAAAGGTGTCTGTTTGTGTGTGTGTGTGTGTGAATGATAAACTAGACAATACCAAGTAAATTCATATTTACAATAAGGAGGTATTAGACCTACATTTTAATGCTAGCTCCTTGACTCTATATGACGATGCCAACTCTAGGAAGATCTCCTCTTGAGATATTTTCTATTGGATCTACTAGATCACCTAAACACAGAGAAAGAAACCAACATGATCTTCCTGCAAAACAATATTAATACAACATAATACATCAATCATGTAACATAATCAAAGAAACATTGGGGAAAATTTTTGTTACTATTGTCTTTGAATAGAACTGAAGTATATTGATGAGTCCTCCAAGCCTTTGTCCTTGACCTGCTCGCTAACTGTTATGCTCACTGCACAAGTTTATTGATTTTTCGACACTAGCAAAATTTCGGCATAAGTTCCTCCCCTCTTCCCTTGTGACTAGTGAAGAGATCCATTTATATAGACATTCTCATGAATGGCCTTCAATGCACCTAGACACTTTCTTGACTGTATCAAGGTGATGATTAAACTAGACCAAATCAATCATTATTTTAATCAACAATGATTGTTTTAACCAAAGTTGTTAATTTGGATCAAATCTAAGCTTATCTAGTCAAATTCCTACATTGTTTCAGAGCTCTAGTGCAGAGAGGAAATTGAGGCCTTTTTTTTAAATCCAGAACACTAGAAGGAAACATCGTTAAGCCCTCTAGTTCGGTTCCTACAACTGAGAGGGAGTGTTGATCCCTCAAAACACTATTTTTTTATATTTCACCAATCACAAATTGTTCCTATGACTTGGCAAATAGATGTGCTTTTATTCTTGAACCTAGGGGGTATCTTTTTGAGCTATAACATTTATCCAAATTGGAGGACAAATATACTTTACTGAAGAATGGTTTTTGTTGCTAGTTTTCCAATCTATCATCAGTTGGTTTATTCCATATTCATAATCTCCCTTATATTTGTAATTTTTGACAAGATCTTTGTTTTGACAATTCATCACAAAGGTAGATATATTGTATTCTCTTGATCATGTTTTAAAGCTCCATGTTCCAATGCTGCGCCTTTGTTTACTACAACATTAAACATCATATTCAAATATCTATATATATGTGATAAAATTCAATTTCCTCAAAATGTTTAAGTTGCAGAATTATCTTTTTCTATATTGAAATAAGAGTAGTGGTAAAGTTTTCACCAATTATTTTAAAAAGATCTTTAAAACATTCTTTAAATTGTTTTAAATTTAAAACTTTATATACATTCTTAACTTTACATCCACAAAATAAATAATGATTATATCAACCCATGGGATGGAAGGCTATTCATTTATTATGGTACCATCCTTTTCAAAATAGGTTAAAAAAATAATTTCAATTTACAAAATTTAATTGAAATAATATGATTATTTAATTAAGTTATTTATATAAAAATACAAATATTTATTAATTTATTATTTATTTAAATTTAAGCTGATATACTTTTAGCAGGGTGAGGGACGCCATGTGTATTGTTGATGCAAAGGGCATTGGCCACTATATTTAGGTGAGAAGTGGACAGATCATCTCATTTAATTTTCAAACTTGTTCAAGAAAAAGGGCCACCCTTTTGCATATATTCATTTAATTTTCAAATTTGTTCAGAAAAATGGGCCACCCTATTGCTGCATATCTTCATTTAATTTTCAAATTTGTTCAGAAAAAGGACCACCCAATTGTTGCACATCTTCTATTTGTTAGATGCAGCAGAAATTTTAATGACAAAGTAGGATGGTCCTGCAGAACTGACCAATATCGTTAACCCTTCGCTAAATGTAATGAAGTCCTACATGCAAACAGATTTAAGCTGCACTTTTATATTTGATTAGATACACTTTAATGATTTTGGGAATAAGTAGCTGTAAAAGTTTCTTCCATCTTAAATTATCTTAAGTTCCAATTTAATATTTCATTATATGTGCTTTATTGATTCATGAAATAAATGGCTGTGCTTTTGTCTCCGTTACATTCATTACATAAAATAAATTTTGCCAGAGTTCCACTTTAACATTTCATTACATATTTTTTTGGTTCATGAATGAAATTATGGTTTTTATTTTGACTCGTGATATATTCTGGGAGCATTCCAATATAATATTTCAATACATTGATTTTGCTAGAGTTTCTTTTGTGGGAGAGTTCCAATATAATATTTCAATACATTGATTTTGCTAGAGTTTTTTTTTGATATTACATTGTATCAACTTGATTGGTTCCAGGAATAACTAGTTGTAATTTTGACTTTGATTCATTGTTGCAAAGTAGACTTTTTCCATATGCCAACTTTACTTTGGTATGTATGGCCACTTGCAATATGGTCTATCAATATTTTAAAAATAATTCAACTATGGTATTGTTTAAATCATTTTTGACAAGGGAAATTGATTCAACGCTATTAAGAACCACAAGACATTCAAAATTATAAAGCTAGTTGTAATGAAGATTAAAAAAAAAATTGCTACCAAAAATGTGGCTTATTTAGACTACACATTTAAAAATTATCATGACTCACTAATATTCACTATACATAAAATAGTGTGTGATATGTACACAGAGATAAAAGTCCTCACTAGCCTAATTAACATGTAATAACTCACCCACCTAGATGTCACACATACATATGTACATCGGGATAAGTTTGTGTATTACACATGTTGTGAATATCCTTAATTATTTCAACTTTCCATTAAATATATGAATATAATGGCCTTGTTATTGAATGTCCATGAGCAACAATAAGTTCCTTTATAAGCCAAGAAGATAGAGCACAACATGCAAAAGAAAACATGAGAGTCTAGGAAATAAGCTTTCAAGTGCCAAATACCAAAGGCTTGAGACTTGATTTATATGTGAAATAGACTATATCATCTATATTGCCATTGACATATTCAAAGAAGTCTCTCTGGAAGGTCACATGTTGTGTTTCACTATATTTTAAATAGCTACACATCTCTATGAGAAGAAAATGAAGTGTTAATTCTTTCATTACTCCAATATTGCAATGGGAAACAATGTAATGAGTAGATTCAAGTGCTATACCTTTTCCTAGATCGAATGCTTTACCTTTGTTTTCTTTTCTTTAATTGTGTTCGCCTTTGATTTTCTCCCATGGGATTCTACATATCTATATCTCATACCCATTCTTTCCATAATGAGCATTGTGAAGATTAGATTTCACACCGGGTTTATACCTACCTCTACCTTTGAAATGCTTCATTTCATGTCCTCTCATGCCAACTCCAAGTTGTCAACCTATAGTTCCATAAGCTCGTAGATAAACCTGGTGCAAGCAAAAAAATAAGGCATAAATTACTGAGCAAAATCACCTTCATACTAGTGAATACCTCAAAAGGGAGTAAATAATGAGTTGGCAAGTCATCAATCCTACCTAACCAACCCATGGACATCATGGCATAATCAAGGGATTCTTAAATACTCTAAACCAAGTTCTCTCAAATAGTCTAGTTCACGATCAAGTATTTAAGAAAAATAACTAGATTAGGTTGATCTAGTCTCTTCTCCCACTTCATGTGGATGAAGCCACAATGAGTGCTCTTAGTCACTCTATAAATCTAGGGTTGATGATGCCCAAACCATGCAAAACCCACCTCTATTCTATTGAGAAAAATAGTTATGTGGGATTGCAAGTTTGAGTCTTATAAATATTAACATTAATCCATTCATTCTCAAATATTACATGACAATGGAAAAGGACGAAATAAAATGTACCAGATATCATGGTGGGAGTCCTTTCAAATGGTAACAATAGCATACATGACATTTGTTTAATGGTGAGATATTTCATGCCTCCCCAAAGTAGTAGAATTCATGGTTGTCATTTCATTTTTCTTATTAGGTTTACACTACATGCATGATTCATTTTCCTCTAAATTTCATGTGGAATTTATTAGTAAATCCTTTTTTCCTTTTCATGTCTAGAAGTAGAGTTGGAATAGAATCAAATCCCAAGGAAGATGAAACAAAATACAAGATAGTTCCACAAATAAAAAGAGTGCCATAATATAAGAAAAGTCATATTGGAATCACTAGAAATTAGGAATGTGAAGCGGTTGTGATTTGTAAATTTCCATGGATATTCCAATAGAATATCTCTTCATATTTCTCCTAAATTAATATTTATAGAAATATTTATAACATACCTCAATCTCCAAGTATTAGGCATCTCATAAAATATCCCCTTAGAAAGGCCATGTGCTGATTTGGAACTTTAATCATTGCTTCATTCAAAGTCCTATAATCTTCATTCAAAGAAAAATTCCCTTATTTTTCTCCACTTACAATGTTCAAGTTCTCAATACCCATCCCTCATGTGCAAGAACTCCCTGGATAACCTATATTACTATTGGAGGTCAAATATCCATGTTAAAGGTACTATGTAGTGGTTTAAGGAATTGATGGTGGCATAAACATTCATTTTTTCATTCTAAAAGTAAGAAACCATTTATGAAAAAACATAAAGAGATCATGAGATAAATATTTAGAGCTCTTCAAGACTTTTCTAGTGAGCTAAAGAACAACAAAAACAAAAACAAATATTAGGATAGAAAGCTATGGTATAATGCTACAATATATATATATATATATGTGTGTGTGTGTGTGTGTTTCAAAGAACATGTGCACATTCTGGAATGAACTACATTATTATATCATACATTTTCTTAAAGAATTTGCAAATTATTGTGTGTGTTTATTTTGTAAATTTCATGAAAACTTGTGTGGTGATTTAGAAGGCACCAAGGTTGTTGTAAAAAGAATGGATGTTTTTTTCAAACAACGTGTGCATGTTCCTGCACAAGCACATCATTGAATTCATTATTGCTATTTTTTCAACCAAAAACTTCATGTAAGTTCCCTCTTACACTTACCCATGATGATTTTACCCACATTCATCACTCAACTATGTCAAATAGAAATATCCCTCACCCACCATCACATGCATTAAATGACCAGTTGCTAAGTCAATGATAATGGTTGTGATTTAAATCAAACACATGATGAAAATGTAGGTCTTCATAGGAAACATAAGACTCATAGCCCCCTTATACTCTATGAAGACATCGTATACCTAGATCTGAAATTGGAGGACAACTTATCCTTCCTAAAAATGATCGTTCACTGGTGATTTGCAAGGAAAAATGGGTCTTAATACAATTTTTTTTTCCAAAGGTATGTTCAAGTTATGAGTTAGTTTTCACATGTAAACTTAAAAATAAGAAAAATATCATCACATAACTCATACAAGCATTCATGAAGAGAACAACAAAGAATTTGGTGATGAATTTCACCCCTCCTGGGCTACATCTTCGAGTCTGCCAACATAGCTAAATCTCTCCATATATTCAGTGAAAAAGAGTACATAAAAGTTTGTTGATAAAACAAGTGGCTATTTCCCCTTCAAGGAAATGTTCTTCTACAAAGAACTCTCACTATAAACATCATGACAATCTACAGTAAGTCATGAAAAAATCAACAACACAAGGTGTCTCCTACAAAGACCCTATAGTCTATATGAAAATGAGCATACATGAGCGTATAAGCACTTCAATTCCACATTGAAGGACAAAAAGGAACCTTTTCTCAAAAATACATAGTGAGAAAAGAATATATGAGCTGAACCCTGCAAGAAATAGTTGTTGTAGTAAGGCAAGAAAACCCCTACAAGGCTTTCTCCATGCTCAAAAACCTTCCAGAACTTCTCCAAAACACTAATTGATCAATACACCCATGGAATTGAACTTGAAAAAAGTCTCTTTAGATGTGCTCAAATGAACAAATAGAGGTCACCTTTGGATATAGAATGTACAAAAAACTCTAGGTAGACTCTTCTTGAGTTCCAAAGGGACAAAAAATAAAAAATATATGGCTGTACAAGATCTGCATGTTGTTTTTCTTTTATCTGTCCTACAAATCCGCCTTGTTTCCCACCGCGGAGGTAGAAAATTTTCCCTTTGATGTTGCATTATTTTGGACACTTAAATTGTCCAATAACCCTAAAGGCAGAGAATATTTCCACATGGGTCCATGAGGTCGCGAGTTGGGCCTTAAGTACGTTTGTCCCTGCTGACCTAGTCCCTTAACTGTTAGGCTCGTGGTATTCTGATTCCCATGAGGCCGAGGGTCAGGCCAATGACTTTCCCTAACCATCAGAGCCCTTGTCGCGGTCCGCCATGGCTTTATGAAAGGCCAGATGGCTTGGGGTTGGACCCCTTATAAGAACCCTTTGCCGAAGCACCTTGCCATTGTTATGAAACCAACTCCCAAAATAGAAGAAAAGAGAGATCAATGCCTTATAAATCAGCCACTTCGAGGGGGAAACCACCTTTACATTACATAAATGAACAATTCTTGGATGATACAAATGAAAAAACCTCCTTTCTATATATAGGAGTCCATGGGGTCACAATATAATCCTAGCCGACATAACAATAACATTGTAAGGGCACAACAATAACAATAGTGGGCTTCTATGGGGCACAATAATAACAATATGGGGACTACATGGGCACAAAAAAAACAATAAGGGGGATATATTAACAATAAAAATAAGGGGATACACTAGTATTATAGGCACCTAACATGCCCCTCTCCTTCAAACAAGTGTTGTCCTCAATGCTTGATTATTTCTGGATGCTTCTGTATAAAATTCTGATCCTCCCATGTGGAATCTTCAACAGGTAAGTTCTTCCACTTGATGAGATACTCTGAAATTGATCAATTTTGTACCTGTTGAGTTCTTGTTTCTATGACTGCTTCAGGTTCTAATATTATTTTTCCTTCCTCATCAATTTATCGCAATATTGTTTAAACTGGGACTTGCTACATCTTTTCACCATTAGGAATAATTTAGTGTAGCAGTTTTGTCAAACCTTCCTTCAAACCTTCCATGTATGCTTTTAGATCATTCTCCATGTATTGCATGTTCCCTTTCATTTTTTCTTCTATACCATCAATCGTAGCTTCCATTCCAATCTTCAAACCATCCATATTAGCCTCCATGTCTGCTTTTAAACCATCTATGTCATCTTTGGTTGCTCTTTGTGAGCTTGAAATTTGTTGCACTTGGACTGTAATTTTGATATATCATACTGCAATTCTTCCTCTTCATGTGTCATAGTATAATTTTGTGAGGGCTTAATGGGTGTAGAATATTATTTATGGGGAATTTTAAAACCCAATACTAATATCTATGCTTCAATATGCCCTTGGAATCACTTCAAACAAACAAGACTTATGAAATTTGAAAAAAAAATACACACCTTTTTCTTTATTTTAGGAGCTCGATATTGAAATGGAGGTAAATATATAATTTAAGATCTCCAATATCTGAACTTAGTTCTTGTAGTAGCCCTCTAAGTCTTCTTTCCAATGCCACAGGTATGACCTGATTTGGATTCTTCAAGGAAAAGTTATTCCCAATCTCCCACAATGACCTAATTATGGATTGGTTCAATATAGCGAATTCGCACGGTGTGCCACATGTCATTGTTTCATTTTTTGGATCTAAAATCGATAAAAAGGAAACCAGAATCTGTGTACTTTTTGCCACTTATTACATAATTCCAATCTGATTCTTAGAGAGAGAGTTATGATGATTTTCCCAAGGCCACCTCTTTGAGATGAAATTCAAGAGTCTGCAAAACCCTAACTTCCACAGATCATATCTCCGAAAATATTATGAACCAAGATATGAAATTTTTACACGACATTCCTTAGGATTTATTCACAAATGGGTTTTTTTTTAGCTTCTAAACATTCGTAGAAAAAATATTATAGTGAAAATTCCACGCTAACCTATTTTAAGCAACGAAACCCTAGAATCCAAAGCTCTGATACCAAATGTTATGAAACCAGCTCCCAAAATAGAAGAAAAGAGAGATCAACGCCTTATAAATCAACCAATTTTAGGGATCAATGTCCTTTAAATTACATAAATGAACAATTCTTGGATGATACAAATGAAAAAACTTCCTTCTATATATAAGAGTCCATGGGGTCACAATATAATCCTAGCTGACATAATAATAATAATGTAAGGTCACAACAATAAAAATAGTGGGATTCTATAGGGCACAATAATAAAAATATGGGGACTACATGGGCACAAAAATAACAATAAGGGGGCTATAATAACAATAAAAATAATGGGATACACTAGTATTATAGGGACCTAATAGCCATAGTCCTATGGAGGCCATGTGATGTGGACCCTAGGCTACAGCCGAGCCCCCTCCATATTATGACTTCCGGTGATCTTGTTGTCGATCATATGGAAACAAATTCTACCAAGGGTCGGGGCTGGTCCCATGGCCCCATCTCCTTCTGTGCCATGGGGCATATGCCCAAGTTGTGACGGGGGGTCGGGGATGGTAGCCCGACCCCTTACCCCAAAGATGTGCTTTGTAAACTTTAAATCAAAGTTTTGACCATAGCTTTATAAGAACCACCGTGAGGCTTAGTGGTAAGGCACTACAATGTTAAACTAGAGGTCATGGGTTCAAATCATGCCCAGGCCTCCATCCTACCAAACAAAATTTTACACCACCTAGGGGTGCCATGTGGCAGCCCATGATTGGGCCACGTCACACCATTTTATTTGTCCAGTACAAAACCCATAAACCAATAAAATTTGACCAAAATCGATGAACCAGAACTTGCAACTTGGCAACACACGATTGGTCTGTACCTGCACAGTCACCCTGGATGATGCCAGCAGTACAGAAGCCCAGTCAGTTGCCCAGTCAACAACCTACTCATTTTTTAGTTGTTGGGCCAAACGATGAGAACACGATAACTTGAGCATACGGTGTTGGATTGAGGTGAAACAAACATAATTGGATTTAGAAAGACAAGCACTTTGACTTGACATAAATTTCAAGACTTTTCGGTTACTGTCATTTTTCAGCTAAAATTTGATCACTTGATCACACCTCCTCGCTAGGAACTTTTGGACTCCAACATTTTGTTAGAAAATTTAGGAATTTACCGCATAAATAATAAATAATTTACCGAGAGGAATAAACATAAAGAAATCCAACAACAAATCATTAAAATAAACACAGATGTTTATCTGGGAAAACCCCAAATCTGGGGCAAAACCCAACCAATTAAATTTCATTAAGCATTGGCCAAAACCCTGACCAATCCGGCCAAGTGAGCCTTCACCGCTCACCTCCAGGCCTACCTTACAATGAAGTCTTCCTAGCCTTTTATAGGCTCCATTACATGCAACACCATGGGCTGAAAAACCATGGGTGCACAATATCATGTGCCCCAAAACCACTACTATTTACCCTAGTCAACATTGACTCTATCCCAAGTCAAGTTTACCTAACAATTCCCCCCTTAAACTTGACTAGGGATTATTGACGAAATCCAGCCAAAACTGCTAAGTGAGACAACTCTGCTCACTGTAGCCCTTTCCCCCCTCAAAATTTTTACCCAGGGTAATTGTTAACTTGACATCCTCCCTATCACCTAGGTCTAACCCATACTTTACCAGTGATTACCCAGGGGTACGCATGCCATACCAGGTCTTACAGCAGTATGCCCATTTACATGCAAAAATTAACTCCATTATAATAATATTTTTTGTTTTTTTTGTTTCATGATTGCTGTGTTTGTATATATGACATCAATGTCCATATAAAAACAACCCATCTACCGAATTACATGGGTCACCAGCCTCTATAACCGCTAGTCCTTTAGGAGTTCTCTTCAGATACATGGTTCATCAATTAATTAATCCACATGCACATATCCTCTCTCATTTTGACAGAGTTTTCTCTCCTAGCGCAACGAAATTCGATGGCTTCCCTTTTCAAAATGTGGTGACTTCATCTCTGTGATATTACCATTGGCATATGTTTGTTGGGATCCAAAAATTCATCATTTTCATTGACGATGATGTCCAACTGTTTTCTGCACAACTTCTTGTTAGCTCCAAAGAACACCTTGATCTTCAGTGGATCACGTGACTGCTCAGGATTCTGAAATGCCTTCGATAGATCCAAGTGATCTGCTACCAAGGCCAATAGATCCAAGTGCTATCGCTCCAATCCACCTACAAAGAAATCACTTCCTCCAAAAAAAAACCACTACAATCTCCATAGCTTTCACGACCAATAAATTGTCCATAAATTTGTCAATCGATGGTAATAATTCCCTCTGCATGTTTGAATTGACCAGGCCATATACCGCAATCAAAGTTTCAGGTTTCCCTTGTTTAGGTTTGAACATACCCGACTTATGGCTATACCAGCCTCATCTCTTCACCATATCCTTCTCGCTTTCTATCTTTGATCTATCATGATCTCTAACAGAGATCTCGATCCCTTTCACGATCTTTGTCCTTCTCCTTCTTCGTGCGTCAACCCACCATCTGTGTGCAAACATTGTTGACAATTTCACAGAGATTTTTGACATCTGAGCAGTGAAAATGCTACCACTCACCTGGTTGCCCTCAATGACCTTCTCGGCTCTCACGAACCCCATGTGCTGCAACCATATCTCCTTCACCATTTTCCAATACTACCTCCTCGTAGCGCTCCACTGACTCACGGTACTTTAACACTTTTCCGTCCATTACATGATCTCCCTCATTAGCTGGATTCCTGGGAAAAACCACTCACATATCCAAATCTCGAAGTGAGGAAGGGCTCCATGTTTTTCACGTCTTTTTGGTGTGTCCAAGGATGTAATTTCATTTCGATCAGTGGCCACCTTATCTCGATCTGCCTCTATTGACACATCAACTCACTAGACTAACGACAACTTCACATCATTTTTGGATCTTACAGCTCCACGCAGCTCTACACCTGGCCAGACAATAGAAGGCTCCACATAGTCTCTAATTTACCGGAAAACCCAATTTCTCACACCAGAAAATAGCGAATGGGATCACACCAATCCCATTTACTTGCATCATGCTTTGATCTGCTGGAAAGTCAAGAAATCATTAATTTTGACCATTAAATTTATTTAACGATCCTTTTCAGCGTCAAATCTAATGAGATACGCTTCCTTCACACACAGATCTAGATCTTCAAACATTAGATTTGACGTATCCAAACAAATCACGCTCATTCCACAATGACAAAACGATCTTGGTTAATAAAACGATCCACGATCTTGCAAGTATCCTTAAACTTGGCTCCGATACCAGTTGTTAGAAAATTTAGGAATTTATTTACTGAGAGGAATAAACATAAATAAATCTAGCAACAAATCATTAACATAAACATATATGTTTATCCGAGAAAACCCCAAATCCGGGGCAAAACCCAACCAATGAAATTTCATTAAGAATTGGCCAAAACCCTGACCAATCTGGCCAAGTGAGCCTTCACCGCTCACCTCTAGGCCTACCTTACAATGAAGTCTTCCCAAATTTTATAGGCTCCATTACATGCAATACCATGGGCTGAAAAACCATGGGTGCATAATACCATGTGCCCCAAAACCACTACTATTTACCCTAGTCAACATTGACTCTATCCCAAGTCAAGTTTACCTAACAAAATTTTCATCCCCTAGTAATAAAATGAGGTTGAAACTCAAAATTACCCAAAAAAAAAATCCATATTCTCTGTATTCAATTGGTACCCTTCAAGTTTCAATCAAGTCTCTTCACCTATCTTCTTCGTGAATACCTATTTTCATGTTAAGAATTGAGCCAAAATTCTTATCGCTGATGCAAGAACAAAAATACTGATGAGTGGAATTTGAACATTCTATTTAATATCATATTTTCATGGCTCAAACTACTTCATCTTGAAGTTGAAATATTGAAGGCAAACTTGAAATTCCATCTTGGAAATCAGAGGCAATTCAAAATTTCTTTACCATCCTCAAACTTAGCTTGTACACAAAATTACACTCTTGCAAAAATTCAATGACATAATTGGCTTTGCCTACAAAACATAGTCATCTTGTATAATCTTAAACAAACATTCTATTCACAAAAATTCTCATCTTGAATAATTCCATTGGTGAGTACATGACAAACTTGTAGACAAACTTTGAATGACAACTTTTACATTCCAAAATTCCTTAAATATATGGACTTATAAACAAGCAAATAACATAAAATCAATGAAAAACACATAATTTTTGCACATAGTGACTCTTATTATTCACTTTACAAAAGTACCCAAATAGGGAAACAACAACAAGTAATTACAAATTTACAAAGCCTACTTTACAAACAATCTACCCAATCTCTGCCTCTCCTAGGATTATCGGTTCTCTTTTTGCATAAAATTTTCCTTGAAGTTTGCCTTAGGATTGTGGCAAGTCCTCTTTGCCACCTCTTTCTTCCCTTGCATTAATTTGCACAATCTCTTTTCCCTTCTTAGAACGAAGCTCTGGATGTAATTTCCAACATCGTTCATTTCCATGCCCATGCATCTTGCAATGGGTACAATACTACTTTCTCTTGCTTGCTAACAAGGAAGTTCTTAATTGTGAAGGAGATTCATCATGCTTGATGCCAATAATCCTGTCCATTCTTTTGAACATTACCATGTGTTGCTCACAAACAACCACACAATGGTCAAATGCATCACAAAAAGTGCAAGGATACTTATTCCAAAGAGAGTCAAAATTACTATAATTTGGAAAACACCCATGAGATTTATACCTTTCCCTGGAGCTGCAGCATTGACGATGTGGACTGGATGATAACATGCAAGGTCCTTTGAAGCATTCATCTTGCTTGGGAGACAAATGAAAATTTTCACCACCATCTTGGTGTGACATAGAATCCTTTGATGATTGTTGTGCCTCAAACGGTTTAGAGCATTCTCCAAACTCTCTTTGACCATATCCAAATCCTTGATACTTTGGTCTCTCTCGTACGATGACTGGATCGGTGATCCCTTGGCCATTGATGTCGATGCCTCCACTTTAATAACATATTTTAGATAGAAACCTCGTACCAATGACTTTGGTATGTTGTTGAAATACTGCAAAAGAGGTGTTATGAACATAAAAATAAGGAATTGTACTTGAAATGCTTATTACCTTCTTGAACTTTCCATTCATATTTTCAACTTTTGATGATGTTTACAACATTGTAGATGACTCTATCCACCCACTTTTACCAACTGACATATGATAAGAATCTTGTTGATGCTTTCAAAATTAGCATGCATAATTTTCCTCATATGGTCCATAACCTTTGTTTGAACCACGCCCACATATTGGATTTAATTTGGAGGTTTATTTTGTTGTCACTAGAGTGGAATTTTCTGTAGCTTTTTCCTCAAGCATATGTCTCAACTAAAGGCACATATGCCTCTTCTCCTCTTTAGTGATTTCTAGAATTCTTCTCAATTCAATGTTCCCCATATGACGGGACAAATTCATCTCCTCTAGCTCTTGGAGACTCTTCTTGCCCATTCTTGCAACTTGGTCAAACCTTGCTCTGATACCACCTGATTTGAAATTGGAGGAGAACTTCTCCTTCCTAAAAATGATCGTTCACAAACACTTTGAAATGAAAAATGAGTCTTAACAAAAATAGGTTTTCCAAAGGTCTCTTCAAGTTATGTGTTGTTTTTCACATGTAAAATTAAAAATAAGCAACATATAATCACATAAGTTACTCATACATGCATTCATGAAGAGCACAAAAAATAATTTTTTGACGTATTTCACCCCTCCTGGGATACATCGTCGGGCCTTCCAACATAGCTGGACTGCTCCATATATTCAGTGAAAAAGAGTACATAAGCGTTTGATGATAAAACAAGTGGTTATTTCCCCTTCAAGGAAATGTTCTCATGCAAAGAAATCTCACTATAAACATCAAGACAACCTACAGTAAGTCATGAAAACATTAGCAACACAAGGTGTCTCCTACAAATGCCCTATACTCTATCTGAAAATGAGCATACATGAGCATATGAGCACTTCAATTCCACATTGAATGACAAAAAGGAAAATTTCTTCAAAAAGGCAGTGAGAAAAGAATAAATGAGCTAAACCCTGAAAATAACAGTTTTTTCAGTAAACATATGAAGGTAATAAAATCGCTATAAGGCCTTCTCCATTCTCAAACACCTTCCAGAACTTCTCTAAAACACTGATTGATCAATACACCCACGGAATTGAACTTGCAAAAAATCTCTTTATATGTGCTCAAATCAACAAATATAGGCCAGCATTGTATCTAGAATGTCCAAAAACCTCTAGGTAGACTCTTCTTGAGCTCCAAAAGGCCAAAAAATCACAAATATATGGCTCTACAAGCTTTGCATGTAGTTTTGTTGTTATCCATCCGGAAAATTGGACCAACTGTCTAACTTTCCTACAAATATGTCAGGTTGTGGTCATTTGGTGCCCACAGGGCTGAGGGTCGGGCCGGTGACTCACCATAACCATCGAAGCCCCCATCATGGTCCACCATGGTCTTGTGAAATTCCATATGGCCAGGGTCTTGACCCCTTATAAGAACCCTAAGCTGAAGTGCCTTGCCATAGTCCTCTAGAGGGCATGTGACCTGGACCCTAGGCTACCATTAATCCCCCTCTATACTGCGCATTCTGGTGATCTCGTTATTGGTCGCATGGAAAAAAATGTGACCAGGGGCCAAGGCTAGTCCCTGATCCCCATCTCATTCTGTGCCATGGGTCATATGCTGAGGTTGTGACTGGGGACTGGGGGCGACAGCTAACGCCCGTTCCCCCAAACATGTGCTTTGTAAATTTAAATTAAAATTTTGACCAAATATTTATAAGAACCACCATGAGGCCTAGTGTTAAGGCACTGCACTGTTAAATTGGAGGCCAGGGGTTCGAATACTGCTCGGGCCTCTGTTCGACCAAACAAAATTTTACACCACTTGGGGGAGTCATGTGGCAGCCCATGATTGAGCCACGTGGCACCATTCTACTGGTCCAACACAAAACCCATAAACCAATAAAATTGGACCAAAAATGATGAACCAAAAATTGACACTTGGAAACACCCAATTGGTCCGTACCTACACAGTCACTCTGGATGATGTCAACAATACGGAAGCGCAGTTAGCTGCCTAGTCAACAACCTCATTTTTTAGTTTTTAGGACAAACGATTAGAACACGATAACTTGAGCATACAGTGTCAGATTGAGGTGAAATGAATGTCGTTGGATTCAAAATGACGAGCACTACGACTTGACTTCAGTTTCAAGACTTTTTGGCTACTTTCATTTTTGAGCTAAAATTTGATCACCTGATCATTTCCTTACATTATTTTTCAATAAACGTATATCTACATATCTTAAGTTTTCCATATAAATTGTATTGCATGGTATATGGAAATAGTATTTACCAAAATTACAATCTAACCATTTATTAGTTGGGAATTACCTTGATCTTTCCAATAGTGAATAAAAAAGTGTATGATAGTAGTGAGTGTTTCATAAACAATACACTTTCATCCAAGTCCATTGAATGACATTTCAATTACCTCCTAATTACATAGTAGATAACTAATAAGTTGTACATTTCATTTTCATTTTCGTGTTTGTATGGAACTTGAGAGTTTTTGTGCACCATATATGCTAATACAATGTGTTAAATGCCAATGAGGTTGTAGTACTAATTAAATATGATAGAGTTGGATGTTTTACTATTCTTTAAGAGGTCAAAAAATCACACTTTGCAAGAATTGAAAGGCTCATGTCTGTAGAAATTGAAACGTCACACTTGTAAGAAGGTAAATCACTCTTTGCTAGAAAATAATCATAGAGATAACAAATAAATCACTCTATTGGAAAGTAAACTCACGAGTAGGAAATAAATCACTCCGTTCGAAAGTAAGCACACACACACAAAAATAAAATAAAATAAATAGAGGAATTGAGAAAGCTAACTACTCATTCGTAAACTCTACAAATGAAATTCTCATGAATTGATAAAATATTGCAATATAGGATATCTGCTTAATACAATGAATCTAGGCTTATAATTATAGAATCTAGGAAACATGAATATTTGATCAATGCACACAATATTAAAAGATAAAGTAAATGGATTAATGAGTTAATATAGAACTATTAATTAGGAAAACATAATTAATGCTTGTGAGTTGCAATGAAACTATTAATTAGAAAATAGAACAAGTTCTTAACAAGTTGTAGTGCATGAATGGTATGGAAATAGAGTAAGTAATTAGATCAAATAAACTATAATTGAAACTATAAATTATTGTAACTTAAATAAAGGAACTACTTGATTAAGCATGGTGTCCTACCTACTTTGGTGAGGCACTGGTTACACTTGCACAACATTCTTATAATATCAACACATTGCATGCATGGGGAATGAAATAGGAATGAACAAGATTTTTAATTAACCATAATAAGAATTACAAAATTATTTATTTTATTATTTCATTTCTCTCTATTCTCCGTGAATCGAGTGGAGAAATTTTATTATACAACATTCAATCTCTCAAATTGACCATAAAATTGAGAGACACAATAATAATAATATTTGATTTTGGGTTGTTCTCATTTGTTGCAACAATATAATCAAAAGACATAAAAATATGAAATTTGTTGACTCACTTAGTTGTCGTGACATGATGGAGGTTGGGCTAAATCTATTGTAATCAATCTCTCCATGTTAGATGACCATCTATCATTTTTTGTTTTCTCTATTGCGAAACTAGAATTGACATGATGTGTACCCAATAATTGACTACTCTTGTGTTGCTGCAAGTGTCCACATGTTTGCATCTAGTAAGGAGTTGTAGCAATTTATTCTTGGTGTTTTGAGGTGTTGCAACATCGGAATTCATCCATGTTGTAGCATCAATACATCAACATGTTTTGGCACTAATAATCAACCATGTTGCAATGTGGATACTCCATGTGCTGCAACATCAATGGGGTGTTGTAGCAACATGGAGGTGTTGTAGCAACAATGTGTTTGTGGTGTTGAGAAATAATGTGTTGGAGGTGTTACTGTTGGAAATAATGAGAGGGGGGTGAATCAATATTTCTTTTCAACTGTTAATTTTACCAGTTAGATCACTTATATTTAGAACACATATGAACAATGATGAAATAAATACTTTTATTAATTTCTTATTTACAATAAGTAAAGTACAATAATGATATAGGGCTCCAACCATAGATGAAGAATCCAATCTTCCATTCTCCAACCTGTATTGTGCCAAGCATCGACTTGGTCTTTCCAAGGCTCCAAACATGTCAATTTGAGGCACCAACCTCTAGGGCTCCAACCCTATCTCTGGTACAGGATCCACCTGGTTTCTTCAGGACTCCAATCCTTTAGGGCTCCAACCCTATCTTCCAAGGCACTGAACTTGTCTCTATGAGGCTCCAACCTCTTGCTTCAATTCATCTAGATATATTTGGTTATACTTCACGGCTCCCAATGTCTTCTTCAACAAGCCCTGACAATCTTCAACTATCCCCTCACTTAGTCTCCATGTCACTTCATCAATGACAACCTTGTTCTTCACATGAAGGTGTCTCCACTGCTTTTCATGTCACCTAAACACTTGTTTCTTCAAGATTACATCATGATGACATCAGAAATGCATCATGGTCTTTAGTAGTATCTCCAAGACCAGCTTCTATAAGCCTTCCAAATATCTTCAAGTATCCTTTGAGGTGTCTTCAATAGGTAGCCTAAAGGATGTCTTCACAAAGCTCCAACAATGATTTCAATCAAGGAGGTCTGCAATGATTCTCCAAAGAATGTCTCCAGTTAGGCTACTCCTAGAAGTCTCAAAGGTATGCTTGAGAATGTCTTGATGTGATGTGAAAATATATTCTTCAAATGATGCTCAAAAAACTGTCAAGAATTTCTTTAATTTCATTCCCAAATCTCCAAACAATTCTTCAAAAAAGGTGTTTCAAATAATATCAATGAGTTGCTCCTCCAACCTCGTTCAAACCAAAGTTTATCACTATTCAATTCTTAACAAGTGATTTTTCTCAAGACTCCAAGTAGAATCTATAGTCGAAGATGTTGTCACAGGTTTGTGGATATAATCATTGCACCTTCCTCCACAATTTTGAGCCTTCTATCACAGGTCCAGGGATCGTATGTCTCTTCCACAAGACTGTTTTAATGTTTTGCACTGACACTCCACAATTGTTGTAGTTTCGGGCTTCACAATAGCCACAGGATTGTTTTAATGTTTTGCATCGACACTCCATAGTTGTTGTAGTTCCAGGCTTCACAATAGTCCTCACGAGGATGACCGAGCCCTTTTTAAAATAGGTATCACAGTCACTAATTCATGTTGAGGTTATTATTGTTATATAGTTCACAGTTCCGAGCTTGAAAGGTTATGTGTTATTCAGGAAGCTGTAATTCTCTTCCAACAAATCAGAGCACTGAGCCTTGTAATTCTGAGCCTTTCAATTAGTGATATAAGCCTCCAAAGGTAGTCCAAGACATGTGACTGTCCACTTAATCCTTCGCTGGTCTGATGTTAACCTAAGCTCTAAAACTAGCCTCCAAAAAATCCAACACAAATTCAATAATCACAGCTGTACTTATCTACTAGTCTGAGCTTGAAAGACAAATGAAACAGGTCCGAGATGTCTTTTTTTCCACCCACAAATTTGTAGAGGAGGTCTTCAATTAGGGTGCTGTAAACTAGTCCAAGCTTCTGAAATCAGTTGACATTAGATCTGAGCTCAACACAGAACAGTCCACACACTTTCTCTAATATTCAAGCTTTATAACAGGTCCAAACACCGAGCTGGAAAGAATAAAAATATTTAGCCCAAGACAATGTTCTTATAATGTTCTCCTCGGTCTCCTTGCTGTTCTGTGCCTTCTTTCTGAAATGATCACCGAAAATTGATGCCAAAATGAAGTGTTTTAGCATCATATTTATACATATTTTTATTTTTGATGAAGAGTCACGTCCCTTGGCCAAGAGGCTGACTTGCATGAGTTGTCTCATGTCGGCTTGCATAGAAATTATATTTTTCCAAAGTTTTAAATTCATTTTCTCTCAAACCGTTGGGAGTTTCGAGGAAAATAAGGGCTTGTTGGAAAGCTAAAATTATGGTCTAAAGGATGTTGAAGTTTTCACAAATATTTGTTGCCTCTAAAATGGTGAAAAATCTTTTGTTTAATATGATTTCCTTAAATTTTTGTGCATAAAATTTTTGGGACAAAATGGCTTCTCCAATGATTGGCTCCTCTATTGTTTGGCTTCTTCATCATCATAAGATTATGTATGACAACCATGTCATAATAGTATCCAAAAATGAATGTATCATCTCATGTCATCATATACTCATGCAGAAATAAGTCATAGTGAAGCCTTTATTAATTATTTTTTTGGAAAACTTCAAAGTAGTCTTTCAACCATGTCATCAAGACCATTATCAAGTGTGGTCAATCAAGAGTATGACATCATCACGTGTATGACTTCATTAAGTATAGTCCTCCACATGAAGGGTAAGGACATCGTCCGGGTTCTAGGCTTCTTCATCAACAGTAAGCACATCATCATGATTTATAGGGCTTTATGATCAATAGGCATTTAGGACAAAACTTCTTCATAGACTTTGACATCATCATTAATGGTCTCCTAGTAAACCAAGAGTCATGGCATCATCATTTGGAACTAGGCATCTCAAGAATATTGACATCTTAGTCAATGCCATATTGACATCAATGAAAACCTTTATTAACAATCTCCCCCTTTGTCATTTATGGCAATATTCTTGCCCTTCAAACATTCTCTCCCCCTTTGACATCAATGGAAAACGGGGTGCCCAAGTACTCCCCCTGTCAAGCTACTTATTTTCTTCATGAATAGTAGTCCTTCATAGGTATGTTACACCCCATATCATGGTGCTCTTACTTCTAGCAATGTGGTCCATGATATGTTTGCATTTCTTCATGTGGTGAACCAACTTCTCCTGCCTACATAAACTCTTCTAGCTCAAGAAAAAATTGTTGCCTTGTGAACATGTGGAAGAAAACCAATTCATCGGATGAATAAGGGATCATGTTCTTCAATGAAGTTGTTCCCAAGAGATGATCTATCAAAGGATGACCATTCAAGTGTGACTCATCAAGGTTTTCATAGGTTCCATTAACAGATAGCCTCTGCAAGAATGGCCAAGAATCACAAGCTCCCCCTTATAGTATGCATAGTCTTCTTCTTGGAAGAAATTCATCATTAAACCTTGTAATATCATATCTGCCAATGATGTCTTCATCAAATCAACAACATGTGTTGTTGGTTGGAGTGTTCAAGAGACTTTTAGATCCAATTTGCTTCATTTTCCACACTTGTGTAAGTTTCTTCTCTAGCTTGGTTGTCATAGTTTTAGGGACCCAAGTCAAGTTACAATCACGAGCCATATGCCCAATTTTATGGCAATTGAATCATTCTATTCTGCTCATAAATGAGGATGTATGATTTCTTGTTGTAAAGCTGCTTCTAGGAGATTGACAAGGACCATTATATTTGTCTTGGTGATATGCCTTACAATCCTTTGCCATATGCCCAAAGTTTGTACAAGAATAACAATAACCAAAAAATATACTTTGGTACCTGGGAGATGAAGAGTTCCTTGAAGTACTTCTGAAGTATTTTTGCCTTGGAATTATTTTATGATATTCATTTCCTTTTGTATTCTTAACATCATCTGTAAATATCCTTGGAGTAGGGTTTCTTCTAATGTCATCTTGATTCTTGCCTTTGCTGGAATTGGGAGTATCATTTCTTCCTGGCTTCCTCACTTCCTTATTAGAAGCATTATCATTCTTGATTGAGGGTTCACCTGCATAACCAAGACCTGATTTATCAACGGGGGATCTTTGATGACTTAGGATGTCATCTAGGGTTTGAGAACTCTTCAAGTTCTTATTTAGCAAGTCAACTTCCTTTTTAAGAGAGACAATTTCTTCTTTCAATTTTTCACAATCTTCATCTTTCATGACTAGTTGCTTCTTCATTTCTTCCATCATCCTTGTTGCTTCATGTGCATCATTTTTAAGGGAGATGATATTTGATTTCATTATGAAGACTTATTCATTCTCCTTTTCTAGACCGCTCTCCATTTCTTCTTTTCTTCTTGTAGCTTCACATGTTTCAGCCTTGAGAAGATTGATCTCTTATTTTAGTTTAAAGATTTCTTCATCCTTTTCTTCTAGTTGGCATATCATGGTGTTTCTATCCTTTTCTGCTTCATCAACTTTTCCTTCTATGAATTCCAAAGTTTCCACCAACTTCTTGGCTCCTTGCGCTTGTTTTCTTGCTTATTCTAGTTGAGATCTAAGAGAAGAGACCTCTTCCTTGTATTGACCAATCTCTACTTCAAGATTGTTCAAGCTCTTAAGTCTTTGTTCAAGGTGGCTTGACAAATTGTCTTCCATTTTCTTTGCCTTATCTAATTTATTTGACATATATATGACTTCTTCATGATTATTTATTTTCTTTTGTTGAAATTCATCCTTTATTTCTTTTCTTTTCTTAGTCACCATCTTGCGCTTTCTTCTTAAGTTCCTCATTTTCTTTTTTTCAAATTGTTAATCTCTTCCAGGGAAGCCATAAGTTTATTTAGGAGATATTCTTCAAAGTTTTCTTTGTTCTCATCGTCTTCTAGGTCTTCTTTAGTCTCGCTGTCAACTCTCTTACCTTTAGCTTCCTTGATGAATTCTGGGCTTCTTTCTTGTTTTCCATCATGTTCTTGACTAGAGATCATTTTCAACGCTCCTTTTGAGTGAAGATCATGAAGTTTGTCCCATATGACTTTTGCTGACGAACATTTTTCAAAATTGGCCTTCACACAATTTGGTAACTCATTCAAGATTGCCTTGATTTCTCTTGTATTATACTCCTTGGATTCTTCGTCCATTGTGTCATTATTAATCACTGATCTCCAAACTTCAATTCCTTGAGTCTTCAAGAAATTCCTCATTCTTGCCTCCCATATATCAAAATTTCCATTGAAAAATGGAGCCTTCGCAAATTGATTGACTTCAATTTCGGTGGTTGAGGAAGACACATATTTAAAAGGATTGGAGACTTTTCTTTTTGGATTTGTCATTTGTGTTCTAATGATCAAACTTCAAGCTATTAGGATTTGAATGAAGGTACTAACTCTGATACCAATTGTTGGAAATACTGAGAGGGGGGTGAATCAGTATTTCTTTTCAATTGTTAATTTTACAAGTTAGATCACTTATATTTATAACACAGATGAACAATGATGAAATAAATACTTTTATTAATTTATTATTTACAATAAGTAAAGTACAATAATGATATAGGGCTCCAACCCTAGATGAAGACTCCAATCTTCTAGGCTCCAACCTGTATTGTGCCAAGCATCGACTTGGTATTTCCAAGGCTCCAACCTTGTCAATTTGAGGCATCAACCTCTAGGGCTCCAACCCTATATCTGGTACAGGCTCCGACCTGGTTTCTTGAGGACTCCAATCCTTTAGGGATCCAACCCTATCTTCCAAGGCACCAACCTTGTCTCTATGAGGCTCCAACCTCTTGCTTCAATTCGTCTAGATATATTTGGTTATACTTCATGGCTCCCAATGTCTTCTTCAACAAGCCTTGAAAATATTCAACTATCCCCTCACTTAGTCTCCACGTCACTTCATCAATGACAACCTTGTTCTTCACAAGAAGGTGTCTCCATTTCTCTTCATGTCACTCAAACACTTGTTTCTTCAAGGTTACATCATGATGACATCATCAATGCATCATGGTCTCTAGTAGTATCTCCAAGACCAGCTTCTATAAGTCTTCCAAATATCTTCAAGTATCCTTCGAGGCATCTTCAATAGGCAGCCCAAAGGATGTCTTCACAAAGCTCCAACAATGATTTCAATCAAGGAGGTCTGCAATGGTTTTCCAAAGAATGTCTTTAGTTAGGCTACTCCTAGAAGTCTCAAAGGTATGCTTGAGAATGTCTTGATGTGATGTGAAAAGATATTCTTCAAATGATGCTAAAAAAACTGTCAAGAATTTCTTTAATTTCAATCCCAAATCTCCAAAAAATTCTTCAAAAAAGGTGTTTCAAATAATATCAATGAGTTGCTCCTCCAACCTCGTTCAAACCAAAGTTTATCACTGTTCAAGTCTTAATAAGTGACTTTTCTCAATACTTAAAGTAGCATCTATAGTTGAAGATGTTGTCACAGGTTTGTGGATATAATCACTGCACCTTCCTCCACAATTCTGAGCCTTCTATCACAGGTCTGGGGTTTGTATGTCTCTTCCACAGGACTGTTTTAATGTTTTTCACCGACACTCCACAGTTATTGTAGTTTTGGGCTTCATAATAGTCACAGGACTATTTTAATGTTTTTCACCGACACTCCACAGTTGCTGTAGTTCTGAGCTCCACAATAGTCCTTAGGAGGATGACCGTGCCCTTTTTCAAATAGGTATCACAGTCACTAATTCATGTTGAGGTTATTACTGTTATATAGTTCACAGTTCCGAGCTTGAAAGGTTATGTGTTGTTCAGGCAACTGTAATTCTCTTCTAACAAATCTGAGCACTGAGCCTTGTAATTCTGAGCCTTTCAATTAGTGATCTGAGCCTCCAAAAGTAGTCCAAGACATGTGACTTTCCACTTAATCCTTCGCTGGTCTGATGTTAACCCAAGCTCTAAAACTGGCCTCCAAAAGCTCTGTCACAAATTCAATAATCTGAGTTGTACTTATCTACTAGTCTGAGCTTGAAAGACAAATGAAACAGGTCCGAGATGTCTTTTTTTCCACCCACAGATCTGTAGAGGAGGTCTTCAATTAGGGTGTTGTAAACTAGTGCAAGCTTCTAAAATTAGTTGACATTAGATCCGAGCTCAACATAGAACTGTCTACACACTTTCTCCAAAAGTCAAGCTTTATAACAAGTCCAAAAATCGAGCTGGAAAGAATAAAAAGATTTAGCCCAAGACAATGTTCTTATAATGTTCTCCTCGGTCTCCTTGTTGTTTTGTGCCTTCTTTTTGAAATGATCACTAAAAATTGATGCCAAAATGAAGTTTTTTAACGTCATATTTATACATATTTTTATTTTTGACGAAGAGTCATGTCCCTTGGCCAAGAGGCCGACTTGCATGAGTTGTCTCATGTCGACTTGCATAGAAATTATATTTTTCCAAACTTGTAAATTCATTTTCTCTCAAACTGTTGGGAGTTTCAAGGCAATAAGGGCTTGTTGGAAAGCTAAAATTATGGTCTAAAGGATGTTGAAGTTTTCACAAATAAATGTTGCCTCTAAGATGGTGAAAAATATTTTTTTTAATGTGACTATCCTTAATTTTTTGTGCATAAAATATTTGGGACAGAATGACTTCTCCAATGATTAGATCCTCTATTGTTTGGCTTCTTCATCATCATAGGATTATGTATGACATCCACATCATAATAGTATCCAAAAATGAATGTATCATCTCATGTCATCATATACTCATGCAACGATAAGTCATAGTGCAGCCTTTATTAATTTGTTATTGGGAAAACTTCAAAGTAACCTTTCAACCATGTCATCAAGACCATTATCAAGTGTGGTCAATCAAGAGTATGACATCATCATGTGTATGAATTCATTAAGTACAATCCTCCACATCAAGGGTAAGGAAATCGTTTGGGTTCTAGACTTCTTCATGAATAGTAAGCACATCATCATGATTTCTAGGGCTTTATGATCAATAGGAATTTAGGACAAGACTTCTTCATAGACTTTGACATCATCATTAATGGTCTCCTAGTCAACCAAGAGTCATGGAATCATCATCTCGAACTGGGCGTCTCAAGAATATTGAAATCTTAGTCAATTCCATATTTACATCAATGACAACGTTTGTCAACAATCTCCCCCTTTTTCATCGATGGCAATATTCTTGCCCTTCAAACATTCTCTCCCCCTTTGACATCAATGGCAAACGGGGTGCCCAAGTACTCCCCCTATCAAGCTACTTCTTGTCTTCATGAATATTAGTCCTTCATAGGTATGTCACACCCCCTATCATGATGCTCTTCCTTCTAGCAATGTGGTCCATGATATTTTTTCATTTCTTCATGTGGTGAACCAACTTCTCCTGCCTGCATAAACTCTTCTAGCTCAAGAAAAACTTGCTGCCTTGTGAACATGTGGAAGAAAACCAATTCATCGGATGAATAAGGGATCATGTTCTTCAATGAAGTTGTTCCCAAGAGATGATCTATCAAAGGATGACCATTAAAGTGTTACTCATCAAGTTTTTCATAGGGTCCATTCATAGATAGCCTCTACAAGAATGGCCAATAATCACAAGCTCCCCCTTATAGTATGCATAGTCTTATTCTTGGAAGAAATTCATCATTAAACCTTGTAATATCATATCTGCCAATGATGTCTTCATCAAATAAACAACATGTTTTGTTGGTTGAAGTGTTCAGGAGACTTTCAGATCCAATTTGCTTCATTTTCCACAATTGTGTAAGTTTCTTCACTAGCTTGGTTGTCATAGTTTTAGGGACCCAAGTCAAGTTAAAATCACGAGCCATATGCCCAATATTATGGCAGTTGAAGCTTTCCATTCTGCTCATAAATGAGGATGTATGATTTCTTCTTGCAAAGCTGCTTCTAGGAGATTGACAAGGACAATTATATTTGTCTTGGTGATATGCCCTACAATCCTTTGCCATATGCCCAAAGTTTGTACAAGAATAACAATAACCAAAAAATATACTTTGGTACTTGGGAGACGAAGAGTTCCTTGAAGTACTTCTGAAGTCTTTTTGCCTTGGAATTATTTGATGATATTCATTTCCTTTTTTATTCTCGACATCATCTGTAAATCTCCTTGGAGTAGGATTTCTTCTAATGTCATCTTGATTCTTGCCTTTGCTGGAAATGGGAGTATCATTTCTTCCTGGCTTCCTCACTTCCTTGTTTGAAGCATTATCGTTCTTGCTTGAGGGTTCACTTAAATAGCCAATACCTGATTTATCAAGGGGGGATCTTTGATGACTTAGGATGTCATCTAGGGTTTGAGAACTCTTCAAGTTCTTATTTAGCAAGTCAACTTCCTTTTTAAGAGGGACAATTTATTCTTTCAATTTTTCACAATATTCATCTTTCATGACTAGTTTCTTCTTCATTTCTTCCATCATTCTTGTTTCTTTGTGCACATAATTTTTAAGGGAGATGATATTTGATTTCATTATGAGGACTTCTTCATTCTCCTTTGCTAGAATTCTCTCCATTTCTTCTTTTATTCTTGTAGCTTCACATGTTTCAGCCTTGAAAAGATTGATGTCTAATTTTAGTTTAAATATTTCTTCATTCTTTTCTTCTAGTTGGCATATCATGGTGTTTCTATCCTTTTCTGCTTCATCAAATTTTCCTTCTATGAATGCAAAAGTTTCCACCAACTTCTTGGCTCCTTGCACTTGTTTTCTTGCTTCTTCTAGTTGAGATCTGAGAGAAGAGACCTCTTCCTTGTATTGACCAATCTCTACTTCAAGATTGTTCAAGCTCTTAAGTCTTTGTTCAAGGTGGCTTGACAAAGTTTCTTCCCTTTTCTTTGCCTTATCTAATTGATTTTCCATAGATATGACTTCTTCATGATTATTTCTTTTCTTTTGTTGCAATTCATCCTTAAGTTTGATGAGCTCCTCATTTCTTTCTTCTACTTGAAGCTTGAAAAGGTAAAATTCCTTCCTTGTCTTGTCTTGCTCACCATCTTGCGCTTTCTTCTTAAGTTCCTCATTTTATTTTTTCAAACTATTAATCTCTTCCATGGAAGCCATAATTTTATTCAGGAGATCTTCTTCAAAGTTTTCTTTGTTCTCAACGTCTTCAAGGTATTCTTTAGTCTCGCTGTCATCTCTCTTATCTTCAAATTCCTTGATGGATTCTGGGCTTCTTTCTTGTTTTCCATCATCTTCTTGACTAGAGATCATTGTCAATGCTCCTTTTGAGTGAAGATCATGAATTTTGTCCCATATGAATTTTTCTAACGAACATTTTTCAAAATTTGCCTTCATAGAATTTGGTAACCCATTCAAGATTGCCTTCATTGCTCTTGTATTGTACTCCTTGGATTCTTCGTCCATCGTGTCATTAGTAATCACTGATCTCCAAACTTCAATTCCTTGATTCTTCAAGAAATTACTCATTCTTGCCTCCCATATAACAAAATTTCCATTGAACAATGGAGCCTTCGCAAATTGATTGACTTCAATTTCGGTGGTTGAGGAAGACACATCTTTAGAAGGATTGGAGACTTTATTTCTTGGCTTTGCCATTTGTGTTCTAATGATCAACATTCAAGCTGTTAGTCTTTGAGTGAAGGTACTGGCTCTAATACCAATTTTTGGAAATACTGAGAGGGGGTGAATCAATATTTCTTTTCAATTGTTAATTTTACCAGTTAGATCAATTATATTTAGAACACAGATGAACAATGATGAAATAAATAATTTTATTAATTTCTTATTTACAATAAGTAAAGTATAAAAATGATATAGGGCTCCAACCCTAGATGAAGACTCCAATCTTCCAAGCTCCAACCTGTATTGTGCCAAGCATCGACTTGGTCTTTCCAAGCCTCCAATCTTGTCAATTTGAGGCACCAAACTCTAGGGCTCCAACCCTATCTCTGGTACAGGCTCCGAACTAGTTTCTTGAGGACTCCAATCCTTTAGGGCTCCAACCCTATCTTCCAAGGCACCAACCTTGTCTCTATGAGGCTCCAACCTCTTGCTTCAATTCTTCTAGATATATTTGGTTATACTTCATGGCTCTCAATGTCTTCTTCAACAAGCCCTGAAAATATTCAACTATCCCCTCACTTAGTCTCCACGTCACTTCATCAATGAAAACCTTGTTCTTCACATGAAGGTGTCTCCACTGCTCTTCATGTCACCCAAACACTTGTTTCTTCAAGATTACATCATGATGACATCAGAAATGCATCATGGTCTCTAGTAGTATCTCCAAGACCAACTTCTATAAATCTTCCAAATATCTTCAAGTATCCTTCGAGGCGTCTTTAATAGGCAGCCCAAAGGATGTCTTCACAAAGCTCTAACAATGATTTCAATCAAGGAGGTATTCAATGGTTCTCCAAATAATGTCTTCAGTTAGGCTACTCCTAGAAGTCTCAAAGGTATGCTTGAGAATGTCTTGATGTGATGTGAAAAGATATTCTTCAAATGATGCTCAAAAAACTGTTAATAATTTCTTTAATTTCAATCCCAAATATCCAAACAATTCTTCTAAAAAGGTGTTTCAAATAATATCAATGAGTTTCTCCTCCAACCTTGTTCAAACCAAAGTTTATCACTGTTCAAGTCTTAACAAGTGACTGTTCTCAGGACTCCAAGTAGCATCTATAGTTGAAGATGTTGTCACAGGTTTGTGGATATAATCACTGCACCTTCCTCCACAATTCTAAGCCTTCTATCACAGGTCCGGGATTCGTATGTCTCTTCCACGGGACTGTTTTAATGTTTTTCACCGACACTCCACAGTTGTTGTAGTTCCGGGCTTCACAATAGTCACAGGACTGTTTTAATGTTTTGCATCGACACTCCACAATTGCTGTAGTTCCGGGCTTCACAATAGTCCTTAGGAGGATGACCGAGCCCTTTTTAAAATAGGTATCACAGTCACTAATTCATGTTGAGGTTATTATTGTTATATAGTTCACAGTTCTAAGCTTGAAAGGTTATGTGTTTTTCACGCAACTGTAATTCTCTTCCAACAAATCTGACCACTTAGCCTTGTAATTCCGAGCCTTTCAATTAGTGATCTAAGCCTCCAAAAGTAGTCCAAGACATGTGACTTTCCGCTTAATCCTTCACTGGTCTGATGTTAACCCAAGCTCTAAAACTGGCCTCCAAAAACTTTGTCACAAATTCAATAATCTGAGCTGTACTTATCTACTAATATGAGCTTGAAAGACAAATGAAATAGGTCCGAGATGTCTTTTTTTCCACCCATAGATCTGCAGAGGAGGTCTTCAATTAGGGTGTTGTAAATTAGTCCAAGCTTCTAAAATTAGTTGACATTAGATCCGAGCTCAACACAGAACTGTCCACACACTTTTTCCAATAGTCAAGCTTTATAATAGGTCCAAACACCGAGCTGGAAAGAATAAAAATATTTAGCCCAAGACAATGTTCTTATAATGTTCTCCTCGGTCTCCTTGCTGTTCTGTGCCTTATTTCTGAAATGATCACCAAAAATCGATGCCAAAATGAAGTTTTTTAATGTCATATTTATACATATTTTTCTTTTTGACGAAGTGTCACATCCGTTTTCCAAGAGGCCGACTTGCATGAGTTGTCTCATGTCAGCTTGCATAGAAATTATATTTTTCCAAACTTGTAAATTCATTTTCTCTCAAACCGCTGGGAGTTTCGAGGCAATAAGGGCTTGCTAGAAAGCTAAAATTATGGTCTAAAGGATGTTGAGGTTTTCACAAAGAAATGTTGCCTCGAATATGGTGAAAAATATTTTTTTTAATGTGACTGTCCTTAATTTTTGTGCATAAAATATTTGGGACAGAATGGCTTCTCCAATGATTGGCTCCTCTATTGTTTGGCTTCTTCATCATCATAGGATTATGTATGAAATCCACGTCATAATAGTATCCAAAAATGAATGTATCATCTCATGTCATCATATACTCGTGCAGCGATAAGTCATAGTGCAACCTTTATTAATTTGTTATTGGGAAAAATTCAAAGTAGTCTTTCAACCATGTCATCAAGACCATTATCAAGTGTGGTCAATCAAGAGTATGACATCATCACGTGTATGACTTCATTAAGTATATTCCTCCACATCAAGGGTAAGGACATTGTTCGGGTTCTGGGCTTCTTCATCAACAATATGCACATCATCATGATTTCTAGGGCTTTATGGTCAATAGGCATTTAGGACAAGACTTCTTCATAGACATTGACATCATCATTAATGGTCTCCTAGTCAACCAAGAGTCATGGCATCATCATATGGAACTAGGCATCTCATGAATATTGACATCTTAGTCAATTCCATATTGACATCAATGACAACCTTTATTAACAGTTACAACACAACAATCCCATGTGTGGTAGAAACGTAAAGGCATTGCAACAACACAAGGGTGTTGCAGCAAAAAAGTGGTATTGTAGCAATTGAAGTTCCTCAAATCCTTTGTTGTTTCCTTGGGTACATGTATGATTCTATCTAAAGTATTCCTCATAGGTTCTCATTAGTTAGCATAAAAGGTATAAAAAGGTGGTGAATGGGTGCTAAAATAATGCCAATCGCATCATCTTCCCCCATCTGAAAGTGTTGTGAGTCCCCATGCAAATAGATAGTCTGTCTGAATCAGTAAGAGTTACCCCATGGAGGTGATTGATGTTGTATTCAACCTCCCATGCCTCATAGGTAAAGAAATATCCTTTCCTCATATTAATTTCCCTCTAGCATGAAACCTCTTCTCTTTTGTTATAATCAATTTGACATTTTATAGTTGGTATACAAATCATGGAATAGTGAAACTTGAGGCCTATCCATTCATTCCCACAATTTTCCATGCATTTAATCTACTTGTGTACCCTTTCCAAATCCATTACAAGTTTGTTGGGATTGAATGGATCTTTTTGGTGCATATATTCTATGGCTTGTTTCAACTATTGAGTGTATCCATTTACACTTGTTTTTCATAAAACCTATATTTGTATCCCACAATAATCAATATCTTCTGATCGGTTCCAATTCATGAACTCTGCATGTTGACAAGAGTTTAACCAACTAAAGTGTGTGACGAGGACACTCTTGGGTTTGTAGTACTCTCTTATAACCCATGTATTGCATATATAGTTATTCTAAACTGCTTTATGAGAAATTGTTCAGTTAGCATGATTATACATGTATGATACAAAGGATCTCAATTGGAAATCCCCCACAAAGTGGTTAGGGGTCCATACAGGATCCTGATGCAACAAAACATTATGCTGGTATAATTCACACAACATGCCCTTTAATTCTTTGGTGGCTCTATAATAATCCTCAAAGAAGGTAGTGGGAGAAGTTATTTCATAAGGTTTCTAGTTATTAGTGCCTTCATTTAAAACATAATATAATTTTCTTGTAGATACATGTTTTATATAGCATATGGTTATTTAGAGTTAATTGAAAAATCTACTAGTGATCCCAACTGTATTTTATTAATTTCTAGCATGTCCACCTTTCTCTATAATTTGGAGGTTTTCTCTGCTTCTTGTTTCATGTCTTTCTTCCATTGGCCCCACTTAGCCCTATGGAATTCTAGGTGTCCCCCACTCTTCTCTATGGCTTTTTATCACTTGGAATTTTTCTCCTACTGATATCATTCCCTCTTCATAAGCTTCCATCATCTTTTTCAACTTATCATTCTTGGACTTTCCCCATATATATGGGATGTATGTTTGAACATAATTTTCATTTATCCATTTGGCTTCTATTTTAGTGGCTACCTATTGTAATTTGTGTTTGTATTCTTTAGTTTGGATATCAAATTCCTGAATAGAATCTCTCTCTCTCTCTCTCTTAGTATATTTCTCCTTGGATTGGACCCACTGTTACCCAGGAAAGGTAATCTAACCACTCAAAAGATTGTTTAAACCTTAGGCTAGCTTCTATAGTTTTAACCTTGTGTTTTAGATACTTGTCATTATTTCCAATATATTATTTTTATAACAAGAAATGAAAGTAGAATCATAAAGTGAACCTACATGTTTCTACTTTCTCTTAGCCTTTTGTATTTTTATTAAGGCTTATGAAACATCAATGGCTTGTTGAGATGAAATTATTTGTAGTACTTTTTTTTTCTATTTATGGTGTTGCATCCTCTCCTCCCTCTACATGCTTCTTTTTTTTTCCTGCTTGTGTAGCAAAGCCTTCTTTCAAGTCTTCTCATACTACTTCTTGTGTAGAAACAAAATTTTTTTCTCTTCTTCCACCATTCATGGTACTTCTTGTGTTTTAGCAAGGAGCTCTATCTCTTCCTCCATTACCTCTGTTGGTTCTTGTGTGTCACCAGGGGTTTATAATTATTCTTCATCTATTCATGTTGGTTCTTGTGTGTCAATAGAGGTTTCTACTTATTTTTTTATCTATATTTGCTAGTTCTTATGTGACAACAAGGGTTTCTAACTTTTCTTCCATCATTCCTATTGGTTCTTATGTATTAGAAGGGATTTCTTTTGTCTCTTATTCTACTTTTCTTTCCACTATCCCTATTGTTTTTATGTGTCAACAGGGATTTTTGTTTCCTCTTCTTCCTTTGTTTCTATTGTTTGAGTTGTAGTAGGTTTGTCCAAGTATTCTTTTTTTGAATACTATATCCTCCTCATTTTTGGTATGAACACATGTGAGGACCTATTAGTAATGCATTTGAATCTTTTCGTCAGAGGTAGACTCCTAGTGATCTCTAGGTTTCTATCATAGTTGTCCCTAGCTTCTTCTTCTTGATGCTATGTTTTTATTGATGCCTTGAGTGTTGCAATAACTACACTTTCTATAAATGTTTTAGGCGTTGTGACAAATAACCCTGCTACAGATGCTTCAAGTTTCATAATTGTAGATGCTTTTGGTGTTGCAGAACCCTCTTCAACTACTTCCTTTATTTTTGCAACAAGTGCTTCTACCAGGGGTGGATCTAGTTCCAATCTCCTCACCACGTCATCCTAGCTGCGACATGCTTATTGGAGTGCATTTACCACCAAAATTATAATGAAATAGTGGTGTGAGAGTGATTCCTTGGGTCAATGAAATTTTTAAATGCTAGTTTCCATCTATTACAACATTTTCCACTGGAAAAAGTGCATATTGATTGCCTCTAATGCCTCAAATTGTCTAATATTTTTATATGGTTCCAAAACAAAATTTTGTGTCATAACTTACAAGTAAAATAATTTTTTTTTTAATTTAAATTTATACATCATCCCATGGTGCCAGTAAGTATTTTTAATCGAAACCATTACCCTTCTTCACTATCACTTCAACTACTTCTAGTAATTCCATCGTCAATTTTGGTGATGACTTATTCTAGAAGTATTATCACCCCGACCCACGATAACCCTAATACAATGATAATATACTCCTCATTTAACAACACTAGTGTTCCGACTGTTCCCCCTACCACTATTATATCATTTTGTAAATAAATTGAATTTGAGTGAATCCTCCTGCAATATTTAAACATATTCAATCCACCTCATGGCCTAGAACATGGCCCAAATGTGGTAATAGGTTTGAAGCTTGAGTGTCTCGGAGTGTTATTCATGATTTAGTGAGTCACCCATACTTGCTTGAGTTCAGATAATTATTAGTCACAATTTTGAATGAATTATTAATTGGGGAGAATTTTCTATTAAGGTAGTGTAATTATGGATTAATGGTGCAAGTTTTTTAATAGATTGTAGAAGCTATAGAACATTATACTACTTGATGGTGGATGATGTATGAAAATAATTACAAGCTAAGTGTGATCATGCCAATTTAATGTAAGTCATTATGTAAGGAAATTCATAACTTTCAATGCTTACCATGAGTTGTCGACTTTTTCTAGATTGGTGGTGGCATTAATGTCTCATCTCATCTATTTTTGTGATGTTGCCAGTGGAATAAAGGGCAACTACAAATATTATTTGGAGAATATGTTTTAGTAATTACCTTGATTTATTGTTTCATTTTGAGGTGTTCCAAAAATTACCTTGAAATAATGTTGTAGAATCATCCACTTTGTTGGCCCAACCAAAAAGTGTTGTAGCAGAATCGTCAAGTCAACTTCATCCTAAAGGATTTCATAGCATTGTATTGATTTGATCCCAAATAGGAGTTATAACAATGGTGTTGCAACATTTTATTGGTTCCATCCACGAATGGTGTTGTAACAACACGATGCTAGTGTCACAACAATGTTGTCACAACCACACAATGTTAGTATTGTAGTAATAAGGTTATCCCATTCTATTTCGTGAGCAATTTTGGAGAGTGTTTTATGTTTGAATGTTTTGCACTAGATTTAGTGCACATACACATCATATATGGTAACAATATGAAATTATCTAATTAACCGAAACAAACAAATGTTCTTATCCAAAAACAAATTTTGCATAACGAAACTTATAAAAAAAAATTAGTTCATACACAATAAACACAAAATTTCAACCACAATACAAAATTATTATTAATCCTTAAACAAGAATCTAGTGATCTCGTATAAGGGATAATGGACATTGAGGAAATTGCATCTACAACAATTACCCTAGATATGATCCAATGGATCAAGCCCTAAATCCATCCTTAATATGGCTGATTTGGATCTCTATTGATGCTTCGTGCTCCTTCCTTGGTATTGGCATAATTGAACTATATCTCACTCATAGAAAACTTGCAATATTACTCATACAAATTTCTTTCTTACTTGAGAGAATATCTCTCTCAATGTATCATTCTCCTACACATCTTTATTCCCTCTCTTCTCTATTGGCCCTTCCAACCTTGTTCAAAGTTATTGGCCCTTCCACCCCTCTCAACTCCTTGTGTCCCTTCTAGCCCTCTTAACTCTTCGTCGTGCTATCGAACCTTTTGGCCCTCTCGACCCTCTTGGATTTTATCGAACCTCTTGGACTTCCATCCCTCTTAACCCTCTCATCCCTCTTTCCAAGCCAAAATAATGAATCACTTGTACTTATACTTTTCCAAAGGGTGGAATACCATGGGTCATTAAAATACAATGGTTATATGACTGTAAAGCCCCATCACTTAACCCACTTTCCCCACACATGAGGATACTCTTGCTACTACCAAAAACATCAACGTTGCCTCTTAATGAGGAATGTATTCTCACACTCCACCTGGAAGTGGCTTTGCCTTCAAACCTAGAACAAATTTCCTCCCTTGATCCACTACTAAAATTTACCCATATGAAACTGAAGAAATTACCATTGTATGATAGGGACGCTTCTTCGAAGACAACATACTCCCAGAAGCCTCTTGCTCCTAAGCATATTTCATGGAAATATTGTATCATGACTTCCCAAACCTCAAAGTTGTATTCCTTTGAGCTTGTTGAATCGCCCTGAAGACTAAATCCCTCCTGAGCCTACTCACTCCCTTTGAAGCCTGACTCTCTTTGAATCCATATTGCAAGCCTTCTTGACCCTCAAGGTCTCTGCTTGAAATTCAATCCAATTTTCTCTATCTCCAATGGATATCTCAACCCTCTGACCATGTCATTCCTACCTTATCCAACTCTCTTTCCATGGGTCTTCAAAACACTGATTCTACTTGCAATAGTTACTATGGCTCCCTCACAAAGTTGTCACCTATGTAAATCTCAAATCCAATTACACTACTCAGAGACCATGCTTTGTTTCCATGTTATAATTTTCACCACTAGACTCAGTGCACACACATATGAGATGTAGTTACAATATTAAATTAACTAATTAATTGAAACATATTGATGTTCCTAAATAGGAAACAAAATGTCACAACAAAACTTATAAAACCAAAAATTAGATCATGCATAGTAAAAAAAAAATTCAATCCCAAAACACAATGATTATTAGTCTTTCATCAAGTATATAGGGCTCTCATACAAGGGATAATGTCCCTAGAGGAAATTACATATATAAAAATTACCATGTATCTGATCCAATAGATCAATCCCTAGATCTATCACTACAAGGAAAAGAACCTCTAGCAGATGTTTTTAAGGAACCCCTTATAAAAATGCCCTAGACATTTGTTTCTAGCGGAGGTTACTAGAGGAGGTTGGCGGGTGGAGGTTTTTTTGGATGTTTTTCATCTAGTCCTCTTATCAACCTAAACTGCACCGGTGCGTTCAACAAGAGAAAGCACTGGTGCACACAGAACAATGGCACGTCAGACACTGTGTGCTCCGTACAAACCCGCTCGGTGTGTCTTATTATTGTAGCACACTGGTGCTTTACAAAGATTCCACATTGGTGCATCATAAAACCTTGTGCCAAAATAGAAACCGCCCGGTGCGGTCTTAAGAAACAACACCGGTGTGCCTATAAAACCCCGCGCACTGGAATAGTGTTAAATAAAAAAAATTGTGGCCAAAAAACCATATTTTCACTTTTCTCAGTGCTCCAGAGCTCTAAAGCACCAGAAAAATTTATCCTTGTCTGAGCCTCCCTGACATCGGTGCTCCCATTGCACCCATTGCATGCATTGCTGCTATGCATTGCACACTAATCTCCAGCTTGAATTTTGCAAAACGGTGGGAAAATTTTCTTTTACAAATTCTATAGCCAATATGCCTCCCCAATGGCCAAATGTATAGGTATTTTTATTTTTTTGCCATAATTAAGCCTTTTAGTGGATTAGAATTTCAAATTACCTCAAAATTAACCATCTAAAAGAAAATAAAAAAAATTGTCATGCGGTGCGCTTGAGCTGTTTGACTCGCACTAGTTCGTGGTGCTGCCTGTAAATTTATAGGCCGCACCGCAACCAGTGCTAATGGTATCAGCACTGGTTCCAAGGTGGTACTGAAAGGTGCACCGTGTTATTTTAAAGTTTTAAAAAAAGTGTGGTGCAGTCGGTTACCCAGCCACACCGTTGACCATGTGGAATAGCGGCAATGTAGTGCGTTGACTTAAATATCCAACCTAGGGCTAGTATTTTTGTCAGCGCACTGCATTTTGTATTTCCACAGGGTCAACGATGTGGCCTGGTAAAATACCGCACCATTGACTATGTAATGATGTCAGGAGGTCGGTGCAATGAATGAACTGTATGCCCCAGGGCGTAGTGTTTAGTCAGCGCACCGCACTCCCGACACCATCCATAGTCAATGGTGCACAGAAAATATTTAGGTGCATCGCCACTGGTGCGCTGAATATTTTCTGGTGCACTGCCACCAGTGCGCGACAAAAAATGACGCACCAGTACCGGTGCATGCCTATTTTTTTTGGAGCACCGACTGTTTTTTTTTCTAAAAAAAATTATATATGTATATTCCTAAATACATGTCTCATTTAATAAAAAAATTGTCTTTAATATATCAATCATTCATAGACGTGAAAGGAGAGAATAGGGGGAACAATAACAACAATATTCCTAAATACATGTCTCATTTAATAAAAAAATTGTATTTAATATGTCAATCATTCATAGACGTGAAAGGAGAGAATAGGGGCAACAACATCAACAATAGGTGGACCAGTATAACATGGTTTTCCTGTGGGAGGCATGAGAGAGGGAGAGAGATGCATACCCTCGCCCTATTACAGTAGCTACTCAGGGGCCCTCAAGTTCTATGAGGAGGCTACTTCCCTAAAGGTCCATGGTGTATTTTTGAGACATTTTATCTGCAGGTGGAATGCCCACCAACAGAATTTCTGGGTTGGTCCTAACCAGTGGTACATGCCCACTAAGGAGGACATATATTTCATTAGAGGGCCATCGAGGAGAGGGGTGGATTTTCCCTCATTCACAGAGGTTCTAGTTGGCTATGTAGTAGGGAGTCAGTTGGTGTACTCCCAGAGATACATTAGCGCAGATATACTATCTCCTTCAGATTTTCAGGTCTTCGGTGGTCAGTTATGTATTGGTGAATTTGGTAGTCATGAGGTGAGGTGCCTCTAACTTCTGATATCGACCATTTCACAAAACACCAGTGATAGGTAACAAATTAGTTTCTCTCTTCTATATTATGTTGATTCTTTAGTACAGGAGCCACGACTTGTCAGGTGGTCTACCATTTTTTTGCGATAGTTCTGTACAACCTTAGATAGATGTCATGCTCATGCACAAGGGAGGGTCAACTTCCCTTTTACTTCAGATATTTTTTGTTTATTTTTTGAGAGGTTTCTAGAGACGAGGCCTACTTTTATTCGGCAGCCTTGTAGGCCAATGTTGGAGGCACGGATGCACATGTGGGGACAGATGATACCCAAGGGGGGTGAGACTGAGTTTTCCACGAGGATATCGCATGATGCATTGGAGTTGCTAGCCAGTCTTGACGAGCATCCCTTGATTATGGTCCATTGTCCTTATGCTAGTTTGGATTGGTGAGGGTGTGCCAACATCCTCTTCACAGATGATGAGCCACCAGATGATAGAGGTAATATTACTGTTTTATTTAAATTTATTCTAATATGTTCTTTAACTTGTTTTTATTAAATTGTGTAATGAAATTGTCTAATTAATGTTCTTTACTTGTATATATTTTTTAGACATTGGGTCTTTTATGGCGAGGACATGCCAGCACCACCACATGATCCAGGTGTGAATCCTGATGACGATCAGGATATGCCAGATGTCGAGGATCATCAGGAGGCCGGTGCAGAGAGACCTGCTCCTGCTGGTGCACCGGTACTGCCTTCGTACAATGCGACCCACGGTTGTGTTGCTTCAGAATTGTAAAGAACGAATTTATTGATTGCTTCAATTTCTACATTCGTTGATGAAATCAAACCGAAATTATATAGTACATAGAGATCAAAATATACATTATATCTAAGTTCAACATGAATATCTACTTTGTGTAAATTTGAAAATTATAAGTTGTTTACTCTTTATCAAGCGCTTTTTTCCACTCATTTGGAGCAACTCCCCTTCTCTTTTAGCTTCATCCCTTTCATTGTCCCAAATCACCGCACCTGGTCTGTTGTCAATCTGCTTGATGTACTCACTATAATAATAGAAAGACTCATACGATATGTACCCCTCTACCATAGACCCCTCGGGTTTTTCCCTTTGTCAAACAAAACCTATCAATTTATTCATGTTCCTCTCTACGAATAGCATCCAATGACAAGAAACCACCCCAACTAATTCAACCTCATCTACTATGTGGATTAGAAGATGAAATTGCAAGTCCATGAAACTCGTCGGCAGTTCCTTCTCAAACATACAAACAATCTTAACTTTATCTTGCGCCACTGTGGAATGCTAGCCACAGGAATATCCTTTGAAGTGATCCAACGTACAAATGCAGATAATTTAGATATGGAACATCCTAGGTCTTGAGGGAATTCATGTTTCACACACCCATGCACGAACAAAGGATAATGACACTGCAAAGTTATAAACACGTGCAATAATATGCAAAATTATTTATGTTTTATGATCCCCGCATAAGATAAAATTTATTAATATAACAAATAATAAAATCATGCTTTTGACATTATACATACTCTTAGAAGATTCAAATGGTCATGCGATTTCAACCTCGACCAATGGTCATCCACGGTGAAGCAATACCATAGTGAAGAACTGTATGAAGTTGGCACCCTCACACCCATTATAACTTCCTCTGCCAAATAAATATCATGTTTTTTAAAAATCCATGGGACATCACCTTCTTTGAAATACCATGAATTAGAGGGACCAGCGCCTGCCTCTAATCCTGTACTTTCTTATCATCTTGGCCAATATTTCTTTTTAGTTTTTGAAGTAATAAGATCTTTCCTAACAGCCAATGTGTCACTTTTTTTCGATGATATGTGCCTCCATAAAGAAGATGAAACATTTTTAAATATATGCATGGGATCTAATAAGTGGAAAATCTTAAGATGCTCCCAATATGGGAGGTTATAAAAGATAGATTTCCTTTTCATCCTAATGGGAAATTTCTCAACATAGGTGTCGAAGAATTCTATATCATCAAACATAGGATTCCCATTTGAATCAAACATTTCTATGAACTCCTTCTCCTTCTCTCTCTCATATGCTCTAAGCCATTCAACTAGTGTCATTATTGGAGGCCTTTGGGTTCTCTCTCATGTACCATTGAAAGCTGATGTTTCTTTTTTGTAAGGGTGTTCTTCTGGGAAGAATACCCTGTAGCAATCATACATTAGATTTCATAGGTCCTTGGACCATCTAGCTTTAAGAGAAGGTCCACAAAATTTACATCCAAAATACCCTTTTGTTAGAAGACCTGCTAGATTATTGTATACAATTAATATGCATGTCACGTTAAAGAATATAATGAAGATCAGAACAATTACAATGAATTAAATAACTAATATGTGAAAGAATATTGTTGCATATATGAATAAATCAATAAATTAAACATGTAATTTACCAGATCAAAATCCTAAGCCTGGATAATCATGTGTCATGTAAGCACATATGCCATACAATGTAAAACTCCTCTCTGCTGTGATGGGTCTTGATACATCGTATACATTTATCCCATCCCATAATTCCTTCAATTCATCTACCAGTGGTTGTAAGTAGACATCCATATTCTTCACTTGTCTTCTACCAAGGACTATGAGGAAGAACATAAGATGTTCATTCTTCATGAAAAACCATGGGGGGATATTGTTATTGATCACTACTATAGGCCAAATAGAATAGTTGGTGTTCTGGAAGGAATATGGGTTGATGCCATCCATGGCTATGCTGAGTTGTAGACTTCGTACTTTATCCTTGAATTTTTTGGGCCATGTATCCTCTATATGCTTCATGGCTATTGAATCAGTTGGGATTCACATAAATCCCAACTCACTTCTATGTGAGGCATTCCATCCATGCAACATAGCTAATTCTTTGCAATGAAAGAGCCTTTGAATCCTTTGGATTAAAGGCATGTGCCTCAATATCTTAAAAGGAGGACCGGTACATGATTTACCCTTATTTTTTTATTTATCATACCTGTCATGCCCACATTTCGAGTATATCTCTTTGTCTGCATATTCTCCTCTATATAGAATACAATCATTTGGACATGCATGATATGATATGTATTCAACACCCAACATTTTCAACAATTTCTTTGCCTCTTCGCAGCTACCGAGCAAGACATTATCACTCGGAAGAACCTTATCTTTGAATAACCTATAGTTGGTGATCATGGAAAAATATATTAATAAATTTACATTAATGCTGATATAATTATTAACGTTCAAAAAATTTACCATTTGTAATGTTGATTGTACTGTACTGATTATATTTCTCAAATTTATACAAGGGAGGAATTTATGGTAACTTACCTCAAAATTTCTGAGAAACATGCATTCGACAAGCCAAAATTTTCTTTCAAGTTGTACAGTAACATCGTTTTCCCCAACTAGTTAAACTTTAACTGACTGCCAGGTCCAAAGAGAGGGGTGGTGGAAGAAAATTTAAGGCTTTCGAAAAAGGTGCCAACAATATGAGAATTATCCCCTAGCTGATCATCGTTTTGGAATGAATCTAACAACATTGTCTCCATGGCAGTCGTATCCCTTAAGTAATCATCCATACCAAACTCTATTTGATTTCCTCCACTGCCAACTTGTGAAGAACTACTATTTTTGTATTCATTCCTAATTGGTGAATCTAGACGTAGTGGGAATTGAATCGGTGGTTGATTCAACCATTCTTGGTATCGTTACTCTCCAATTTTTTGTCTTAATTCAGTCTTCTCTCGATTTGAAATTGTCGTGGGGTGCAACGGAATATGGTAGGTAGGTCGCTCATCATTACTAGAATCCTAATAATTTAAAAAAAAATATTTGAACATGATTAGTACAAAATATATGATATCAATTAATAACCACGATGACAATATTGCATCAATAATTGGTTTGATGCTGAAATAATTACATTAATAAATATACCAAACAATTATAATTATTACCATCATTGTCCTAGGACTGTGGCTAGAAGATGCAATATTGTTACAATTGGCAGGGCGAAGCGGCTGTCCATTTTCATCTACCAAATGCGCCTTGTGGTATGCTGCTCCTGATAAGAGCTTTAGGCGTTTTGGAGCTGACGCTTGAATATTTTGTGCATCTGAACTTGATTCTAAATCTGCATGAACCTGCAAATTTTTATACATTATAAATTTAATTAAGACATGCATGATTGACATGGATAAAAAACATAAATTCAATTAGATAATGAAAAAATAAATAAAATCTGAAGTAAATATTACGTCTCGAGATGGATAGAGAGAACTCCGTGATGGACTTTGAGAAATATTATGGAACGAGCTAGATTTTGAAGAATTGTCCATTCAATATAAATATGATATTTTCTCCCTGCATTTGAGCAAAATCAACAATAAATTTTGGTGCACACACCTAAAAGTAATTTCGGTGCCTTAAAAATGGACTTCTTCTTATCGGTGCTAATGTACAAATCACCGCACCGGTGTGTTTTCATTACTAAGCACCGGCACCGTGATATAAATGGATGCACTGGCGCAGTGATATTAAGTGACGCACCAATGACGAATAACCACAAATAAAAAAAGTGCAACCCTATTTTCTTTAAGTGAAAAAAAGCGGTAAATTGAAAAATGGGCCGCAAAATATTTTTGAAAATCTAATTTCATAAAACAATTCTTTAAATACTAAAATTTTTTCATTATTTCACTATTTTTACAAAAATCTTCAGCTAGAGATTTGCAGGAGACATACCTGGAGCAACAAAACACGAGAACACTATGGAGCAGTGAAATACGTTTGAATAGAAGTATTTAGACAATCAGAATTCCAAACCTGTGGTGATTCAAACCCTGTAGCATAGAATTTCAAACGATCTCGTGATTAAAGTTTATTGTTTTTTTTACTTTTTCTGCCATTTTTTTACACAGTAAGAAAAAAATTTCAATTTCTTTTTCATTTTCAGAGAAAATAAAAAATAAAAAATCCATTTTTACCCTAAACCCTATATTCTTTTTGTTTTTTCCCTTTCTTCTCCCTGTTTCTGCGATTTTGGAATTAGGGTTTTTCATTTTAGATTTATATGGTTTTTGTATTGCTATATATAGGCCTAAGACATCCAACCCATGGGATGACTTGCATAGTCGGATCCCAATCCATGTCAGCCCTTGTGTGAATTTTTAAATTTTTTTTTTTTTTTTTATCGGTGCACCCTGCGTAACCTAGTGCACCAGTGTGCTATATTATCACAGCGCACTGTGAAAGTACTATGTCATAAAAAAATTAAAAACAATTTTTTTTTAATCAGTGCGCCATATGTAAAATATGACACCGGTGCGCTATTTAAATACGGTGCACCGCGCTCGTGCTCTTTTGCAATTTTTTTTTTTATTGTGTTAATCGGTGCACCAAGTAACATATAAGGCACCACACCAGGCCTCCTAGTTCACAGAGAGCATCGTATGGTGGTCCCTTTTTTTCCCATGGCGTTTATGCTACAAAAACTAACATTGGATGATTTTTAATATTTTGTCTATTTAAATCGGTGCAGTGGTTAAAATGTAACACACCGGTGCTCCTTATTGACACAAAGCACCATACAGTGTGTTATACTGTTTTGGCGGTGCATTTATAACATCACTATGCACCGATGTCGATGCATACGTCATGAATGGCGCACCGGTTTCTTGAGATTTTGTTTTTAATTGAAAAGTTGACAATTTATTTATAAAATATATTAATGAATGATATGGTACATGTTTCATATTGATAAAGAAATGGCTGAGAAGAGATCAAGTAACAAAAATACTGATAACATATCAAGAAAAAAAAAAGGCAAGTTCTTTGTAAATTCTTTATAAAAAATATTATTTTTTAACTATATGTAAGTTTAACTAATATGTATTGTTTACTGTATGATCATGTAGAGCCACAAAATGATGAAGCTTGATAAGATTATTTATGATCTAAGACTAGAAGAGTGAAAAAGCTTGATGGAAAAATTGCAAAAGGATGAATCAGGTGAATGAAAAAATACTATCGATCCAATATGAGTTTATTTTTTTAATTTTCATTAATATTATACTTAAAATTATTAGATAACATGTATCAAACAATATATTAATTCACATTTGTTTAATGTTCTATAGGGACCAACAACTCAGAAACGGAATGTTGTTCGAAGAAAAGAAAAAAAATAGAACAAGAAAATGAAAATCAATTTCTCCTTAGCTCATCTGGAGTGGTGCTGGAGGTTAACGAAAGGGAGAAAAAAATTTACAAAAGTTTGAGGGATCTAGTGGAACGAATTTATAGACATTCTTTCCACTTACAATACAAAAATCAATCCAATGATTCCAAGAACCAAATTTTATCTAAACTACAGGAAGAGTTCTAGAGAATTGGTTAATGAGACATGTCAGACTTTTAATAACAAAAACGTACAAAAACAAAAAAGAAGGAATGAAAAAGTAATATTCCTTTAAATGTTTGTTTATAATGATTTATAAATATCACTTTTGTTATATTTACTTTTCATATATCAATATAAAAATTAAATAATTTATTGTCATGTTACATTTTCAGGAAGATTATGAAAATTTCAAAGGATGAACGAGCTAATATCATAAATATGCTAGTAGGAATGTCCAAAAAGGTGTACAAGGAGATGGTCAAGGAAATGGACAAAATTGCATCGCAGGAGGAGCCATCTCAATAACAATGTGCTTCAAATGTAATATGTAATCATTGAATTTTTCAATCATTAGGTACAATAAATAAACAATTTAGCATTAAATATTAATTTTCAAGTATTCTCTTGTAGAAAAGAAAATAAAATGGAACCCATTCAGTGCATAAAATAGGACGACAAGGAAGAAAAGGGTTGATATCTAAGTTTGTGAGTAATTGTTACTTCCTTATAACAACTTAACTAGATTTCATTTTTTCATTTTTTAAGTTGTTTTACAAAAATCATCAATGAATATATTCAAATAGGTGCTAAAATATAAAGAAGAACCATCAGACAAATTGATTGAAATTGGGTTAAATATGGGTTGTGAGTATATGTTGGCATATCATAAATTAATTGTGGAGTTTGTAAGCATCTATCGATCTCGTTTTAGTTAGTTCTGTCTATAATTAATAGAACAAAAAAATATTTTATATTAAATATATGAATTGTTATGAGGAATAAAACTTGTAGGAAACAAAGTATGGAATTGTGCCAATATATGAAATCTTGAAAGATGGCATACTACATGGTTTTGAAAGAATGTGTATAGTTCATGAGTCAATTGTTGCTATGGTACATCATTTTTTTTCGATTTACATTGATGTATATTATTTAATATTGTAATTTTCATTATTCTTACCAATGTATATACACTCATTATAGTTTATTTTTATGTAGTTCAAGCGAAGAATGATGATCACTATGTTTGGATATCAAAGCAAGGTGTTGTATTTTTTGAAATATTTGTCTCTGATATGATAATTTTTGTTTAATGTAATGGACATAGTGTCCCAATTGAAAGACAAACAGATGCCAATAATTGTCTCATTTTGTATGACAAAGACTGTCTTATTCATATATATATAATAAAGTATGTTTTAATTTATTCTATTGCATTATCCATTGTCGCTGTGAAATGTAACACCACTGATTAAATTTATGGATGATTAAATATTATAATGAAGAGATTGAAATTTGATGATATGATATAACAAATTAATCCAAATATCACATTCAAATGCACTAATAAAAATTTAATTCGTATGAATACTATTATAAGATATGTGTCATCTTTTGATGAATAATGAATTTTAAAAAATCATAATAATTATGATATGATATAACAAATTAATCCAAACATCACATTCAAATGCATTAATAAAATTTTAACTAATATGAACACTGTTATAAGATGTGTCGACTTTTGATGAATAATGAATTTAAAAAAAAAACACAATAATTGTACTGTCACAGGTCGATGTTTCTGAAAAATACAAAATGAACACTGGTGCATGTTAGTCACTGTACACCAGTGCGTTTGTATGATACAGTGCACCAGTGTGTTTCTATGACCTATAGGCACCGCATAAATACCAATACCAATTATAAATCTCGGTGCGTTTGTGCGATACTGCACACCGGTGTGTTTATGTGAGTCTACACACCGAGGCATTTGTATGACCTATGGGCACCGCACAAATACTAATACGAATTAGAACAAACGATGCATTTGTCAGATACTGCACACTGGTTCATTTCTATAACTCGACGTACCGGTGTGTTTAGATGACTTATGGGCACTGCAAAAATCCCAAGTCCAATTGGAAAGACACCATGCGTTGTATCAGCAAAACTGCGCCCCAGTGCGGTTTTATACCTTGACAGCGCAGTGCATGCACCTTCGACCACCCCGGGCCACCTTATAGATGGCACACACCAGTGCGTAGACACACTAGTAGCACATCGATAAAAAAAACATCTGTAATAACCTCCGGCCGCCCAGTTTTTTTAGTTGTGTTGAAATTCCTTTAAAAGCTTCGCCAAAATGTCCATAACCATAAACATATGTTGTAGAAAATGTTTATTTGACAATTTTTGCCAATTTTATAACACTAAAAACCTCCTTTATAACCTCCGTTAGAGGGTCTTTTCCTTGTAGTGTATCCTTGATTTGTCTTATATGGATCTCATTTACTGCTCCATGATCTTTCCTTGGTCCCATCACAACTAAGTATCTCACTCACAACAAACCTACAATATTACTCATGTAGAAAACTTACTTACAAGAGAGAATATATCTCTTAATGTCCCATGATCTTGTACATATTTGTGCCTTGATCGAATTTGTTGGCCCTTTCTGCCTTGTTCAGCCTTATTATCCTTATTTGGCCCCTCTAAGCCCTTCCAACCCTCTTGTCCCTTCCACCCCTCTCGTATGTTCTAAATCTCTCGACCCTTCTAACCCTCCCGATAATTTGGACCTACTTGGTACTTCTAACCCTATTAGTCCTCTTTTCCCTGCTTGGCCCTCTCCACCTTCCAACCCTCTTGGCTCTCTCATCCCTATTTCCAAGCCATGCGGATTAATACCTCACTCGTACTTATACTTTTCCAAAGGGTGAAATAAATAGGTCAATAGAATGCCATGGGTCATCAAAATAACATGGGTCATCACGATAACATGGGTCTATGGGTGCAAATCCCCATCACTTATCTCACTTGTCCCACACATGAGAATACTCTTAATTCTACCCAAAACATAAAAAATTTACTAAAAGAAATAAGAAAAGTATTAGGAAACTAGAAATCACATGGAGACATGAGTTTCAACATATATATATATATATATTTTAATTTCCTTTTCTTCTTTTAATACATAAAGTGTTAGTTGAGATAGTTTCACATGACATGCATCCAATTGTTCCATAAGGGTTTTCATACATGGAAGTTTGTTTTTGAAACATGGACTTTAGGAATGAATCATCTGGTGGGGATGTCTACCTTATAGACAATATTCAAGTCATTAAAAGGTCTTCTTTTGATAGGAGCTTGTGATATAATTAAATTGTGAGTATATTTTCCATTAGCAAAGTCCATTCCTCACCAATGATATAAACATTAATGGACCCATTGTCATGTATAGTGTTGATATCATATGAATCAAGTCGAGTATGGAAATTTCCTTTAAAGTCCTTAAATATTGAGTTGAAAAATAAGGCCCAATATCTAACTTTGATTTTTTTCTTGTTTATGAACTTTTCAAGTCACTTGTTTTTTCTAAATAATGGTTGTTTGATGTAGAGAAGCTTGATAGATTTCATCTATCTCATTGAATTGGACAAGTATTTGTTATTATCATCAAATATATTCATTCCAAGTTATACTATTATACTTAGGGTTTTTACTTTTGTCTCATTGGTAGAAAAACTCTCTTTCCATATACTAGCTCATATGGAGTGTAACTAGTGGTATTTTCCATGCTGTTTAGTAGGCCAATCATGCTTCAGGAATTTTATCTACCTAATCCTTGAGGTGGAGTTGAAAAATATTTTTTATAATGGTATCAATGATCTTATGTGTCCCTTCCACCCACCCCTTGGCCTGTCGATGATATGACTTTGTCACCTATGTTTAATATGATATGTTTCCATGATGTACTCAATGAACTTTTAAGTGAACTATTTTCCTCCATCAATGAAAATATCTTCTGGAATCATGAATTTGGAAAATATTTCCTTCCATCCACTTTGTAACATAGTCTTAGTAGACCAAGATATATGAGGTTTGTTGATATGGAGGGTTGATGGGTCCAGTGCAATCAAGAGCCAATTTTTTGAAGGGTTCTATCATTAGTTATGTTTGTAATGGATTTTGATCTCACTATGTTATGCAACCAGCTCACAAAACAATAGAAATAGTACATCAACGACTTAAAAAATATCCTCTTCGAGGGGAAAACCTCCTTTACATTACACAAATGAAAAATTTCTGGATGGTTCAAATGACAAAACCTCCTTTTTATATATAGGATTCTAAGGGGTCACAATGTAATCAGAGCCAACATAACAATAATAATGTAAGGGCACAACAATAACATAGTGGGCTTCTATGGGACGCAATAATAACAATTTGGGGACTACATGGGCACAAAAATAACAATAAGGGGGCTAAACTAATAATAACAATAAAGGAGTACATTAGTATTATAGGGATCTAACATGCCCCTGTCCTTCAAAATATTATTTTTCTCAATTATTGAGTAGTTTTGGGTGCTTCTGTATAAAATTCTCATCCTCCCATGTGGAATCTTCAGGGGGGTAAGTTCTCCCACTCGATGAGATACTCTGAAATTGATCAATTTCGTAGCTGTAAGGTTCTTGTTTCCATGACTTCTTCAGGTTCCAATATGATTTTTCCTTCCTTGTCAAGTTCTAGAAATATTGTTCGAACTGGGAGCTTGTCATCTATAGCCTTCTTTAAGCATGAAACATGGAAGACTGGGTGCACTCGGGAATATGCACAAAGCTCTAATTTGTATGCCATAGTACTAATATTTTGCAACACCTTGTAAGGACCATAATAATTTTGTGATAATTTATTATCCTTCTTATCTTTCTTGAGGGACATTTTTTTGTACGACTGTAGTCGTAAAAATACCCAGTTGCCTACGTCAAAAATTCTTTCACTATGACGTTGATATGCCTATATTTTCATTTGATTTTGCGTCAAAGTGATGTTATCCTTTAAGAGTTGGAGAACTTGTTGTTGATTCTCTATGTGATCTTCCACTGCTTGAACCTTAGAATTTTCTCTTAAAGATTTTGTGATGAACGGTGGATTTTATCCATAAAGTGCCATAAATGGAGTCATTTTTGCTGTAGTATGGAAGGAAGTGTTATACCACCATTCAGAAAAAGTTAACCACTTGACCCATTGTTATTGTTTATCAGATAAAAAGCAACGAAGATATCCTTCCAAAAATTTGTTCACTATCTTACTTTTCCCATATGATTGAGGATGATAAGATGAGCTATGAGCTATTTGAGTACCCAGACAATAAAATAATTTTGTCCAAAATTTTCCAATGAAAATGGGATCTCTGTCACTTACAATAATATTTGGGTTTCCATGCAGGTTTTGAATTATTTCCATAAATGTAGTAGAAATTGTACTGGATTTAAATGGATGAGATAATGAACAAAAGTGTGCATACTTGGTAAATATATCAACTAACACCATTATGACACTCTTTCCTTCAGACTTGGGTAAACCTATGATAAAATCCATTGAAACCTCCTCCCAACGTTGACATGGAATGGATAAGGGTTGTAACAAACCCGAGGTCTTAATTGTCTCAACTTTATTTTGTTGGAAAACCAAACATTCCGTCACAAAATTTTGAATATCAGATTTAAGGCCATCCCAAAAAATTTTCTCCTTAAACCTTTGGTAGTTTTTAAAAAATCCTGAGTGCCCTCCTAAGGGAGAGGTGTGCAATTCTAGAAGAATATTTTGTTATTCTTACAAAGGTATAAGCGTTCTTTGTACCATAATGAATCATTTTTCCAGCTAAATGTATCAGATGTACTAGGATATTGTTGCAACTTTTGAATGAGTGCCCATACTTCTTCATCATTATTCCATTCATCCCTTGCTTTGTTTATCCAATATAGTTGGATAATAGTGATAAAACAAAGAAATTCTTCCACATCCTCATCCTTTCTTGAGAGTGCATCTACAACAACATTTTTCTTCCCTTTTTTGTAGATGATTTCAAAGCCATAACCCAACATCTTTTTTACACATTTTTGCTGCTCTTCTAAAGATAATATTTTCTCTAAATTGTATTTAAGACTATCATGATCCGTTTTTACCTTGAAGTGTCTTTCCATTAGGTACGATTGCCATTTCTTATGTGAATGTAGTATTTCCAACATTTCCGTCTCATAAATAGCCTTGTGTAAATACTTTCTTTTGATTGTATGACTTTCAAAAGAAATGGGTCTTCCTTATTGCATTAAGAGAACACCAATTCCATTTCCCGAGGCATCACATTCCACAATAAAGGCTTTTGTGAAGTATGGCGTAGCTAAGACCGGTGCTTGGCACGTTGCCTCTTTAACATGTTCAAAGGGCTTAGTTGCTTCTAGAGTCTAAGAAAATGCATTTTTCTTCAGCAATGTTGTTAGAGGTGCTTCTATTCCCCCATAATTCTTAACAAACTTGCAATAATACCTTGTCAACCTGAGAAATCCTCATAGATTCTTTATGGTTGTGGCGATTTTCCGTTCCTTAATAGATTTAATTTTGTTAAGGTATACCTTAACACCCTCATGAGATACAATATGACCCAAATATTCCACCTCCTGTACTCCAAAGAAGCATTTGGCAGTTTTTGCATATAATTGTTTCTCCTGCAATAGTTTGAGCACCCTGTCAACATGTGAACATGACCCTTCCAAGACTTGTTGTAGATTAGTATATCATCAAAAAATGCTAACACAATTTTTCTAAGGATGAGTTTGAAAATGGAATTCATCAAACCTTGAAATGTAGAAGGTGCATTGGTAAGGCCAAAAGGCATGACCAAAAATTCATGTTCTAAATGTTGTTTTCAAAACATCTTCAGTCTTCATTCTTATTTGATGATATCCTAAATGAAGATCCAACTCGGTGAATTAAATTTCTACATGTAATTCATTCAATAATTCATTAATGATAGGAATGGGAAATTTATCTTTAATAGTAAGCTTGTTGAGCTCCTTATAATTCAGACACATGCACCATGATCCATCCTTCTTATGAACCAATACTACTGGAGAAGATAAATAAATTTTACTAGGTTGAATTATACATGCCTCTAGCATTTTTGCAATCATACGTTCAATTCCACTCTTTTGGGAATATGGATATCTATAAGGTATGGTGTTTGGATGAACACTTCGTTGAATCAAACGAATAGCATGATCATGATCATGAATAGGTGGGAGGCCTTTTGGAGTCTCAAATAACTTGGAATGATTGTGAAATACTTTTTGGATATCTAGAGAAATAGATGATTTCAATGTTTGGATCTCTAGTGAGCATAATTATACAATTACGTGCCATTGTTCTTTCTTTAGCAGTTTTTTCATGCCATTAGAGATGATTATATTTCCCAAGTTCCCTTCGATACCCCTTAATTCAACTTCCTTTCTTTGCCAAAATAATTACTCGAAAATTAAAAGCTATGGTACCCAAAGATTGTAAACACTGGACTCCTAGTACAACATCAGCACCACCCATTGGAATGGAAAGCATTGGACTATTCCATACATATTCTCCCATGGATAGCTTGATATTATGGCACTTTCAAGAAAAATTTGTAGTTCTTCCATTTGCAACCATTACTTGACACTCTGGTGTTTGATATAGGAATCAATTCAATTCCTTGGACATCTTACAATGAATAAAATTATGGGTACTACCCAAATCCATCAACACTATTAAATTTTTCTTCTCGATATCTCCTTCTATATTGAGAGTTTGAGGAGTGGTAATTCCTGCCAATGCATTACACGATTTATTTATTCTTTCTCTGGGGTTGGTTCCTAGTGTATATCCTCTTCTTTTGAAGTTTCTTGTTTTTTTTCTTCCTCCTCTTCATAATCTATGTAAAATAATTTCTTCTCGACACACTTATGACCTTTAGTGTATTTTATATCACAATTGTATCAAATCCATTTTTCTCCTTTTTCTTCCAATTTTTGTGGTGTCAAACTTGTAGGTTGTGGAAGGCTAGGAGAATCAAAACTTCCATATTTATAGTTGCGAGGGTTAGGCTTCCTTGATGCCATAATTTTGATTTCAAATTTTCTTGCCAACTTGAATGCCTTCTCCAATGAATCAGGTTCCCAAAGGCGAACCTCATGTTGGATGTTATCCTTTAAAGTACCTATGAAGAAATCAACCCTATGCAACACTGGAATATAATTTACCCTTATATTCAATTTTTGGAAGTCCTCAATGTGCTCCTCCATTGAACCCTTTTGTTTGAGATTTATTAATTAGCTAAAGAAGGAGTTTCTCTTTTTATCCTCATAATGTGCTATCATTTCCTCTGTAAAATTTTACCATGTGACTAGTGATTTGTGATAAAAAAATCCATAAAAACCATACAAACTGATTGGGTTTTAAATATAGAGTTGAAATGTGTACCTTTAGTGTGTGTTGCACACTATGGAGATCAAAATATTGCTCCATATTAGTATCCATGTTACCGGATCCTTGCCATATAACTTCCTCATATCTATATTTGGAATGTGGTGGGTCTTAAACCCAACATTAGAGTCTCTACAATCATCATTCACGGAATACCTTTTCACCATTAGGAAGCCTTTCTTGTAGTAACTTTGTCAAACCTTCCTTCAAACCTTCCATGTTTTCTTTAAACCATTCATGTCACCTTTTTTTCTACTTTTAAGCCATCCATGTCCCCTTTTAAACACTTCATGTCACCTTTTATTTCTTATTTTAGCTCATCCATGTCATCTTTGGTTTCTCTTGGTGAGAGAGAAATTTGTTGCACTTGGTCCCATAGCTTTGATATATCATGTTGCAATTCTTCCCCTTCATGCGTCATAGTAGAGCTTCCTGAGGGCTTAATGGGTGTATAATTTTTTTTTAGAGGAATTTTATAACCAAATACTGATATATATGCTTCAATATTCCCCTTGAATCATTTCAAACTAATTTTTCAAACAAGACTTATGCAAAATAAAAAAAACACACACCTTTTTCTTTCTTTTTAGGAGCTCTATATTAAAACTGTTGTATATCTGTGATTTTTTATCTCCAATATCTCAAAATCTCCCCTATGGTATCCCTATGAGTCTTCTTTACAATAACACAATTCCTACCAAATTTGGATTCTTCAAGGTAAAGTTATGCCAAATCTCCCACGATGACCTGATTATGGATTGGTTCCTTAAAGCGAAGTTGCAAGGGATGCCATGTGTCACTTTTTAAACATTCGGCTCTGAAATTGATACAAGAGAAACTAAAGTCTGTGAAATTTTAGACACTTATTATAGAATTAAAATCCCATGCCTAAAATGAAGTTTATGACAAGTTTCCCTTGGTCATCTATTTGAGATGAAATTATGGAGCCTACAAAAACCCTAACTTCCTCATATCATATCTCCGAAAATATAGAGAAAAAAGAACTTAAATTCATACATGAGGTTCACTAGTATTACGAATCCATGTAGTTTCAATTTTAGATTGTAAAGCTTCGTAGAAAAAAAATTATAGTGAAAATTCCAAGAAGTCTTGTTTTCATCAGTAAAAACCTAGAATCCAAAGTTGTGATACCAAATATTATGTAACCAGCATACAAAACAGTAGAAATAATAGATCAACGACTTAAAAAATATCCTCTTAGAGGGGGGAACCTACTTTAATTTACAAAAATGAACAAGTCTTGGAAGATTCAAATGAAAAAACCTCCTTTCTATATATAGGAGTCTAAGGGGTCACAATATAATCAGAGTTGACATAGCAATAATAATGTGACGACAAAACAATAAAAATAGCGGGCTTCTATGGGGCACAATAATAACAATAAGGGTGCTACACTAAAAATAAAAATAAGGGAATACACTAGTATTATAGGGATCTAACACACTAGACTAACCTTCCCATTTTCTAGTAGTCATAATGTCTCTTGCATGTATTTTTTGACATATTGGAAAATGGAGGGCCAGTAGTACCCTTGATGGATTACTTTATAACTGATCCTTTTATCTAAAAAATTGCCTCCACAAGGCCCATCATGACAATCATTTAATTTTCATGGATCATCCTCTCTCACACAATGTCAGGGAACTAGATCTAGCCCTATGTAAAACAGGAATCCATTGATCCATGAAAATCTCCAACTTTTCTTGATGATCTCTTATGGTTCCTTTGGAGATAGATGAGGTTGAAGCTACCTTGTAGCCAAGGAGTTAGAAATATTTTCAAACCATGGTGAGTAAATAGATATTGAAAAAGGATGTTCATCAAGAAAATAGTCTTTTCCATGTGGCTCATTTTCGTTTGTGGTAAGTTTCGAAAGAAATCTACTACCACATTGTATTTTCATGACTTATTAATAATGGTTATATCAAATTCTTGAAGTAATAACAACCATATAGTCACCCTATTATTAGTAATTGGTTTTTTCATTAGATATTTAATTGCAACATGGTTAGTATGTAAGATCTTACAATATCCATTTATATAATGATAATATTTATTAATAGCATGAATCATCACATGACATTCTTTTTTTTCTACTATGTAATTCAATTATGTAGGAGAGAGATTATTAATAATGAATTATATTTTGTACACATAATTATCTTCTTGTTGTCCCAAGAAAACTCCAATATTAGTATTCAAATCATCTATAAAAATATGAAATTATAGGGACCCATTGGGCCCTCCTAGGATAGGAGCCTTAGATAATTTTGCTTTAGTTCATCAAAGGCAGGCTAGAAAATTCAACATTTTTAGTAAGAAAATAAAATAAAGGATGAGCTAGTTGCATATATTTTTCTACAAAATTATTATCAATCGTAGCCTACATGCCAAGGAAGCTATGTACCTCTTTTTTAGCTTTTGGAGTTGGAAAATTCAATATTACCTTTATTTTTGTTAGCTATTTTATGTCTCCCTTTAGATGAAATATGATGCCCCAACACAATACCTTCAACTAACGTCATTAAACAATTTTAATTATTGAGGGATATGTGACATTCCTTACAACTTATTAATACCTTCTCTATATTGGCCAAAGCCACTTCCAATTCATCACCATAGGTTGTAAATTTATCGATGTAAATTTCCACACATTCATGGATTAGATCATGGAATACTCAAATCATAACATATTGGAAAGTTGAAGGATAATTACAAAGTCCAAAAGGTAGAATATGATAAGAAAATATCTCTTAGCAACAAGTAAACATGGTTTTGTCATACTTCTCAAGAGTGATTTAAATTTGGCTATATCCACTAAACCCATCGATGAAAGAAAATTACTTCTTTTCTACTAAGGTGTCTAGAACCTAGTTAATGTATGGTGATGGGAAGTGGTCTTTATGAGTGTTCATATTGAATTTCTCTATAATCAACATAAATTCGTATTTAATTTCTCTATAATCAACAACAATTCTCCACTTTCTATTCTTTTTAGGCACAATTATAAGAGGGGAGGCCCATCAACTATCATAAATAAGGTAAATAAATCTAGCTAAAATTAATTTCTATAACTCCTCTTTGACTATGTCCAAGAAAAACTAATTCATTCATTACTAAGGATGGTGAATGGGCTTTAAGTATTCCTTGATGTAAATATGTTCTGTGCACAAATAGGGATGAATTTTCTTCATGTTAGTATAATCTGAGGAAAAAAGATCATTATGCTTTGTAAAACCTTAATAAATTGTTTTTAGTCCTTGATTGATCTTCAAAAATTTCCTGGGGCTTATTTCCACATTTTATGAGGTTGAATTGTTCTCTTCCTTGGAAGACGACTCATGTTCCAACAATGTTGCATCTATTGTGGAAAAAAACCTTGAACTTCAAGATATAATATATGGGTGAAAAAGTGTGAGTTAAGTGAGGAGGATGAAGCTAGAAAACCACCAATCTCCTCATCCTTAAGTTTATCTCTAAGGGTAATATATTGGTCTACATTGAGAATATGGTAATGATTTCCTCCATATCACTTTCCTCCCCATTGACCCAAAATAAATTTTATGGGTCAATTCTAGCCTTTTATGGAGGATATAGGTTGATTTTATTGGTGGAGGTCCCATGATAAATCATCATATTACTGGACTTGTGGCTGATATATTGTAATGTTCCAAAATTTTAGCCTCAAAGCTAAATGGAACATTAGAGTTAGCAGCAGTTGTAGCTGGTGAATAAATGGGTAGGAAAGCCCATAAGTCTCCTAAGGAGGATAAAAAAACTCCAAGTGTGAAATGGTACATTCTTTCTAGCCTAATAAAACACCTCCATGTGTGAACAGAGATAAAATGAAGCTGCTTTGACTAAGTCGAAAACGCAGTTTTAGTGGAGGAGGAATCATAGGATGGATAACGCAATTTTGGAGGGAGATGTAACTTGGGTTAGAAGTAACCTAATTGAGTGGGGCCAAGGGCAAGAAAAATCATGTCTTATATAAGGAAGACGATGGTAGCATTATTGATTATGTATTAGTTTCTTATTCTTTTCTGCCAAGACTTGTTGCTGCTTTGCTGCTTAGCAAAGTTGCAGTGCTATTTAGCACTGGGTGTTCCCGGGAGGGAATCCCACCTCTTTCCTTTGAGGAGACTCATTGGGAGAGTTTGTATTCATCATTCCACATCAGGTTTTCAGGCCAAGCTTCAGCCATTTTCATCAGCACAACTTTGCCGGAGATTGTGCAGTGTTGCTGGGTGCAACAGTGGAAGGGATCGAAATCCTGGTCTCTGAGCTAGTTTCTCATTGGAGGAAGCTTTCCTTCAGTTGAGAGATCTGTTTGGAGAGATCCAGGACTTATTTCAGATTAGTGGTATCAGACCACACATTTCCCATACCTTCCCAGTGCTATTTCTGCTAGGGAGTGCGTTATTTTGGAGGCAGTGTTCATTGCATGGTTTGGTGGCTGCATTGCTGAGTTTCCTTGTGATTGAGAGGTTCATCCTTACATGGGAGGAAACCCTTGAGGGATCTATAGTAGATCAGACATATTTCAGCCTTCTACACTCATGTACTTTAGTTTTGCAGTGGTTATTTAGTAAATTACTAGGTTTCCCATTTTATATGTAGAGTGTTTGACAAGAAACCCTTGTCGGTTTATTTTGTATTTTGTATAGGAGATTAGATCTTTGTTCTTCAACATTATTTATCAATACATGAGTAGATCTATTGTTCTCCTATGATTTTATGTGTGAACCCTCTCTTAGACTATGCAGTCCCTTAAGCAGCTGCTCCAACATTTTGTAGTCTTGGGGTTTTAGCACTTTTTGGCAATCCTAGGTGGGGGAGATCTGTTTAACCCACCTAATTTTCTTTGTTTCAGCTCTTTTTTTGGATTTAAGTTGAATATTGCCTAATATATGGGATACAAGAGTCCATTTCACTGTTTTATTGCATTTTTTGATGGAAATGCATTTTTCATTGCATGATTCATGAGCTGTCCCAATTTTGGAACATTACAGTGGTATCAGAGCATGATCTCTGGCTCAGCCTGTGAGATCCAAATATCAGAGGAAGGAGATATGGACAGAAGCCATAAAGTTTCAGTATGTGAAAGGAAAAAGGAAGACAAGCTCACAAAGCTTCTTCCAAAATCTATGCAGGGCTTTCAAGGAGAGCTGAAGAAAATGAGATTGGAGATGGGATCTCCAAAGGAGGTTGAATCTATAGCTGAATCTAGATTTTCATATGGTGAGAGTGAGCATGCAGCTACACACCATAATTCACATCACAGTCAAGTGCCCAGAGATATCTTGAGATGGATGGGAGGAGGGAAAATGCCTAAGAGGAGGACTCTTAGTGATTTGTTGTAGGAGTATGAACCTCAAACTGAGAGGTTTAGAGATCATATTAATTTCTATGATTTTTGCAAGATCCAGGTGGAGAAGAGAAAGCAGCAGGATGCAGATAGATTTCTGCTATCTACTTTTGCCATATCACCTACATGTTCAACTGGAGCTTGGGTGAAGGAGCTGGATTCCTATTTGCAGCTGCACCACATTTACGAATATGAAGCCATAAAATTTGTAGCTCTGCATTTTAGAGGTAAGGCCCATGCATGGTGGATTTTTGAATCTTATTCCTTAAATAATGCCAACACTTTCTCTTATGAAAGATTCATAAAAACATTGATGGAGAGGTTTGGTGACAAACTTCCTAAGACACATGAGCAAGGAAAACTTGAGAAAACAAAACCCTTGCATGTGATGGAGGGAACTCCATTTCAGAAAACCATGGGAGGAGCTGATGTCTTGCATGACACATTTCCAAAAGCAAAACCTCCAGTTCATATTCTTGAACAAAAGGGCATGAGGATCACTTTTTCACAAAGGGATCCAATTGTTGAGATGTTGCCTACACACATTGATGAAGAAGAGGGCAACGTCGTTGTCACATCTAGAGCACATATAGTGCCTCATGTAGAGGAGGGAGGAGCACATGCTCCAACAGGAGGGATTCTTGTATCCTTACAAGAAGTTCCCCAGGATCTCATACATAGAGGTCCAAGCACAATTATTGAGCAGCATGATTGTGCAGCATTGCAGTTGGATGGAGGAGGTAGGGAGGAAGAACAACATCAGTTGATGAGAAGCACACACCCTTCTCTATTTCAAAAAGATAGTGTAAAGAGGAATCAGAATATATTGCATTGTGAGAGCAAGGGCAAGGTTGCCCAACCACATGAGAAGTATACTCTTGACATTGATGTCTCACCACATGGAGGCATTCCACCTGGGAGGCCACCTAATCTTCAGTTGATGAGAGATATCTTGTCTTGGGGTTCACCACTCTTGGATTTTGGAGAGGTGAAGAGTTTGGAGGAGAACTTTGGCATGGGTGATGTCAAAGTAGCAGGAAACAACATGAGTAGAGCTTCACATGCCAGAACCCCAGCACTGTCACTGAGGAGGATTGACCCTTATTGGAGATCTCAGCTTTTGGTAGAGTACTCCAAGGATCTTGGTGCATGCATGATTCTTGATGACCCGAATGGAGATGACAGTTACATGGTGGATGATGTGGTCATCTATTTACATGACAGATTCTTCTTGACTAGAGCTTCTAGTCTCAAGGAGAAATTGCTACATGCAGCACATGAGGATTTCTCTTCCATGCATTTTGATGCATATCTTTCCTTGGTAGAGGAGTTCACTTGGGAGGGCATTCAACATGACATATTTTAGCATATGGAGAGATGCATTGCCCATATGGTGATGGAGAGGATGTCACAGCCACCTTCCTACTCATTGGGAGTAAGGGAGAGTTTCCAGTTGATCCATTTCAGCTCAAGACCTCAAGTACATGATGGAGGAGGTATACTTTTACATTTTTTATTATACTTCTTTTCCTTATTTGATCAACATGATGTATCAATAATAATTTCTTCTTCTTTCATGTTTTATGATGATGTACTTGCAGCTACTTGTGGCATTGTCTTTGGCTATCCTTTTGATGAGCTGTGGGGGAAGCCACATGTTTCTTGGTGTGCACCATTGACACCGTATTGTAACTTCATGTTTTCATCTTATGAGATGACCATGGCAGCAAACAAGTGGCTGGTAAAGCACTTGTTATTTATTATTTTGATGCAGGCAAAGGATGCATTGCACTAGTTCCATGAGTGGAATTGTAATTCACTCTCTGGTTGTCATTTGGAAACTTGTTCTCATTGTACCTTGCTTCCATATGTTTCTGATATGTATATGTTCATAGGGAGATTTGTTTGGAGAGTGGGCTTGAGATTGGAGGTGCCCATTGGGAGCATGATTCTCCCCACTTTATATGTTGTACATTTTTGGAGGAAACATGGGCAAACCATGATTGCCATATCACACTTTTTATCTTCTTTTGGAAGCGACCACTTGGAGAACTTGAGGAGGCACTTCATGGCTGATTTGTTTGTTGGGACATCATACAAGTTTACCCTCATGATATTACTCTATGGCTTGTATGAGGGAGAGATGAGGTAGCAACAAAAATTTTTGTTGCTATGGTTGCACTTGGGAGAGTATGGGAAAAATTATTCCCATACTTTTCATGATATTTCCGGAAAGAAGGAAGGCACATTCATGGTGCAAGGAGGCTACCCTTCAGCTTTGAAGAATTTTGAGAGACTTCCATGTAGGAAGGAGATCCTCTCATACAGCAGCATGATGGTGGATGGCTTTGGCACATGGAATGTCAAAGAGAGGAGTCATGGAGCCTTATTTCTAATGCCTACAACACTGTCACATGGTAGTGTGTTCTTATTGATGGAGTGTTCCAAGGAGTATATGTATCCCTTCTTCTTACAGATTTTTATGATAATATCCTCATGGGGGAACTTATACATGGACCTCACTTTTAGCACACTTACCATGCATGGTAAGAAATACATTTATGTGCTTGTTGATTATTCCATTAAGTATTTGTACTTTCTCACCATATGTAAACAGTGCATTGCTCCATATGAGAGCAAGATTATTTATGGGTTTCATGGTCACTTTAGGGCCAAATCTTGTGATGTTGATGACCCATATTTACATGAATTTGGGCAAGTGTTTTATTGCTTTTATTGTGCACAACTGGTATATATTGTAGCTTACTACTTCATAGTAGATGAGCTAACATGCATAGCTGCAAATTCTTGGGAGGACAACTTGCCACTTGATGCTCTACATCAGTAGTTGAAATAACTGCGTTGTATCCACCAGAGAGACCATATGTATCATCCAAAATTGCACATAACCTTCAACCATTTTCTGATTTGGATGCCATGTGGTGATGATGTGTCATTCATCTTGAATGGAATGGTTTGGTTTGGCATGTCTCATGATTTTGGAGGAAGAGTCCTTGGAGGCTCAATCTTCTTCTTGCCATTGGGGGGCCATCATGTTTCAGCCCAAGATCAGCATGCCCTCTACACTTATCATGAGGGGAGAGGAGGACAACATGGGATAGGCCCTCTTTCCTGTCATGTACATTCATTCAGCCCACGTACATTTCAGGAGCACAAGGTGGAGGAGACTTTTCATGATTTACCATGTTGGAGGGTGACTCAATTCATTTGGATGATATCATGGGTGAGGGAGGCACTCATTCACCATGTTGGTCATCACTCCTACCTTGTGGGGGCCATGAGACAGCTAGCATGTTTCCATTCACACTTTCCACCTTTGATTGATGCAAACACTTTGGTTTTGCACACTTGGGAGGATGCATGGGATGACAGTATATTTGTAGATTCTCTTGATGCAGTGATGGGGGATATTGATGGAGGCCACATGAGGAAGAGGGGAGAAATTTTGTTCTCCTTATGCATTTTCTTAAGGACAAGCAAATATTTTGGAGGGGAGGACTATAATTTTCCAAAATTTTAATCCTCAAAGCTAAATGGAACATTAGAGTTAGCAGCAGTTGTAGCCGGTGAATAAATGGGTAGGAAAGCCCATAAGTCTCCTAAGGAGGATAAAAACACTCCAAGTGTGAAATGGGACATTATTTCTAGCCTAATAAAACACCTCCATGTGTCAACAGAGATAAAATGAAGCTGCTTTGACTAAGTCAACAATGTAGTTTCAGTGGAGGAGGAATCCTAGGATGGATAACGCAATTTTGGAGGGAGATGTAACTTGGGTTAGAAGTAACCAAATTGAGTGGGGCCAAGGGCAAGAAAACTCATGTCTTATATAAGGAAGAGGATGGAAACACTATTTATTATGTCTTAGTTTTTTATTCTTGTCTACCAAGACTTGTTGCTGCTTTGCTGCTTAGCAAAGTTGCAGTGTTGTTTAGCGTTGGGTGTTCCCGGGCGGAAATCCCACCTCTTTCCTTTGAGGAGCCTCATTGGGAGAGTTTTTATTCATCATTCCACATCAAATTTTTCAGGCCAAGCTTCAGCCATCTTAATCAGCACAGCTTTGCCAGATATTTTGCAATGTTGCTGGGTGCAGCAGTGGAAGGGATCAAAATCCCAATCTCTGAGCTAGTTTCTCATTGGAGGAAGCTTTCCTTCGCTTGAGAGATTTGTTTGGAGAGCTCCAGGACTTATTTCAGATCAATGGTATCATACCACACATTTCCCATACCCTCCCAGCTTTGTCTCTGCTAGGGAGTGTGTTATTTTGGAGGCAGTGTTCATTGCATGGTTTGGTGGCTGCATTGCTGAGTTTCCTTGTGATTGAGAGGTTCATCCTTTAATCGGAGGAAAAAATTGAGGGATATACATCAAATCATACATATTTAAGCCTTATACACTCATTTACTTCAGTGTTGCAGTGGTTATTCATTAAATTACCAGGTTTCCCATTTTATATTTAGAGTGTTTGACAAGAAACCCTTGCCGGTTTCTTTTGTATTTTGTATAGGAGATTAGATCTTTGTTCTTCAAAATTATTTATAAATACATGAGTAGATATATTTTTCTCCTATGATTTTATGTGTAAAACCTCTCTTAGACTATGCAGTCCCTTGAGCAGATGCTCCGGCATTTTGCAGTCTTGGGGTTTTAGCACTTTTTGGAAATCCTAGGTGGGGGAGATTTGTTTAACCCACCTAGTTTGCTTTGTTTCATCTCTATTCTTGGATTTAAGTTTCATATTGCCTAATATATGGGATACAAGATTCCATTTCACTATTTTATTGCATTTGTTGCTGGAAATGAATTTTTCATTGCATGATTCATGAGCTGTCCCGATTTTGGAACATTACATATATGCCTCTGCAATGGCTAGCCATTCCCTTCCTAAGATCAAAGGATATACCCCAAAGGAATATTTGTGTTGTAACACCATGAAATAAACGAGTTATTCCCAAAAATCCATGAAAGTTATCACATCTTCCAAAATCCCCTTAGGTTTGATGGTGGGCCAATTAGCCAGTTGTAATACTATGGGGGTTTTCCTAAGACTTGAAAGACCTACAGCTTCCATTTTTTCATGGGTCATCAAATTGATGGTATCTCCATGGTCAATATTTTTTTTATAATAGCTATATGAATAATCTATAGTTAATAATTGGGTTGCCAGGTGATGAGATGTGAAATCGAAAATTATTTGCTACCAAACTATCCCTTTTTCCCCCTTTTTGTATCTCCTTCTTGACTTTAAAACCATAAAATATATCATTTTGTGATATTAAAGATAAAGGTATAAACAATCGTAATATTTCATTCATTTTATTGTTTGGATTGTAATTAAGGTGTTCTTTAGAGTTATCAAGGTCTAGGTATATGTGGATTTAATATATGCATTGATTTTGGTTGCACAGGATCTCATCTACAGGTGTGAAGACACTCAAACATCAGACATTCTAGCATTTTTATAATTTGACATAAGATTTCTCTAATTTTGTAATCATGCATTAGAGGAAATTTTATCCTGAAAATTCCCATGAAATTTTCATGTAATTTCCATGTCATAATATGTAAACCAATCAAAATCTTTTAAATTTAGAAAGAGGTGCATGTAAATATTTGGAGGGAAAAGAAGAAAAAATTCTTTTTTTAATTGTATTTTTGGGTTAACCCCTTATAGGTTTACTCAAATTTCAAGTGTAGAAACTCATTGGATTTAAAATTAAATTTCATGTCCAACGAGTACCCATTGTGTATACTTTCGAGAAGACCCACATTGATAAAAATTGAACATACATTAAAAAATCATGTTAAACAGGCCTTTTTCATGACAAATTAGGTATAAGAGAGAGTGATTACATACATGCAATCCAATGCACTCTAAAATGAAGAACATCTATTGAAAATAAAGCCAACAAGCATATGGACTAATGGATTTGCTCGACATATTCCATTAATTTAGGATGAAAATATTGATGCTCAATTTGTAATTGACTCATATGCTACATCTACTTATTGCAGTTCATACATGAAAAAATTAGATAAAAAAATGACATACAAATGTTTAAACAGACACAAAATTATTGTCAAAAAATAGATGGTGATGTCATAGAAACAATTACAAGACTTGGAAAAGCTTTATTCAACTTGTATCAAATCTATGCACAACAAGTTGTATTAGAGTATTGTAATTTCCACTGAATGCTAGTTCAAGAAAATGTATATTTATTAATACTTCAGTAATAGATGACCAAGAATTTGTATTAAGAAGACTAAAATAGCAATAACATGAACCAGATTATTCAGAAAACGTAACATGTTTATCAATTATCGATTGTTATGTACAACGACTAGAAAACATTGAACACATACGCTTAGAATAATTTACATCATGATATACACTACAAGGAAAGAAGAGGGGAGGCGCTAAGAAACTATACCTTATAAGATAAAAAAAATACAATAAGCATATTGATCTTGATAACTATTACAGAGAGTGATTGATGTTGTATGTCCCATATTGTATCAACGAAAATAGTTTTAAAGAACAACATTTGAGTTGGAAAAATGCATATCTATTATTTAAAGAAGTCATAAAATGCATGAACATGAGTTCACAAACAAAACTATAACATCATGGACTGATATTGACAACATAGCAGCTAAACTTGAAAACAAAGAGAGTGAATTGTTGAAAGAGATATATCTACATATCAAGAAATATATGTCAAAAGATGTTATAAAAAGTACAAGATCTAATTAGAGTTTGAATATTTGAAAAAGGTCAAAAATGAAAAATCAATAGTTGAGAGACCTTAACAACACGCAAAAAAACCACATATATTAGAATAAATAAAATTATATCAAGTCACGAAAATGTTGAATAGAGAGCGAGAAAAAATAGTGAAATAAAAATTGACAAAAAAACCAAATCTAGATCAATCGATATACGTTTTTGTAATAGGTGGTGTGGGCACTGGAAAAACATTTACTGCAATATAAATATTCGAATCTCTAATTCACATATACAATAAATAAGAATATGACCAAACTGAACTAAAATGAATCATGACAACATATACATGGAAGATAACATTCAATGCAGGTGGTATAACTTTGCATTTTTTATTCCATTTTCCATTTAACAAATCATAATACCTTTTGCTTAAAGGTGAAAATCAGATACATAAAAAAAACATTGCGAACAACTTTGTGTGATGCTTATTGATAAAGCATCATTGATAGATGCAATATTATTATACCAAGTTAATAAATATTTATGGGAAATAAAGCATAGTCCATAAAATTATTTTGGAAATATTGATATAATATTTTAAGGTGACTTATTTCAAGTGCAACCTATGAAAAATTCTCTAATTTTTTAGCAACTAATCTTAGCAAAGGAAAAAGCACATACGATTTTTGGAAGAAAATACTAAATTACTATGAATTTCAGATGAAAATGCGTCAAAAAGACAAAAAGTTCATTTAAATAGTTAACAAAATGCGAGTGAATAAAAAATATGATGAATACATAGAATATATAAATAATAATTGTTATGGAGCTACTCCACTACATCCATTATTTGCATACTTATTTTATAGGAACAAGGATGTACATAAGCACAACGAGAAAATGTTGTTGCATGTAAAGAAGAACTAATAGTTCTTGATGTGATTGATGAAGATGAGAGTAAGGAAATAGGTCATGTACCATATGATAAAACAATGATATTGCCACCAAAAATTATGATCAAATGAAATTTTATCATTGAGATATATGAAGGAAACTATAATACAAAGGATGGCCTTGTTAATAGAACATACGAAATATGCAAAAAATATACAAAAAATAGGAAAAAAATTGATGTAATATAGATAGATTTTGTAAAACCAGATATTGGTAAATTGCAAAGAAACAAGTATCATGATCTATATGATGAAGACATATCACCTCTAACAACGCCTCCTCTCATATCTACCCACTTTCATTGGCTTTCCCAGGTAAACATGAGATGAGGGGCTACTATGATAAGACTCAACCTCTTATATGACCTTAACAAATGAAGTCGACAACTTAAGACCTTACTGACTTCTCTCACGTGCCATGGGACCTCCAGGAACAAACCAACCCCTCCAGGAGTCCAACCCCTAAGATAACTCTCATTTTCCCTAATTTAGAGCCCCAGTCACTCCCTTGCCAAGGCCTCCAAGTGACTATGCATCTCCAATCACTCCCATGAGCCTTCTTGAGTGAGACTGTAGCCTTTTTCTACTAGTGCTATGCTAGTGACTATGTGATTTAAGATTAATTTCTAGGGCTGGGGATTAGCCTCTGCCAAAAACTTAGGAAAATTTCAGAAATCATAACTAACATGAAGAAAATGATTTTGAAGTCAAAATGAAACCAGGACTTGACCTGAACTTCCCCAACCGAGACTAACATTCTATCAAAAACTTGGTAAATATGAAACATACGGGTCATGAATGCAATTATAAACATAAGGGACTGAAAACTTATCTGAGTTTTAACAAGAAGGGTCACTTCCTTCTCAAATTATATGTTATAACACCAATTAGGTCTTGCATTCATTATTCATTCAGTTACAAATAAAAACATGAAAATAACCATGATTGAGAACTGTCATATAAACATGCTTATAACCAACATATAACCAGATGAATAACAATGAGAGAAAAGCCATTAAAGCCAAATAATAACAAGTGAATTTACTTATCAAAAGAAAGAGAAATTTAGCTCTTATTAGACATAGGAAAATCCAACCAGGTTTGGGACTTCCACTTACCACTTGACAATATATTGGCTAAACCAAATCTTTCTTGCATCCAATCACCCTCATGCCACATTGAAAGCACAAATTTGGGATCTCATGGGATAAACCAATCCAAACATAACCAAGGGAATCCAAAGGTTAAACCAACTCCACCCTCAAAATACTGTGATCTCACCTAAATTGGTGCTAAGATCACAAAACCAAACTGATCTTGGATTCCTCAGAATTTCTTCTCCAATACCTTAAGGAATTTCCCTGTCTCCACCCTCAACCTTTACCGTGTATCCCACCATTATCGATCATGGCAATCCTAATCCTTTGTGAATATTCCTAGGACATTATAAATCATGGGATTCCATGGCTATCCAGAAATGGTAAGGCTACACTAAAATCCATTGTCGAATCTGAAAAAACACATGCCAATGAAAACAAAAGAACCAAATACCAACATGCACATACCATGCGTGTCAAAACTAGCTAGGAAATCATGCATGAAACTTTTTACCTACAAGTATTCCCTTTGAAACTACTTTATCCAGCTTTTCCTTGCTTGATCCTTGCTTTAATTTCCTTTTCTTTCCTTTTCTCTTGCTTCTCTACTCCTCTCTGAGACTAAATCCAAAAATTCACTGATAAAAGGTTGTAAACTGATCCTAAAAATAATTTTGATCATTAATGCCTCTAATTTCTTGATTTCCCTCTATTTTCCTTCAATTTCCTCCTCATATACAACCTATGCCCTTTCCCCTTCATTTTATCCTAATTTCCTTTGTTTTGATAAATAAAATGTCAATTAATTCCTCTTTTCCTTTTTCAATGCCTTTGCCTTTTCCAATTTCCTTATCCATAATAAACCAAATGAACACCCACACTAGGATGTTTTTCCCAACGTTAAACTTGGAATACATGTCCCTTGACCGTGGTCTTATTTTGAATTTATTAAATTTTATTACATGAAATTTTAACCCGGGGTTGTTTATAGACCCCTCCCCCTTAGGCGAACATCTTCCTTGGTGTTCTGTGACACCTACAACCAACAAAATCATTGATAAACATAAACATATTGCCTATGGAGATTTATAACCCAACTTGTTGCAATATTTACAATAAAATCCCACTCAAAGCAAAACCATCATGACAAACATGAAAATATGGCAACCATACCACTTATTGGAACTTAATAACACAACTCATTATCGTATTTTACAATAGCAACCACAGATACTTATGCACATTTTCTTCAACCAGCAAATAACCATACCATCTCTGGAGCTTTATAAATCCATCTTGATAAAATCTTTACTATAATAATCAAATATATACATATGTACATTTTCTCAACCAAAAAATAAAAGGATACAGTGCTTGCATTCATAAGAAGGGAGTCCAGAGGCTCACACCTCCACCCTCAAAGTAATACCAGGATTCACCTCCTTCCCAGGAAGTCCAGAATCCATTTCTAAAGTCAAATATTCATCCAATGTCCAATGCTACAATATGTGCGCTACCTATTCTCTCAGTGAACAATTACTGGCTCATTATTCCAGGGCACACTCCCAATGTGCATCCGATTTGATATGGTAATGCTAATGACCAAAACAAATGCATCCCCGACCTTCTCTTCTCTGCTACATAGTCCCTCAGGAAATACGGTCACCCCCTTTCATGCAATCAATCACCTTCCAAGTTCTCTAGCATCCCATTTCCCAGGAGATCCGTCCCTTGGCAAGGATTCCTCACATCAAAATGTCAAACAACTAGGGCATATACCTGCGTCAAAACCATCATGTCGGTCATAGTCATATTATGTAAATGAATGGACACTATTGGGTACCTATGTCACACAATGGCCCTACTCCTGAAGTGTTTTACCAACATACTACTGCATGTTTCATTTCCTTTTGTTGTTGCTACTAATTCTCGTATCCATTTCCAACCACCCCAACTAGACATTTCCTTGCTTTGTGTACCATGCACATAATTTCCATTAGACTAAAAGGAATTGAAATAAATTAAAATCATATCTTATTGGTGGTATGTCAATAAGGTACACTTGAAATTCCGTTTACTTCCTGTCAGAATAAGTTAAACTATCTCTCTGACCAAATCATCATGTATAAACATGTCACATAAGGTTAGCTCAAACACTACCATCATAAACCAAAATCGTATATCAGATGTAATGATCATAAATCATATTCATAGATCACATGCATAATAAAACTAAAATAAAATATTGATACTTATCTTTTGAATGGTTCTTTTGTTCTTCCTTTGCTCTTTATCCTTTACGTACATACATTGAATCGGTTGCCAAACCCGGAAAGCACCCAGTTCCCTCTATTTACACAACAAGGGAATCCAGAGACTAAACCTCCTCCTCCCTAAATATCATCAACAAGGGTATCCCGAGACTAAACCTCCTCAACCCTCAATATCAATAATAAGAGCATCCAAAGACTAAACCGTCTCAATCCTCAATATCAACAACACGAGCATCCAAAAACTAAACCACCTCAACCCTCAATAGCAACAACAAGGGCCAGACAATACAATACATGTTTGTGCCATCACATTGTACAACACACACACATACATAGTGTACCAAAATATATATAGCCACACCCGCTGTACAACAAAACACATGTGCCTACACTCGTTGTAAAACACGACACATACACCTACCCCCGGTGTACAATATGACACATACACCTACACCCAGTGTACAACACAATATATATATATATGTGTGTGTGTGTGTGTGTGTGTGTGTACACATCGTACAATACCACAAATACACATGTTGTGATACAATGAGTGCACAATATCCGTAACACCATGCCAAATATACATAACACAACATGTACAACATGTACACAATACCACATTTACATAGTGCCACTAGCACAATGTGTGCAATGAAAGACATGTACACGCCACCACCTTCACAACATGTGCACATCACCACATGTACACCACACCACCTGCATAATGTGTACACTGCATCACGTGTACACTGCACAAGTTGTACGAGATGTACATATCATCACATATACACAACATCGTCTGCACAACATATACACAACACCACATGCATGAAACACCACATGCACGCAACACCACATGTACAATCATGAAAACCACACCATATGTACACAACACTGCATGTACAAGATGTACACTGCACCATATGTACATAGCATCATATTCAAAACATGTACATAGCACCATCTTTACATGGCGCTGCATATACGACATGCACCTAGCAACATCGTTACCCATCACGACATATGCAATCATGAACATAACACTATATATGCAACATGCACAGAACATCATATATGCAACATGCACACAACATCAGATATGCAACAAGCACTCAACATCATATGTACACAATTATATTGCATATGCTACATGTACACAACACTGGTACTGCATATCATAAGATCACATTGTCCTTACTAAGAAACCTTGCTTCTAGTGTCTTATCCATGCTTGTCCCAACATGCCATATATCATACCGCTTTCATTCCAGTAATGTATCCGTCCGCATTACCTGTCCATAACATAAACATAGACATAGTAAATCACATAGTATAAATTCACATCCACATGATATTGACCTCGTAGATCTGTTAAGGCTACTCTTCCCACTTGATTCCCCATCAACCAAGAACCTCTTCATTTCATTCACCTACATAAACAATCATTCCTCCACAATAATGATCCTTGATGACCCTATCAGACAATGACATATATATATATATATATATATATATATATATATATATATATATATATATATATATATATATATATATATATATATATATATGCATACATATAATCATTGGCATAAAAAATTCATGATCTCTGACGACCTTTTCATACAACCACATACATACATACATGTATACATATATAGACATCAGCATAACAATGATCACAACATAATTACCAGATATCATAAGGTATAATTTAAGATAAATCCCTTTATTCATGCATCGCATGCACAACATTGAGAACAATAGCTCTCAACATAGATGAGACATATGCTACCTTAATCCCATTTTCTTTTCCTTCCCTACTACCTTTCTCATGACTGTTCTGCCATCATCCATTTATCCCAATAGGCCCAACCAACTCAACCAGCTGTCATACTATTTCCTTAAACTACCCTTATACATGTATCAACTTCATCCAGGCCTTACATTACCTGTCAGATACCACACATATCTCCCCATGCTCCATCAACTTTCCCTCTTTCCAAACCAATCCCAAGACCCTCAAAACATAAAATAAAAGAACAAAAAGAAACCAAGAAGAAACCCATGAAAACTAATAAAAATACAACACCACAAACAAAGTGGTATGGCCATACACTATACATAAAAAAAGCCACAATCAAGGACAACAAATCACAAAATAATAAAATCACAAGACTAGTAACAAACACCATGACTCAATCCTCATGGCTTCCCAATACTTACAAATGAAATCTCAACCTATGACTTCTCCAAGATTTCATGGAAGTCTATTTTCCATGCAATTACCTATATCATACTGCCATAAAGAAATAACTATTAGTGTATAAATAAATATAAAAATATACCTGTTATCTTATGTTGTTGTGCCAAGCACATTGCCTTGTAACTAAACACACATGTCAGCCACATGTTCCAAAAATCACGACATCATATCTATTAATTTGAAATAAACCTTTACCAAGTCTAGCAACTATGTCATAATAAAAAATAAAATCACATTCATAAGAAATAATACATAATGCTACAACTATCACCTACTCACAGTTAAGTACATATCAGCTATTCTCAGCACATATGCGTTAGTGAAACCATCTCAAACAAGATCATTCCTTCATGAAATATTATAGATACAAACTCATATCATGCAACTATTCAAACATTCAAACCACAGATAGAAGACATAATAGAAACCAAACACTCAAACACCAAATAGATGACATAATCAAACATTCAAGCACTAAGTAGACAGAATAAACAAACTCATACCAAATAGGGGAGATAATCGAACGCTCAAAAAATAAATATATGACAAAATCAAACTCATACCTTAATGTATCTGAGGGGAGGCTATCTTGTCTGCACAATCAATCTAGATTAGCATGATATAACTTCAAAACATATCAACCTTAACATGATTAAGGTCATTATATCCATAGCAGTAACTAGTTGGCATGTTCACATCATAAACACATAAACAATTATGATTCATGCATAACGATCACATAGGCACAGTCAACCTAGATTAGTATGGCATAATATCACAATATATTAAATCATAGCTAAATGTCATAACCATAATTATCTCCATAGGTCAATAAAAAAAAAAAAAACATAATAACATCAAGACCTTAGCTGCAATGGCCATAATCATCAGGAATATGATCAAAATGCATACAACATGAAGTTACTAGCATTCATGTCTACCTGACACATGTTCATATGACTACAATGATCAACTAGCATTTATCATACATGTAACCACAATAACAATAGGATGACAATCATGTACACAACCCTAATTCTTATAACAATCATTAACCAACATACCTGCATGAAAAACATACAATACCTATAAGACTATATGCACTTACCCCAAAGTCTAGTGATGCAACCTTGCTCTGATGATCTGCATCTCCTGCTCTATCTCAGCCAACATATCAGCATCATAGCATACCAATAACATCATAATGACATATCCTTCATACCATAACCTCGTGCATGACAACATTAACCATGAAACTTCATACATAGCAACATGCATTCAACCCATCCGATCCAAGTATTGAACCATGCTCTAATACGACCCTTTAATAACACCTCCTCTAATATCTACCCACTTTCATTGAATTTCCTGGGTAAAAATGATGTGAGGGGCTACTATGATAACACTCAACCTCCTATATGACCTTAAGGAAATGGAATTGACAACTTAAGACCTTACTGACTTCTCTAAGGTGCCACAGGACCTCTAGGAGCAACCCAAACCCTCCAGGAGTCCAACCCCTAAGATAAATCTCGTTTTCCCTTAATTAGCACCCCAATTGATCCCTTTCCAAGGCCTCCAAGCTACTATGGGTCTCCAATCGCTCCCATGAGCCTTCCTAAGTGTGCCATTAGCCTTTTTCTTCTAGTGTTATGCCAACGAATGCAATATTTAAGGCTAATATCTAGGGCTGGGGCTTAGCCTCTACCCATAACTCTATGAAAGTTTCAGAACTCATAACAAACATGAAGACAATGATTTTGAAGAAAAACTGAAACCATGACTTGATCTGACCTTCCCCAACTGGGATTGACATTCTATCAAACACTTGGTAAATATGCATCCTATAGGTCATGAATGCAATTCTGAACATAAGAGTCTGAAAACTTATATGATGTTTAACAAGAAGGGTCATTGCCTTCTCACATTAGCTGTTATAAGACCAATTAGGTCTTACATTCATTATTCATTCAATTACAAATAAAAAATGAAAAGAGCCATCACTGAGAACTGTCATATAACCATTCTTATAACCAAATGAAGAATAATGAGAGAATAACCATTAAATCCACATAAGAAAATTTTAATTTACTCATCAAAAGCAAGAGAAAATTAGCTCTTATTAGACATAGGAAAAGCCATATGGGTTTGGAACTTCCACGTATCACCCAACCATAGATTGGATGAACCAAATCTTTCTTTCAGACAATCACCCCTATGCCATGTTCCAAGCATGGATGTGGGATCTCATGGGATAAACCAATACTAACACACCCAAGGGAATCTATAAGTTAAACCACCTCCACCCTCACCATATTGTTATATAACCTAAACCGTTGCAGATATCACAAAACCAAACCGATCTTGGATGCCTCATAATTTCTTCTCCAATACCTTGAGGAATTTTCTCATCTCCACCGTAAGGATTTACCGTGTATCTCTCAATTACTAGTCAAGGGATTCCTAGGCATTTGGGAATTTTCCCGAGACCACCTCACCCAGATCCAAAATCTTTTGACATTTGAAAGATCAAACCAAGAACAACCCCATCACACCATGGCTATCCGGAAATGACAAGGATAGGATAAAATCCATTGTCCAATCCAGAAAAACCCATGCTAATGACAACAAAAGAACCAAATACCAGCATGCACATACCATGCATGTCAAAAGTAGCTAGTAAATCATACATGGAACCTGTTACCTACAAGTATTCTTGCTGAAACTACTTGATCCAACTTTTACTTACTTGATCCTTGCTTTATTTTCATTTCCTTTCCTTTCCTCTTGGTGGTATTATCCTCTCTAAGAATAATTCCAAAATTGAACTAACAAAAGGTTGTGAACTGATCCTCAGACTCATTTTTAAATTGATGCCTCTAATTTATTCATTTTTATCTATTTTCCTTCAGTTTCCTACTCACATGTAACCTGTTACCTTTCACCTTCCTTTTCTCCTAATTTCCTTTGTTTTCATAAATAAAATGTCAATTAATGCCTCTTTTCCTTTTCCAATTCCTTTTCCTTTTCCAATTTCCTTAGCCATAATAAAATAAATGAACACCCACGCTAGGATGTTTTTCCCAACATTCAACTTGGAATATGTTTCCCTTGACCGTGGTCCTATTTTTCCTTTATTAACTTTTATTACATGAAATTTAAACCTACAAATTTTACATCGTCGAATTGGACTCCAATACTATGTATTTAAAAACCATTGGCATGTCATAACAAGAGCTCCAAAACTATAGTATGTAAACAATTTCCAAAAAAGTGAGCTTGTGCTACAACGATACATCGATCACAAGACTTAATGTTATATGGTCTTAAATTTGATCCAAGTGGTATATTGACATGTGGATTAGTGTACAAAAAATTTTCACATGTTAGAAACGTGGAATCATCATATCTTCTTGAGAAACTAGCACAATCAAAAAAATTTGTGAATAACAAAATATTAGAAGAAAAAACGCTTAAGAACTCATGTGTCGTGGAATCAAAATGAATACCCAAGACAATAGAAAATGAAATTAATTTAATGAATGAAAGTTTGAATAAATGAAGTCTATATGCTCATGTTAATGACATTTTTGCATGATGAAGATATAATGAGAGTTATGATTCTTTTTATCCAATTAACACTTGTAAAAATTTTGTCGATAAATACTGAATTTTGCAAATTTTATTTCAACATACCAAATTGTCTGCATGGAGTACTGGCATAGCAGAAAACATAGAGATCATATCAACCACGAGTATTTGCAATTACATAATTGAACTTGTATTTCATAAATCTACTTCCAATAATGAATATGCATAATAAATGTATATGTTGCACCACTTGTATCTGTTTCAACTGTTATAGATGCAATTGCAATAAAAATACACAATTCATTCTTAGTGATTTTATTTTTATAATTATTGGATATTTTAATATTGAAATCAATTCAGATAGCAAACAAAGTAGATATTTATTAGAGTACATGTACTCTGAATGATTACAAGAAGTAACAAGAAAGTTTATTCCCAAGAATAAAATGTTTATTGATAACATTTGGACAAATTTTCTTATTGAACAATGTCATGACCATATTTCACATTCATACTAGTGTTATCACCTAAAAAATGATCGCCTAGCCATTTTCCACTAGGATGATCGAAATATATCATGTAGTATGGGTTTTATACTTAAAACCCCACTTTCACCTTAGGAAATAATTTAGAGAACCATTTTTATGTTTATCCACGTGAAAATAACCCAAAAATTCATTTAATTAATTTTGTGTCATTTTCATATTTACACATTTAGTGAAAATAATTAAAAATGTTTTCACTCATCCATAGGAATAACTAAATAAATCATTATTTATGTATTATTCCTTAATCATCACACATTCCTCTCATGAAATATTTATAAAATTATTATTTAGTAATTATTTTTAACTCACTTTAATCATATCTACTTTAACAAATTATCTTAATTAACTCATTTAATCATTTTTTTAGTTAGTTCACTAAATAAAGATTGTTGCCAATTTCAATAATGTTTTCCTCTCTCAAATATAATAAAATACTCTTAATGGTTAGATCTTGTTTTGGTCTAATAATATTTTATTATTTTACTTGATCTAGGCCTATCCTAGCATTTTATTATAAATAGTGATATTTTCCTCACTCACCATTTCATTGTCATCATTATCGTCTAATGCCTTTTGGATTCCAACTTTTGAGTTCAAATCTAAATTACTTATTTGTTCATTGCAATAATAGAGGGAGATATCAAACACTGGAATCATAGGGTCTAAAAGAACCCATCCCACAAAGGAGGACTGACAAGTGTATTTTTTATTATAATAAAATTAATTTGCTTCCATCGGGTTTTCTTGTTTTCATTGTTATCATATGATTTTCAGTGTTCCTAGATCATTTTTAGAAGTTTTTTTAACAAATATTTTGTAGATATGAAGAATGCTTGCAACCTTTTCTATTTTTTTTCCTTGTTGTTAGGTGGATCATCACGAAATGAACAAGAAGACAATTTTTGGCTCACCTGTTAAAAAATATTCTCCTAACAAATTATGACTCCATTGGTATTTACTTGTCAAAAAATGACGACTCCACTAGTTTAGATATTAAAATTCTTGGTGTATGTGTTTTTGCATTTTTATCTGTTTTGTTTTTATTTCTATTTTTAGATTTACAGTGGTTTTTGGAAAAATATTTGTGTTTATGTGCTTTCATTTGTTTTTGGCAATTCATAGGTACCAACTAAGCAGCAAATGGAATTTTCTGTTGCAAATATGTGAAGTGATAATCTCAAGAGCCCAAAACACTTTTCTGGATATTTTATGTGCTGAACAACATAGGTTTTAGTCCAAAACCCGTGTTATAATGCATGAACAAGGTCAGTAATTGTGTTATCAAATTTTCAGCCTTTTGCAATTTTTTCATCTTTTTCCAAGTCTGGGTTTTATTTATCTATGGGGAAGGGGGCTTCTGATGTTCCTCTTCAATTCATTAGGCCCTGATAATCTCAATTTTCTTCTCTTTAGGAGGATAGGAAACACACCCTTTGGAGTTTGAAGTACTCCTCCGCCATTTGATAGAGGGTTTGATGAGTTGGCGAGCATGTTGTTAAGATCATATAGCCATTATTTCCCACATAATAAACCATTTGTTTTCATGTATTTAAAGCCTTAGTAGCAACACTTTGAATTCCATTTGAGCCTCTTGTTGCACCTTTTCTCTAGGGTCTTTCTCTGTTCAATTTATTTTTTGTTCTTTTCCAACATTTAGACACTCTTATTTGTTTTTTTTTGCTACATAAATTTAGAACATTGACCATGGATCCCAACCACACTTGTTTTTTGATCTATTGGTTTATTTTTTCTTTAGGTTACTTGTCTTTTCATTGTCTTTGGTGTTGTCTTCATAGCCACTTGGGTGGGTAATAGTGTGGTAGGTTTAACTGTTTTCTTGCTATTTATTTTTCAATATAGTTTAGACTTTCATGCTTTATTGTCCAATAGCACATGGAATTTTAAAACATGCTCTAATTAACCCATTGAAACACAAAATTTCACACACATTTACATGCCTAAAGCAAATGTGTGCTTGTTTTTTTCCACCAAGCCAAGAATTTTAAAAATTCACATCAATAACTTAACAAAACACATAGATTTAAGCCCACTTGGGCATTAGGGAAACCTAATATATTAGTTAAGGTAGGATCAGTGGGATATATTTCCAATAACACCCATTTACTATTTACATTGAGACATAGAAATTGACTCTTTAGGGAGCTTTAAAATCCGCCAACTTACAAAAGCTAAAATCAGAGTCGAGTAGACAGTTGTGTTAGAGGGGGTTAAGCTTTAAAATTCTCCAACTTCATTTTCCCTATTGGACGAAGGTAAATTATTGTTCATTCTTATGATAAACACCCAATAGGCGGTGGTTGTGGGAAACAACCATCCCTCTACCCTATCTTACCCCTCACCGCTCTGATTATAGAGTTGAAATCTTGCAAATAAGAAGTTGTTTGGAAGGCCATCATAAATATAGTACTAGGAATTTTTGAGTATATAAACTTTAGGCTAGGAGTCATTTTTATCTTTATAGGATGAGCTTTCCTGAATTAGAGTAGCAGTCCATTGTAGTTAGCTTTCATTTTGTACTAATGCACTAGGTGTTTTCTTTCTCTTTGTTATTCTCTTTATTCAAAATTTTACTCTAACCATTATCATTTTCATTATCGCGACATCATTGCACCCCTTAGGAATTTTTCGTGAAGACTCCATGGTCTTCACCCTGAGTTTACATTAGGACATCCATTAACATTTTTGGACGACTTAGGGTCCATCTCCCTAGTTTGCCTTCAGACTCTAGTCCTTATGATTCACCTAGTTCATCCTCTAATTCTAATTCCTCTCAGCCTAAGCCTCCACCATGTTAGGTTTCAATGCTAGTAGAAATTTTGTTCCCAACGCGAGCACCAGTAATGGAGGAAATGTTGGGGGTAACGTTGGTAATACTCAGTGTCCCCCTCCTGGTGTAGAAATTATATGCACTAAGCATGCATATATCCTAGATTCACCTGATCTCACAATATTTAACTTCTTGCAAGATACTAAATCATTCCACTATTAATCTTTTGCAGAAAATTAATTGCACACACATGTAAAGCATAAATAAAAATAATCGCACATAACACAGTTGTTTTTAACCGGGAAAGCCTAAAGCTGAAAACCCCAACTATATATTATGTATCATGTAATCATATGAAAATCCTCATACAAAGCTTATTAAGCTCTCAGTACAGTACAATCTTCATACAGTAATAAGGAATAATCTTGCAAATCCATGCATCGATCTCTGTCCCCTGCTAGCCTGCCTCCACTGCGCAATCCCTGTTGAATAATAGCATAGAACAATTCAAATTACTCTTGCCTTGACTGCACAATCCTCATTGGAAACTCCATTGTGTGTGTGATGCAATCAATGCATCACTATAGTCACAACAAATAGCCCATCTTGCCCTTTCACCTATCTCTCCACTAGGTCTCCACTGAAATTGCCATGCACTGTAGTTAACTGTTGTATTGTTCAGTTGATTGATGAGTTATTATTTGTGAATTAATTAACTAATTAATTCACTCCACTCTAGTGTATCATTCAGTTAGACTAGATACAACTAGCTCAACTGAGTCTAACTGAGTTAAACTGAATACAACTCCATAACTACTTCTTCCAACTGTGTCATAAATCTTCCACTTGAGTTCTAACTGAGTCCTCCATGCATTAGCTCCAGTAAACCCTTGGGAATTGCGTAATTCCCTCAGTCCACTAATGTGCCACATCTGTGCACTGAAACCAAGTGCTCCAAGATAATAAATTACTATTTAGAGTCGAATTATTATTAAGAGCTAATAATAATCGACATGCATCTACTTTTAGATTAGCGATCTATAAATAGACTTCGCCCAATATTCTAAAAATAGAATTTCATATATTTTTCCAACTTGATCAACCATCCACAAATAACATCCTGCAACTTCTGAAATATGATCATCATGTCTAAAAATTGACATAGTCTAAAAATAGACTTGCGCCAAAAATAGCCTGTGGGCCCACTTAGTGAAGGTGACTCTTTTCACTAAGCTCATCATCTTGTTGAATCTCAAAACTCCCTCTCAACAAGATAGGGATTATCCTTCACCCCGATCCTGCCTCTATGGTATTCGAATTTGCTCCTGGTGAGCGCCTTCGTCAAAATATCTGCATCCTGATCCTCTGTAGGAATGTACTGAGGCAACATGATCTTTTGCTGCACACAATCTCTGATATGATGATACCGGATATCAATATTTTTAGATCTATAATGAAACACAGGATTAACCGAGAGTTTAATGCAACTTTGATTATCAAAATGTATCACTGTGGGATCTAAATGTGAACCGAACAAACCAACCAGGATCTTCCTCATCCAGATAGCCTCACATGCAGCTTGACTTTGGCACCATGTATTAAAACTCCCTTCGAGGCGAGTACTTAGGATCTTTTTTCCTCTTGTACCAAGAAGCGTAAAGTAGATCCGATGCGAAAATCCCTCCGATGTGCTCTTTCTTTGTCTGTTGGGCTTCATCCAATCACATCATAAACCATACCTTCACCTCATCCATCTGTCTGTACCATAAACCATACTCAGATGTGCCCCTAAGACAGGACATGCTTGCCTGCCTTCCAAAAGATCTAGGTAGGCTTAACCATCGCTTGTGAAAGTTGGTTCACCGCATAGCATATGTCCGGTCTTGTATTGACTAAATACATGAGCGAACCCACCAACTTTCGATAAACGGTGGCATCCACTACTTCTGCCGATGTAGCATCCTATTTCTTCCAATTTCCTGGAAGAGGAGTGTCGATAGGCTTGCAACCTTGCATGTGAAACTTCTCCAGTATCTCCTGGGCATACTTGCCTTGAGACACAAACATTTCACCTTCCCGCTGCCATATTTCCAATCCAAGGAAATAATAAAGGAGGCCCAAATCCTTCATCTCAAACTCCTTTGCAAGATCTTCCTTGCATGAGTGTATCAACTGCTCATCACCCATTAGTATTAAATCATCAACATAAAGAACAATGATTAAAAGCTTACCCTCCACCACAATTTGGTATAGGTTTGCATCTGCCTCACTCTTGGTGAAGCCAAGTCCAGTGAAATAGTTGTCGATCCGAGTGTACCAAGCACGTGGTGGTTGTTTCAGCCCATACAACGCTATTTTGAGCCTGCACAAATGTGACTCACTGCTGAAGATATCAAATCCTTTAGGTTGCTCAATGTACACGTCTTCCTCAATGATCCCATTAAGGAACGTAGTCTTCACATCCATCTGAATAATGTGGCAACCCATCTGCATTGAGAGAGCAAGGATGATCCGTATGGAAGAATACCATGCGATAGGTGCCAAGGTTTCTTCATAGTCAATCCCCTTAATCTGTGAAAGCCAGGAACATAAATCTTGCCTTATACTTCTCGATGCTCCCTCAATAACTTGCTTACCTTGTAAGTCCATCTTGATCCTACAGCAATTTTCCCACGCGCTTGGAACAATCTCCCCAGAAAACTAACATTTCGACAATGGTCCTTTCTCCACCATGGCATCTACCCATGTGGAGCTCTGGCTTGCTCTTTCGAAGAAGATGACTCTTTTCTAACCCCGCCTGCATAAGAGCCATGTATCTGTCATCCGATCCATTGACTATCTCTGTCTGCGCTGTGATGTAGGGACTCCTACATTCTGTGCCGCATCAAGCTTCAGTCTCTCAGCTTCTGTGGTACGCTTTCTGCCTGTTCTGATGTTTGGTTCTACATGAGTGGACTCATCCAATCCATGAATCTCCTCTTGTGGCTGATCCACATCTAGAGGCTCATGTTTGGGAATAAGTAGCTCCTCCTCTACATGCAAGTGTAACTCCCTCTCAAGTGACAAATTCATGGCTTTCACCTCATTGAATTTTATATCCCGTCGCACCATAGTCATTTGACTGTTTGGAAAATACACAGGATAATCATGGGGTGTTTCTGTGTACGCCACAAATATCCCAACTTCTGCAGTCGGCTCCAGCTTCTTCCTGGCATCCTTTATCACATGAATGTAAACAGATGAGCCAAAAATATTCAAATGAGAAATATCAGGCTTCTTACCAGTAAAAGCTTCTTCAAGTGTACTCATGCCAAGTACTCTATGAGGACAATGGTTTTTCACATAAACCGCAGTGTTGCATGCTTCTTCCCACAAGTGCATCGGTAAGCCCTGGTCATGCAGCATCGCTCGTGCAACACCCAAAATCGTTCTATTATTCCTCTCAGCGACCCTATTCTGTGGGTTATGAGGTGCTATGAGTTCTCTTCGAATTCCTTCTTTGCTACAGAAGTATTTGAATTCGCCCAAGATGTATTCACCACCATTATCGCTTCGTAGAGCTTTCACTTGCTTCCCCGACACCTTCTCCACCAATACTTTGAACTCACAGAACTTTGAGAACGTTTCACTCTTCTTCTGCATGAACAAGATCCAACATCTACGAGGATAGTCATCAAAAAATATAACATAATACCTATGTTTTGACGTTGAAGCAAACGAAAAGGTCCACACACGTCTGTGTGAATTCTCTCCAGGATCACCGAAGCACGGTTCTCCTTCTCATGAAAGGTGGTCTTCAAAAACTTACCCATAGTACATCCATTTCACTAATTTGACTGTGCAATTGTACCCTTGGGAAGTCTAGTAGAAATCTGCTGCAAAATCTTCAAAGCGCCATGGTGAAGATGGCCCAATCTCCTGTGCCATAATTCGCCCTCATCCTGACTCACCACTTCTTCTGCTTTGCCCACCATTGCAGCACAGCCATCTACCTCCAGCTTGTAGAGATTCTTAATTCAAACCCATATCTTCTTGGTTTGACCCATTGTTTTATGTCAAAGGAAGGCTTTTCCCTCACTGAAAACAACATCATAACCTCTGTCTTTCAGCATTGCGACTAAGACCAAGTTCTTCTTTAGACCTGGAACATGCATAACATTCTTCAACAAGAATGGACTATCAGACTCCCTCTCAAAGGTAATGGTCCCAATTCCAGTTGTACTCACTGACCATCGTCGCCCATCTCTATATGCATCTAGAGGTCCTTCTCCTCCAAGTCACTAAACAACTCTTTTTCTCTCATCATATGGAAAGACGCACCACTATCAAGATACCACACCGATCCCATACAAATTGAAACCAAGCATGTGATCAAAGAGAAATCAATTTCAAATTGCGAGGCTAAGGCCTCTCTAGCTACATATCCATTTGCTTTCTTGTTCTTCTTCTTCTGTGGACAGTTAGTGGCAAAATGCCCATGTTCGTGACAGTGAAAACACTTCACTTTAGACAAATCCTGCTTCTTGCCTTTAGCATCAGATTTTGAAGGATGTTTCTTCCCCTTCCCTATCCTTGCTTTGGAATCCAAAGCAAAATTCTCTTCGTCTTCATTCTTCGATGAAGATCCATCCCTGGTACCCCGCCTTATCTCCTCCTACACAAGATCCGACCAAAGTCGCTCCCATCTCGACAGTTTCTCCCGTCCATTGATAGAGTCTTCGTAGCTATGCCAACTCTTCAGAAGCCCAAGGAGAGCCAAGCTCACCAAGTCTTCATCATCAACAGTAACCCCCACACTTCCCAGTTCATCCTTACAGTGGACAAACTTCGTGAGGTATTTTGGAATACTGTATCCCTTCTCCATTTTTATTTTTCTGAGCTTGTCTTTAAGCGCCAACTTCCTCTGGTCACTTCTGCTTTGGAAAAAAATATATCAAAGCCTTCCACATTAAGAATGGAGTGGCTTTCCCGTGAAGGCTGGACACAATATGGTCCTTCACACCTTCCAACAGAATCCTTCTTGTCTTTGTTGTCTTCTTTTTCCATGTGTCAAGTAATGCAACATCGCTAGATCCCGACTTAGGAACATCGCTATCAATGACCTCCTTCAGTCCATTATCCTCCAGCACTGCCTCCATCCTGTCCTTCTAGGCTATGTAATTTGAGCTCCCATCAAGGGCATACTGTAACCGCAACCCATTGAAAGCCATTTCAATGTATACTCAACTTCTGCAACAAGAATCTTCTGTAGCAAATTTGAATTGTCCACCAGCACAAACTCACTTTACAATTGCAATATTCAATTAACAATGCTCTGATACCATGTATAAATTATATGCACTAAGCATGCATATGTCCTAGATTCACCTGATCTCATAATATTTAACTTCTTGCAAGATACTAAATCATTCCACTGTTAATCTTTTGTGGAAAATTAATTGCACACACATCTAAAGCATAAATAAAAACAATCGCGCATAACACAGTTGTTTTTAACCAGGAAAGCTGAAGTTGGAAACCCCAACTATATATTATGTATCATGGAATCATATGACAATCCTCATACAAAGCTTATCAAGCTCTCAGTACAGTACAATCGTCATACAGTAATCAGGAACAATCTTGCAAATCCATGCACCGATCTCTGTCCCCTGCTAGCCTGCCTCCACTGCGCAATCCCTGTTGAAGAATAGCACAGAACAATTCGAATTACTCTTGCCTTGACTGCGCAATCCTCATTGGAAACTCCAATGTGTGTGTGATGCAATCAATGCATCACTATAGTCACAACAGATAGTCCATCTTGCCCTTTCACCTATCTCTCCACTAGGTCTCCACTGAAACTGCCATGCACTGTAGTTAACTGCTGTATTGTTTAGTTGATTGATGAGTTATTATTTGTGAATTAATTAAATAGTTAATTCACTCCACTCTCACTAGTGTATCATTCAATTAGACTAGATACAACTAGCTCAACTGAGTCTAACTGAGTTAAACTGAATACAACTCCATAACTACTTCTTCCAACTATGTCATAACTCTGCCACTTGAGTTCTAACTGAGTCCTCCATGCATTAGCTCCAGTAAACCCTTGGGAATTGCATAATTCCCTCAATCCACTGATGTGCCACATCTGTGCACTGAAACCAAGTTCTCCAAGAGAATAAGTTGTTGTTTAGAGTCTGATTATTATTAGGAGCTAATAATAATTGGCATGCATCTATTTTTAGATCAACGATCTATAAATAGACTTCACCCAATATTCTAAAAATAGAATTTCATCTATTTTTCCAACATGATCAACCATCCACAAATAGCATCCTGCAACTTCTGAAATATGATCATCATGTCTAAAAATTGACATAGTCTAAAAATAGATTTGCGCCAAAAATAGCCTGCGGGCCCACTTAGTGAAGGCAACTCTTTTCACTAAGCTCATCATCTTGTTGAATCTCAACACCTAGAGCTAACATTGGAACCTAATAAGTAATGGCTCCTTCCTAACCATTTCTCCCTTACATGGATGGTTTAAGTATCCCTTGTTTGAACTAGCTCATTAACGATCCTCTTCACCATGACTCGAGTTGGCCACCTATGCTGACCAAGATTCCTTCCAATATACCAAAATTCAAAGGGAATTTCAGAGAGGATTCCACCAACCATGTACATTCATTTCACATGTGGTGTTCCTCTAATGATGTCACAGAGGATTCCATGCATCTATTCCTTTTTCAACACACCCTCATTAGGGTTGTTGCAAAATGGTATGTAGACCAACCCCATACCTCTCATTTGATGTTTTCAAATCTAGCCAATGAAGTTCCTACTTATAATTACCTCTCTACTATGACACTGGTACCAAAATCTTAAATTTATTTCGTCAAAATTTTGCCAGCCACATTTATGATCATGTACAAGAATGGCGCATAAGGAAAAACATATGAAAAGATTCGTAATTTGAATATCGTGTCTACATGGATTGATTATTGCGAAAAATATTGGCTCCTATTGGTAAATATGTCGCATCAAATTTCCCTCAAACCGAGGAATAACCTCTCTAAATAGATTTGAATTATAATATGATATATGCCCAATCGGCCTATGTTTATACCGTCCTCCCTGAAATCCCTAGGCCTAGTGCTTCATATGAAACAGGGGCATCTCACACCATCGATGGTGTCATTGTGTTAGTATCTTATCCTTAACAATCCCCATATCCACAAGAACCTATGGGTTATGGACAAACTAAGGGGGGATCCAGTTCCACCTACAAGTTATGGACAAACTAAGGGGGGCTCCAGTTCCACCTACGTTTACCCCCCACCTTATCCTTCACATGTTAACTAATACCAAAGAATGAGTACGTCTTATGCATTTTTCCAACCACATCATTCGATTCCTGGGCCAACTATCACTCAACCTAGTTATGAAAATGTTCTTGTAAATCCTTATTATCCATATGCACTGCTTAGTGCTCCAACCCAAATGGCACTAGAACCTCAACCTCCCATGCCTTAAACACTTATTTCAAAACAAAAACCACCACCTCAATGAAAATTATATGCTCAGAAATTTTTTTTCCCTCCCCTAATCCCAAGAATAGGAATAAGGGGAAATGCAACCAAAACCAACCATCTTAGGGAAACCAAGGAAACTAAGCTTGTCAACCTAATCCTAATAAGGGTGATCACACAAGAATAGCGTAGATAGCCCAATAAAAACAAGGACCTTCGAACAAAAAAACCTTGTGCTTGTTATGGTACTTATGGCCACTATACTCATTACTAAACCCTTATTCCCAAAATGTGCAAAGCATGGGAAGATCAAGAAGTTTCCTCTAGAGGGAAAAAACATGACTCTAGATACTACTCTTTCTACATAGCTAGCATTCCTTACCAATCCCTTCTGTCACCAAGGATATGTGTGCACCCTAGATGACCAAAATCCTCACTCTCCACCCACTCATCCACCAAGGAATGGGTCTTACCAATCCTTATGATGAATTCCAAAGAGTTCAATCTTCAAACTTGGTCACATCAATATGATAAACTTCCTAAGAAGTCAATGACTGATGCACAACCTCAAGTATCCACAAAGCCTATTTAATCACCAAAGGGTACCTTACATATCCCTCCCCCTAAGGTATAGGTTCCATCAAAGATCGTCAAAGGACCATTATGTCGAAACACTTCAAATTCTTGAGCCTCCCACACTTACAACAAAGTATATGACTTAGTAAAATCTATTGCTGCTATGTTAGCATTGGAAGTTCTCCAAACATTCCCATCTCAACAAAAATCTCCACTATATGCTTTAGGCATTGTGGACCCTTCACATGATCACATGATAATTTTTTACGTTGGCACTAGGGAAATCCCCACCTTCCTCCTTGTGTCTCTTTGCAAATACCTATCTCCATTAATAATTTTGTTGCCCTGTAGTGTATCATCGACAAAGGCACATCCATTTGCGTGATGTCTACCATTGTTTAGAAGTGACTTGGTTATCCCAAAATTTCACCATACACTATAACTCTTTGTACATACGATCGTCACCCCTCACAACCCCTTGGTCTCTACCAAAATTATCCCATCTCAGTTTCCAGTAACTAGGTCATGGTCTATATGGAAGTCATTGATGCACCTCTCGATTATAACTTGTTTCTTTGTCATAGTTTCATGGATGCCATGAAAGCGGTTGCATCTCCCATATTTCACACCATGATCTTCCCTCAAAATGGGAAGATCACCACCATCAATCAATTGACATACTATGATCCTCAATATTAAACATCTCTTGAGAATTCCATTTCTTCAATGGTGGGTAACAATTCAAATCCTTCTTTGACCGAGATCAACCCAGGAGTCTATAAATATTCCTCATTATTAGGGGCATATTATGGCCCATCGCCTGTTCACACTAGGCCAAGCTCTTCTAGTGTTTGCATGCTACAACCATCATGGCTTGCCCAAAAATAATTTAGTACATCTTCCCACCAGATAACTCCACAAAAACCTACTGCTCAAGACTCAATTGGTACCTCCGAATGAGTCCTTCCTAGACATCATTCTTTTGGCCAAATTCATTTCTTATTCCTTCCACAAGGAATCTTTTCCACCCCTATAATGGATATTTTGAGTCTCCCTAACTTGAATTTTGAGATCCTAGTTTGGCAAATCAATTCTCCCGCAAACATCCCTCTCGACCAACTGAAACCTTACGTGGCTTTGACTCATGTACAATTGGTTCCCACTAACCCTAATTTTGCTTCAATTCCACTGCAACCTTAGCAAGAACCTACTCATGTTGTGAAAGCATCTGGTGATGGGGGCAAAGAACATAAAAAGGGGGGTAAATACTAGAGAAAGAGGGGCAAGAACAATGAAACCCAAGTGGTAACCACTCCATCTGAAGCACCTAAGCCTACTCCTCCATGTGTTTTGTGTGATGTTCATGGCCATGAAACTAACAATTTCCCTAACCTTCCCCATATCAATATAAAATTTTCATAATGCAAAATTCAACAAAACCCTTCCATCCCCAAGGTGAAAGTCACCTTACTCAAGTCCGCCAAAAAAAAGTATATCTTTATGCAAAAATCACCCATGTGATTTGTGTGATACATATGGGAATTATTATCACCATTTTCCTCAGCTCAACTATTTGCGATACCGTCTCAGTTCTTCATGAAATGGATGCTACTCATAGTGACCCTCCTGCTTCTCTACCTATGGACCCTGGCACCAATTTGTCACCATGGAAAGAGGCTACTCAATCCACTATCGTGATTCCTCCTCCTAATGTAAAAATTATAGACACTTGTGTACCCATTCTTTACCTATCATCAACCATGGGATCTACATATTGAGAATCCTTGGGAGTGTCTAATTATGCTTCCTTAGATACCTCTTCTAAAGTTACTTCAATTTCAACATCGGTGGACCTTGAATCCACTTTTCATTCATATTCCCTCAAATACATTGTATATGTGAACCATGTATCCCATGATGATGATTGGTTGTAGAACTTACTTTGAACCCAAAAACTCAAAGCACATTCCCCTTGTGGCCATTACATTGCCACACAATGTTTGAGTAAGGGGGAATCCATTTTTAAGAGTCCAGGAGACGCAATTCTCCCAAACCCTCATGTAACATCTGGTAGTGTCAACTCTAGTGCTACTATTTGAAGAGCCTCTAGAGTCCCATATCACTCCATATCACCTTAGGGAAGATCCACTTAATCATTCCTCCATCTTCCATCAACAACCCAATCCCTTAGACATTGTTGTTATGAAACCACATTGTTGTCTAGATGTGAGCATCAATTCATTATATCTTAAGCTAATCTTTGGTATGGTGACACCATATATGTTGTCCCAAAAATTAAGTCCATTTTACTCATATATGCAATGCCACATGATATTGACGCTCCACCATGGCCCTTCTCCTACTTCATCCTTCATTCCTTCTTCCAATAAGCACAAAACCATCGTAACAATAAATGGCGATGACACATAAAGTACATAACCGTATTAAGTATACATACAAGTGTTTATAATCCATTTTTCTAAATACATCCGACATGTCCATAACATGCTACATCAACCTCCAATAGGGGGTCATCATTCCCACCTTTGCATACTGGATCAATCCCCTACATCAAAATATGTTAAGGGGAGGTATCTCATGCTTGAGGGCATTATGGGCCCTCGTGGCTACCTTTTGACTTGATTAACATAAGTCTCGTCCTAGATCCCAATAATCTAGGTATGGTAGATTATCCTTTCATGTCTTGGATAGTTTTCCCTACAGGCCTCTTCAACGAGCCATAAACACATATCATATCAATATTATTAATAACATATATTCGAACATTATACTCTATGTGATGCCACATTTACCACCCATCCTCCCCTGTTTCACTTGGTGGGCGGGGATTATTCTACATCCCCTCTAGTCGTTCATTCCCATACTGTCACTCTTTCCTTAATTCTTCACCAGGAACCATCCTTCCAAGAAGAATTAAGGCCATTTTTAGACAAGTCCACCCACCTGAAAGTCACCAGATTTAACATCCACCAATTATTTTGTACACTATGATATCACCAAGTTTTAGGGCTCTCTCCTTCTCTCAAAATTCACAACCAACACATTTCACAAATGAATTTGAATTGGGGGAAAAATCCCTTTTATAGGAAAACCCTAATTTTTCCCTTAGCCATTATGGGATCATTGTAGCTCGGTTTGAAATAATTTCTGAACCATTGGAAATATCTCACTAAGCTCTATAATAGGTATCTCTTCGTTTCTGGATTTGAGACTTCATTGGGAAGCCATTCTTTCCATGAGGTTTCACTTTTCCAGTTATCAAAATCTAATCTCTTCATATGAATCACACGTACTATGAAACCATTTTGTATTTCCACATGTTGACTTATGTGTCATGTTTCATCATGAGTAACCATTGCTTACTCATGTTTTTATGGTCCCCTTTGTGCCTTTTCCTTTTGACAACATCATTGAATCACCCTTATTTAGAGCATCAAATATGAGTCACCCTTATGGCTCATGGGGTCTGTTCAGAATCCCACTAAGTCGTCTTATAATATATTATCCCCTTTGTGTGTCACATTCAACTTTTCTTGCCCATTTTTGCCTCCAACTATCCTGATATGTGTTTGAAAAGCCTCTATCTAAGTTATTCACCATCCACTTCAGAATCATATCAGTAGTTGATATGTAAATATTTCATATCATGTTATAACAAGGGAAGTCATAAGTCCACCCAAAATTCCCTATCATCCCCCATCATGTCAGTCTCTATCAATCACATTACTATTTTCATCGTGCCTTTGTTGAGAACTCCTCATCGCCTCAACTCTTGTGGGTCCTCTTTTGTCGACTTCAATACATGTATTCCATGAGAGTGGCCTAAAGGGAAGTGTACCTTGGATCTAGATTCTTCATTATTGGGTGCCTCAGATTAAGCAAAGGGAACCATTATCTCCATTTTACTTTCTCATTTCTCGTGTTCTCGACTCCAACTCAATATCACATGATCACGACTCATACACTTATGGTTCAGTGATTTAGAATATTTTCCCAAAATTCATTAGGTGTGTATGATATGTTCCAGACCTCATGATGGGGTGCCCCTTAAGGTAACCCCCCACATGCCTGGCAGTTAGCAGATCATGATACAAACTTAGATGCAGCTCCATAGATTTGAAAAGTTTGGTTTCAGTCGATCACAAAACCCGCAACATGAACCCCTTATTGAGATGGTTCATTTGGATTTTTAGATCCCTTTCCTATTCAAAAAGGCTTCTTTAGTTGTGATCTCCCTTCTATATCAACTTGGGGGCATTCATTCCTATGTACTCAATTCAAGGATATGCATTATATTAGTCCTGAACTTTGTATGCCAAGAACTTATGTATATGGGACCTTTTGTATCATTGTATTATTTTTTTTCCCATTGATACCTGGACATCATGTATCATATTTTTTATTTCTCAGACCCACGTTGTTGGGCACACCATTATTATTTGTACTGAGTTATCTTAACGGGTATGGGTATGTCTCCCTTGCCTCATTGAGTTCATGCACACACAATTAAGGATACTTATGTATGATAAGTAGGTCTCACCTCCTCTAGTTTTATTTCTTCCCTTCACTACTACAGTTGTCTCTGTCACTCTCTACGACTCCCCTTCATTGTCTCGTGAAAGTGAACCTACAATGTTTTTTCATTGTACAATATGATCCTAACTCTCATACATTGGGGGGAAATATGCTATCACCTAGAAAGTGATCACATATCCATTTTACACTAGGATGATCAAAATACACCATGTAGTATGGGTTCTACACTTGTAAGGTGGTTCGTCACCAACTAAACAAGAAGAGGATTTTTTGCTCACCTATTCAAAAATCTTCTCTTAACAACTAGAGTGATCATGATGCAATTCATGCTTTACTGCACTTTATGTGATTCTAATGGTGCATAAGCTATTCACTTTGGTTTAAAACCATAAACTTCACTAGTATATGAATATTGTAGAAAAACATGTTTACAAATAGTATTTTTTAAATGAGTTTTTATTGTATTTTTTTGTTATGAAAGTTTCATAGGGTCTTATGAGGTTCTGCCAAGGAGATTATCTAACAATTGATTTTCCTATTGAAAATTATTAGTTTAGCATTGACCCGTGCAAGTTACAATATTTAAATTTAAAAAAATAATTTTTTTTTTCAATATTATCAAAAAATAAATTTTCAAATATTTGATTGGACCATAAATTGAAGGTATTAATGCAACCTTTTCACAACAAAATGCCATGTGTATGATTGCCTCAGATTTTTCTGGCATAATTTATAGATGCAATTGCAATATTTAAGCTATGATTTTAGATATCTATTGGAAATAAAAAATCATTCAATCCATGGGATGTGTATAGAAGGGGTTATTGGGACGCCATAGTCTATTCATATATACGAGTTGGTCCAGAAAGTGTTGCTAAATATTATTAGTCTTTCTATGAATTCAGAATGATGAATTTTGCATATTCATGAATTCCCTTTCAAGGTTATTTTCGAGTTAGGAAGATGTCATGCGGATCCAAATCATTTATACTTTATTTAATTCGATGAATCAAGCTGTGTATTTGATGATCAACTCCGTGCTGATCTTTTTCAAGATGAAGATATCCCGGATTATTTAGAAGAGATTTTAGATTGTTCATTATTAAGGTAAAAAAAAAAATTAAAATAGTACATAATCAGGTAAATACATATTTACTATTAATTACTACTTATCATAATTTAAATAATTATTTGGATAAAAAATGGATAGGAACAAGATGTAAATAAATATACTTACCAAGATTTGTTCATAACTACCATTATTTATGTGTTTTTCAACTCTTTAAGTGGAGTAAAAATGTAAATGTGCAAACTTACTAGTGTTCAATATCTACAAATATTTATGCAAATCTTTGTTTCTTTTTAGGAAACTAATTTTTCAATTTCATATATAAATTTTCATTTTTTTTGAAAGCATAATTTCCACTTCAGTGGCAAGGACTAAACTTCCCCGCAACACTTTTTAACTATTACTCCCAATATTATAATTTATATATAACGTCATGGTTAGAACCATTAGATTGGTTTTATACCATGAAATGAAAAAAGAAAAATTAAAAAATTCATTATATGCCTCGTAATTTTAAAAAAATCTTCATTTTATTTACTTTGAAAATCTACATTGTTCATAATTTTTATTCTTTCATCATTGACCATTATACACCATTCAACAAATTTAAAATTTAATATATGTGAATAATATAACATGCAACGAATTTATGTGAAATTTATAATATTCGAAAGATGTACATTACTAGTACAAATTAAGTAAATAATTTCATATTAACCTTAGGTTGACCAGGTTGTATAGCTCACTAACATGCATTGATGCATTTATCATAGATTTACACACCAAAACATCTATAACATATAATAATCACCTCTAAACTTAAAACATTTTTAAAAAATAGACAACACCAAATGAAGCACATTTTAAAATAATAGACAACACCAAAAGATGTGCTTCATAGGAAAATTAGTGTAATTATTTATATAGTGTAATTATTTTTCATTACACATTGTAAATTGTGAATTCATTTAAAAATAATAATAAATCTAATAAAAATAAAACTTGGGATTTAATGTAATGATTTGTTATAATCCAAAAGATACTCGATTCCCATATGCAGATACACAATGACAATAAATATTCATTGTTCAAATAAATATTTCATTATGAAAAAACAAAGAGAGTAAATTCCTAATGTTATAGTTTATAATAATATAAACTAAAATGGATAACTACAAACTAAGGTGTGCAGTAATTAAGGTAAATCAAAATAAATATTCAAAATATTTTAATTTTTTTAAAATGAATTATAATTATTAATAAAAATAAATAAATAAAATTATGAATATTTTCGAATTAATTATGAGAAATTTTGAAATAAAATAATATGTGTGTGAGAGATATATGACAATTCTTTACAAATTAGTTTACAATTACGTAATTCATCAAATTTCTTTTCATTTTAAAAGAGGTTTGCATTTCAAGAGATTTGTTATGTAATACCAATCTGTAACATTTTGATATACTATCCCATGTTCCTTCATTGACCATTTGATAAAATGTTATCATTACATAGAGTAACTTTCGTAAAGCAATGATAAGTTACATAACATAACATCCATTGTTATACCTTATTATCATAAGCTCCCCATTGGAATCTTATATCATTATCATTATTCATTTCATTAATCTTGGTATTACAATCTTATATCGTTATCATTATTCATTTCATTAAGCTAGGTAATCATATGTTTGATTATGTAAGTGTTAACGTGATATAAGGAAGCAACATCGTTAGTATGAAACAATAGGAAAATACGTCATTGAACACCGATATACCCTGGAAACCATGTAGGGAAAAACTACCAAATGTTTAATTTTATTAAACATCTCGTGAGGGTGTTCACCCCTCAATGAATGGTTGTAAGGGAGTCCATCCCTTGACCATTGTCATAAAATATTGCAAAGAAATATCATATTAACTACAACACAACTCGCTAGAAGCTATTATATTAATCATGATATCATTTACGCACAAATCCTTGATACTTAAGTTTATGTGGCCTAGTTGTTTCCCTCAGTGGATTATCCTACAATTGGTCTTCTTTCAATCTACATGGAACACTAGTTCATTGCTTGTCATAATGATAAACATAATCTATCTTTTGCATATGTCAAAATCTTTTTCTACAACTGCTACTTGTCAACAAACTTTGGTATCGTGATTAGATAAAATAGTAATCAAACCAATAATAAATCTTTGTTAGTGATGCTTCAAACATCTATTCACGTGCATACATACAATGTAAGAAAAATATCAAGATATGTCTCTTTTAAAAACATTGTACATGCATTAATTAAAAGCATGTGACTATCAAAACATGTCTATTTATCTTTACATGTGTATGCCTATGACACATGTATCTCCATCCATAACTTTCATGTATAAGGTAAAATATATAAATATTACTAAGGCGTTCTCACTTGTCCATATTTCACAAGTATCGCTAGAAGGGAGACAATTACGTTCTACTTCTACCCATAAAAACATAGTAATATTAAAGAACCACCTCTTCAGATAGGAAAAGGGATGATATTTCCAAGATAAATACCATAGTAAATATTATTCCCCTTGTACAACCACACATTATTTTCCAGAACAAAGCCACTACAACTATCCATTATATAAAATTATTCAAAAAAACTAGCCTCTTAGTTATTTTTTTATTCATGCAATTATGTATTATTTTCTAAAAGAACTAACACAATAGATATTATTATTATGCATGCAATTGCATGTTCTTTTCCAAAGGAAAGCTAACATAATGGATATTATTCTTATGCATGCAAATGCATGTTATTTTCGAAAAGAAAGCTAACATAATAAATATTATTCTTGTGTATGCAAATGCATGCTCTTTTCCAAGAGAGAGTTATTTACAATATCTATTGTACATGAAAATATATGCTCTATTCCAGAAGAAATATAACATAATATTTTCTTTCGTGCAACTACTTAAACTTTCCAAAAGAAAGGTAACACAATACATATTATTCTTGTGCATGAAAATGTGTAAAATTTCCAAAAGAAATATATTGTAATAGTCATTATTTTGTGTAGGCAAGACATATTTCTCTTTTAAGAGGATCTAGATATTTCTTTTGTATATGTGAACATATTTCCTTTTCCAAGAAAACTAATGCAAATATCTATTATTTCTATGCATTTGAGTATGTATCATTTTCAAATAAAATAGCTATTTTCTTAGTGAAAATAAACATAGTGATATTATCTACATATGGGTCGCCCTTTTTCTACCACATGATTAAAATCACATGGAATGAGTAGTGGACTAGGGTAGGTGTTTGTGGTGGATTTGCAAACAACAAGTTACTTAGCTCCTCCAACGATGACTATGGCCGCTTCTTCAAAGATAAATTGATGCTCACGACTACCTAATAAAAAAAAGCGAACATACAATTCCCTTTACACTCAATGGTCATAACAACGACTTTGCGCAAAAGAAAGCAAGTTTGAGAGAGGAGAGAGGTGGATATATATATATATATATATATATATATATATATATATATATATATATATATATATATATATATATATATATATATATATATATATATATATATATATATATATATATATATATATATATATATATATATATATATATAGAGAGAGAGAGAGAGAGAGAGAGAGAGAGAGAGAGAGAGGTTTGCAACAATTACACTCATTCATTTTTTCTTTGTAGAAAACCGAGTTCAATTTTCTTTGATCCAATCCATATTAATACACTCAACTTATTTACCTATAATATGATTATATCCACTAATTGATGGTAGCTTAGATGGAAGCGCAACTCATGGTAAGGTAGCTACGACTCAAGGTAGAGGCACCTAGCTGCAATATTTGGGGTTTCTTTCTTTACTGAGTAAAACCTAGCACCCTCTCCCCTTCATAACACGGTTTCTCTAATTTATGATAAATTCCCCATCCAAAACCAGTGAAAAAGGGAAAGAAGTTTTATTAAACTAGTTACAAACAAGTGATTCTTGATTTCAACCGTTTGATTGAACGTTGAATTGTAAATATATTAAATAAGTAAAATTTCACTAATGGTTTTTTATGAGATTTTACAATAAGTATATTACATAATCCACCATTAAAGACAATACTATCCTTGGTGTTTATTACTAAATTTTACTTATGCCACCCATATCAAAACAACCAAAAGGGAATATTTCCCCTTTAAAACGAATAAATTCTTATGTTCAGTAAGTAAAATAAATAATGTTTATCTATAATCATAAGCATTTACAACTACAATGTATTCAATTTTAACTTTCAATGACTTATCCATTATTCCATTTCATTGAACTAAAACAAAGTCCTTATATTGGCTTATTGTTACTTTCCAATTACTCTTAGAAATCATGGTCACTTTTATGCAAAATTTTTAACTATAGGTGGTTTCTCAGCTGTCACAAGTACTATAAGAGTGGTTTAACATCCCATTAACAAGAACCTAGGGTGATTTCACAACTTCCATGACAAGCACTCTATAATGTATGATCAACACATTCAATGTAGTCATAGTAATCCCAACATTTAAATCACTAATTATTTATGTAATTTCAAATAATGTTTTAATTAGATTACTGTTACAACTACTCAAAGAGCGTCTGTCTCTCTAATCATCAAAATGATAAATAAATACATCAATTGCATATTATCTTAGCCCCTTCTAAATACATCACAAGATTGGTAACACAATAGAGGAAATACACTTCCAATAATTCCTTTCCAGATACTAGGCTCTTTTCCTGTCAGGATGTACATAAAATTATTATACAATCTATATAAAATTCATTTTAACACATCAATTATCTCATTATTTAACTTATTTTTCCATGAAAATCACAATAGGAAAAGGAATGCTCCTCCCAACCTATGGGATCTGGTTTCCACAACTAGATTGAGCCACTTTCACATCCCAGATAGTTCTCTGACAGTGACCAAAATGGGTCCAACATAGGATTCCTCTTGGTAACACCCTTCTTATTCCTCCGATAGCATCATTTCCTGAGAAATTTAGAGCTCAGCAACTCACTCTTTGGGCCTTCTCCAATAGGATCCAAAATCAATAGAGTTTCCCTGGGATTTTCCCTTATCACCATTCTGGCAAACTCTTTTCCCTTACAGAGATCATCCATCTCTAGGGAGAGGAAATACGGGAAAGCAACCACCATCAGCCAAAGGCCTCCATGGCCTTTCATAATTGTCCCATAACTATTTGGCATTAAAATTCTCTTTAGCAAATTTTACCATTGTAATTTACACAACTAACCATATGCATATTAATATTAAAACATAGGAACACATATGTACATCATGCATTCATACTTGACCCTCAATATGGGTCTCATAATCTGTAAAAGTAAATTTGACAGGAATTCATATCTCATATTATACAGGTGGTATTAATTTCAATTTTTCCACATAATAACCATCATGTAATTTAGAAAAAACATTTCCATATCTTGCATATCATAACATTATAGCTTATCATTTGTAGTTGAAAATCAAATTGCAACGTTTTACCTTTCATGGGTTCTTATGTTGCCATTAAGCTACCCCTACTTAATTACATCAACAACATTAGTCAAAATCGTTTTTAATAAAACCATACCTTCTACAAAATATTTTTATGCACAAAACAAAATTCAAATACATTTAAGCTACATTCCACTTTCACATGCATCTATGTTCTCAATATTGAACAATGTAAAAAGGTATTGGTTGTGTTAATTTTCATAAACAACTTTCATGTGTTAAAAGTTAGCATACCAAATAAGGATGCATCTTCCAGATGCTACATCCAAGGAAATTTAAAACAAAGCTTTAATGAATTTTTTTTCCAAAACAATAGTTAATCATTGATATTCCCATAGTTGTAACACTTTGGCTTAGTGGACATGTTTTGGCAGGTTCCTTACGCGGACTGGGCGTACAATTAGCTATAGGCTCAAGCGGGCAGCAATAAGGCAGGTAGGTGCGACAGTGCAAAATGACCTTTCATTTATGCATATGCATCCAATCAAAAATACTTATGCAATATTACTAAATTCAAGCCAATCACATAGAATTTCCTTGATTAAAAAAATTAGTAATGCCACCATATTTAGCGTCATTCATATTTTTGTTTAGCAATGACAATGGAGACACCAAATGTTCCAAACACAATAGACTTAACTAATTATATTCAATGTAATGTCACCATAACATTCACATGCATTGAATAAAATTCTAAAGGACGAATTAACATATTTGTCAAATGTAGGATGCATACCAATTAGCATCATCATTGAATCATCAAATTGTAAAGTTATAAGATTTGAAAAAACAAGGTAATCAACAACATCTGATTGCTACTAGTTTTTTCATTAAGCTAGTAGAACATACATAATATATATCATGAATTTTAGTATATTATAATATTATCAAATATTCTCAACTTTTCTCATCTTCCTAACTATCATTTGTACATGTTCATATGAAAAGACACAAGTATCGACATAGTAATGCATCAATTACTTTAATGACACTATTGTATCATGATCCAAGTTCTTTTCACTTCAAGAATTTGCAGTCATATGTATGCATTTCTAAACAAGTATTCACTTTCGTAATCATTGTAGTATCTTTCATACAATATTTTTATGCATAAAATAATATGAAAATAATGAATATTATTCATATAAAACATTGATTTATCATTAATGTGTAAATGTCAATAACCATTGTGGTAACAATCCAAACAACACCAAATTCAATTTTGTATTGTCACCAATAGACCAAAAACATAAAATAAACCACCACAATCACTTTGTTTACAACTTTTATTAATATTCAATCAAATCGATTAATCCATATAATTTTAATATTTAGTCATACCAAAATAATCAGTGCCACCAATCATCTTAAATTCAATCAAATCCATGACAAGACTCAATCATAAATTATCCATTACAGTTAAGTCTTACCACTTGACTCATTGGTCATTTTTAACATCCAAAGGGGTTCTTTCAATGAACTTTTAAAAGCATACTATTGTCCTCTTCAAGGATAATCCCCACATTATACATTCTTTCATTATCACATAGAAAAATACATGCATTCATTCTTTTCTTATATGCACTACATTGTAACTCTAATCACTTTTATTTAAATGCACCATTAACATTGTTATAAGAGTGTGCATGCAAAGGTTGGCAGATAATCCAAACTATCACTAGTGAGTGCTAAGGATCGCAACATAAATCTTATAATATTTTATCCACATAAGATTCAAATTCTACGAGCACAATTTGAAGCACACATTATTACTTACTATTCTTCAATTCAATTATTAACATGCATCATGCATCTCATGTAAAATGTAGTCTACTGCATATATCGTTATGGAATTGTGTTAGAATCATACTTGAGTTAAATCCCCCTAGAAACATACCTCTACTTCTTTTCCACTTACTAATTCCAAAAAGGAAACAATGCTACAAACTTTTTCTTTGAAACCACTTGTAACCTCCCCTAGTAATACCTCATGGAAAAGTACATGAAATTAGAATTTTTTTACAGAATTAACCAATGTCTAACTTGTTTATTGACTATTCAATTTTCCTTCATTGACCATTAGATAAAATATTCATCATTACATAGAGTAACTTTCATAAAATAATAGTAAGTTAGATAACATAACATCCATTGTTATAACTTATTATCATAATCTCCCTGTTGTAATATTACATCATATCATTATTCATTTCTTTAAGCTAGTTAATCACATGTTTGTTGATGTAAGTGTTAATTCCATATAAGGAAGAAACATCATTAGCATGACACAATAGGAAAACACATCATTAAACACCAATATACCTTGGAGACCGTGTAGGGAAATCCTAGAAAATGTTTAATTTTATTAAAAGTCCCCTGAGGGTGTTCACCCCTCACGTAATGACTATAAGAGAGAATATTCCTTGACATTTTTCACAAAATATTACAAATATATATAATCTTAAATACATCATAATTAGCTAGAATCTATTACATTAATCATGATATCATTTACCCACAAATCCTCGAACATTTTTTTCCTTGTGTCCTGGTTTTTTTCCTCAGTGGATTATCCTACAATTGACCTTCTAGTTCATTGTCTTCCATAATATTAAACATAATATTAGTTTTACATAAGTCACAATTTTTTCTTAGAATTAATACTTGTCAATAAAATTTGATATCATGATTAGACAAAATATTAATCAAACCAATAATAAATCTTTGTTAGTGATGCTTCAAACATCTATTCATTTTCATACATAAAATGTAAGCAAAACATTGAGACATGCATCTTTTAACAACACTGCACATGCATTAAATAAAATCACATAACTATCAAAACATGTACATTTATCTTTAAATGTGTATGGTTATGACACATGTATGTCCATCCATAACTTTCTTGTATAAGGTAAAATATATAAATATTACCAAGGCATGCTCACTTTCCCCTATTTCACATGTATCACGATAAGGGAGACAATTACATTCTACTTCTGCCCACAAACAACACTATAATATTATAGTACCTCCATGGTTATTACCCTCTATTAGGATAAGAAGAGGGAAAATATTTCCAAGATTTGTACTACATTAACTATTATTCCCTTTGCATAAGCACACATTATTTTCCTGAAGAAAGGCACTACAACTATCCATATTATTTTAAAGGATATTAGCACATTAGCTGTGATCTTTGTGCATGTCATTATACAAACTTTATTCAAAGAAACTAGTCCCTCAACTATTTTATTTGTGCATGCAATTATGTATTATTTTCCAAAAGAGCTAACACGATAGATATTATTATTATGCGTGAAAATGCATATTATTTTCCAAATGAAAGCTAACATAATAGATATTATTCTTGTGCATGCAAATGCATGTTCTTTTCCAAAATAAATCTAACATAATAAATACTATTCTTGTGCATGCAAATGCATGTTCTTTTCCAAAAGAGAGCTATTCACAATAGCTATTGTACATGCAAATGCATGCTCTATTCCAAAATAAAGCTAAGATAATAGTTATTATTTCTTGTATGCAACTGCCTAAACTTTCCAAAAGAAATGCAACATAATAGATATTATTCTTATGCATGCAAATACATAAACTTTCCGAAAGAAATATACCATAATAACCATTCTTTTGTGTAGGCAACACATATTTCTCTTTTAAGAGGATCTCGCTATTTCTTTTGTATATGTGAACATCTTCCCTTTTCCAAGAAAACTAATGCAATTAAATATTATTTTATGCATTTGAATATGTATTCTTTTCGAATAAAATAGTTATTTTCTTGGTGCAAATAAACATAGGAACTTATTTGTATGGTCCACCCTTTTTCCACCACATGTGTAAACTCAACATGGCCAAATGAGCAGTGAGTTAGGGTAGGTGTTTATGGTGTATTTTCAAACAATGATCTACTTGGCTCCTCCAGCGATGATTCTGGCCACTTCTTCAAAGAGCAGAGGTTTCTTACGACTACCCAATAATAAAAAAATGAGCATACAATTCCCTTTATGCTCAGTGATCAGGGCAACAACTATCCAAATTTAACAAGTTTATATATATAAAGGTGAGTCTACAAACCCTTGTCCACCCTTATCTCTTGATTACACTTATAGATTTTTTCTATGTAAAAAAATGAATATAGTTTTCTTTGATATAATCAACATTGATATGCTCAATTTCTCTACCTCTAATATGATTGTCTCCACTAATTGAAATAAAATGGAAATAACAAGAAAAGTACTTACTCCCAGGGGTAGTATAATATGAAGTAATGTGTAAACTAAGAGATACAAGGTTCAAATCCACTCGAGTAACTAGGTATATGGAGAGAAATACTATTGTAGACCTCGAGTACGACCGTAACCAGTGAATTTCTTTGATACACACAAAAAAAAGGAAAAAAAAAAGTAGATCATAATACTTAAAGTAAGTAGTTTATAAAAAAGAAAAAATATATATAATACTAAAAAGAACTCTCCAATTAAAAAAAAATAAAAAATAAAAAATCCCTTTTTTTTTATTGCATTCAAATTATTAATAAAAATAAGTAAATAAAATTATGAAAATTTTTGAGCTAATCCATAGATTTTTTTTTTACTTCATCTTCATCAGCATGTCCAGATACATCACCCCAATCGAGGAAAAGAATTGAACATGTGGTGAGTGCTATAAAAACCCGCCTCATCACCGTTTAACCAAGACCCACAAACTAATCTTTAAAATTTTTAAGATGAATGAAACTAAATACATAACATTTTTATAAAAAAAATTATGTGATCTATTTTAATCCTTATAAATTTGGAGTTTTATAAATATTTTCCTTTCAAATATTTTCGTCTTAGTTTCTCTTAAACAAGCCCCTTCTCTATATTATAAACACTTATTATTATTATTTTTATCTTTTAAATTTGAAACATACTTAACCACACTAATATATTTTTCTAACGTAAATGCAACACAGAAAATTTAATAATTAGAATTTTACAAAATGTTTTTAATAATGATTTTTGAAAACAAAAACATTACATATTATATTATAAACACGTTTTATTTTTTATTTTTATCTTTTAAATTTGAGACATACTTAAGCCCACTATATATTTTTCTAACTTAAATGAAATACACAAAATTTAATAATTAGAATTTTACAAAATAATTTTAATAATGATTTTTATAACAAAAACATTACATATCGTAATTATATATTTTAATGACATGCAATGAATATATATGGTTATACTAATTATTTTTAAAAACTCTTTAAAACCTATTTTAAATTTAAAATGTTATATATATTCCTAACTTTACATCCTTAATAGGATGGAAGGTTACAATAAGTAATATGCATGAACCCATTGGATGGATGCTTATTCATTTTATAGTAGAACTATCTTTTTTAAATATACTTAGAAATTAAGTTTAGTTTATAAAATAAATTTAAATAATATGATTGTTTAATTAAATTATATATATGATTGTTTTTTTAAATTTAAGTTGATTTTCTTTTTACCATGGTGAAGACGCCATGTGGATTGTTGATGCAAAGGGTATTGGCCAGATTTGTTTCAGAAAAAAGGCCACCTTATTGCTGCATATCTTCTATCTGTTAGATGCAGTAGAATTTTAATGACAAGCAAGATGAAGTGTATCCTCCTGCAGTACTGACCAATATCATTAATCCTTTCATTCAATAAGACCAGTATTTACTACGTACAAGCATATTTAAGTTGCACTTCTATATTTCATTAGATTCCCTTTATTGATTCAGGGAATAGCAATTGTAAATGTCTCTTCCCTGTTAATTTTTTTTTTGGCAAACAGATAGGCTTTATGTATTAAGAAGTTGCAATTCATTTTTTTATTAAATTTCATTTTATTGATAATTAATTGGTTGTAAGGTTGTAATTTTGAGTCCTTGACATTCAAAATAGATTTTTGCCAGAGTTCCACTTTAATATTTCATTACATATTTATTGGTTCATGAATGAAATGATAATCGTAATTTTGATTCTATGACATTTATTACATAAAATAGATGGATTTTGTTAGAGTTCCAATTTAATATTTCATTAGAGCTTGTCCCAAGTTGTGTTTCACATTTCATTGCATGAGTCTTATAGTTCAAGGAATAACTACCCATAATTTTGACTTCGATTCATTGCTGCAAAATAGACTTGGTCTATATACCAACTTTATTTTGATATGTACTGTCACATGCAATATGGTTTACTAACATTTTAAAAAAATTATAGAATCTGTGGAATTTATTATATATACATATTTTTCTTTTATTGGGAAAGTCTATTATGATTTAGTTATTAAATTAATAATTGGGACAATTATCATTAGTTACTATGGGTTAATGTAAATTGAATAGTCACAAAATATTAGTATTGATACATATATTTATGCAATATGGTTTACTAGCATTTTAAAAAAATTCTAGAATCTGTGGAATTTATTATATAAACACATTTTTCTTTTCTTGGGAAAGTCTATTATGATTTAGTTATTAAATTAATAATTGGGACAATTATCACTAGTTACTATAGGTCAATGTAAATTGAATAGTCACAAAATATTAGTATTGACACACATATTTCTTTTAATAAGTACAACTTCATGCAAATAAAATTTACTATATAATTTTGATTATTTAATTGATATTTTTATAATCATAAATGTAGTTTTGGCTTACTGTCAATTTTTAAATATCTATTCATTCACCTTCAAAATCAACAATCAAATTAAACTGAATCCTTCCTAATGTTAAATCCATCATATACATTCTACCTATACAAATTTAGTAGTTTTATCCACGACATACAATATTTATTATTCATTAACTCCATCTTGTAAAGCTAAACAATCTATATCATAACGTTGTGATTATATATATACAATTTAATTTATTTTGATCATAATAAATAAATTAAAATTATTGATTTATCATAGATAATGTTTATACATTATTTATTAATTTTATAAAAATTATCTTCATTTCTTGAATGATTGATATATTTGAATTAATTGATAGACTTATACATAAATATTAAAAGTTACTAAGGGTTATAAACTTGTATTGAATTTTATTTACTTAAACCTCAACCTTATACATATGTGTAGTTTTGGTTTACAAACGTTTAAAATTACTATAGATCTATTTTATGTACAGATTTATAAACTTGTATTGATTTTTATTTACTTAAATCTCAATCATATGCATATAAACATATAGGTAGTTTTTGTTTACAAACATTTAAAACCACTTTAGATCTATTATATATATATGGGTAGTTACCATAGATCTATTTTATGTACATATGGGTAGTTTTGATTTACAAACGTTTAAAACCACCATAGATCTATTTTATGTATGGATTTAACATGAGTCTAAAGCGATAAAATTTATATATAGGACTAAATAAACTTTTAAACCATAATAACTTAATTTTTTCATGATATATACATATTTTTTTTTAAATGATATATAATATATACAAAATTGACATTAAAAAATATTTTACATAACATGTACATTGTGACATTTATGAGGCAAATTAAATTGATTTTTTATTATTAAAATATTTTTAAATATATATCAATATTAATTCGTATTAAAATATTTTATCAATAACCAAATTATAAGATTTAAATATCTTACTCACACATTTTTTTTACTTCTAATTATTACAACATACAGACCAAACTTACAGATTCCCTCATACTGGGCTACAGAATAAGCCTCTTGAAAGATATTGGGGCGGTATTGATTTACTTTGATCAAACAGTATGTCTTAATAGATAAATATGTTGCCAATAATTAGCATTAAGAAAAATGAACCTTCCTTGTATAAGTAATCATATAAATAGGAACACAATTTGAATCATACAACTTCTTTTTTCCATTAATTTAAATCTTTTTACAAAAACTTAATTTCAATATATATATATATATATATATATAAGGCTTTCATAACTTAATTTAATTATCAATAATTATTAAGTAGAGGATAGATATTTAACCTCTATGAAATATTCTAGAATATTCATAATAGTAAATTGACATTTAGTTCCAAAGTAGTTATGCCCATTTTTCACTTTATATTCAATTGATTAATTAAAAATATATCATATAAATAAGTGTCATATGAAATAAGTTTTGGTAATTAAGGCATGTGTTATCAATAAGGCATGGTGTTGTAACAAATTCTAGAATCCTTATAATAAAATGAAGGTGAATCTCCATAGCTAAAAACTTAATGACGTATTTTTTTAAAATATATATGTTTAACTTATATAATACATATCCTTATGTTTTTCTAATACATATCTGCTCATATATTCTCAAGTATGAATAATTCACCACAGCTACCAAAGATTACCAAAGGTAGACTGTGTAAATTGAGGTATGTAGAATGACAGTGTGTATTATTATTGTTATTATTATTATTATTATTATTTTAAAAAAGATAAGATATAGGATGAAATAAGTGTTTATTTATATTACAAACAATTTCTATTTTCTTTTGTAATTTATATTTTAAGTCATTTTTATTATTACATATACAAAATAATTTTGAGTAGCATATATTATATTTGAAATCTTGTTTATATAAATACAATTTTTTTTTTAATTAGATTTTTTTATATTGCCTATTGAAATTGATTTACATGGATATTAATTTGAGGACAGAGGGTGTGAAACCCCTCAACATTCTTCCATTGTCGCCCAAGAGAAACAACAGATTCATTAGAACAAAATACTTGTGGATCAAGGCTATATATAGCATGTCTATCTCCCTATACACTCTAGACACAAATAGAAATGAAATTATCCACAAAGGGATGACTACGAGATCTAACACCTACTGAGGCAACCCCCCATAAAATCATAAAAAGTGTTGTCAATTACATCATGCCTAGACTACCAATAGGCACTTGGAGACTTCCAGGCCACATCCATCCCAAGCACTACTTAATTCACAACCAATATATGTGATGAGAACCCAATAAAGCTAGCCTAGAAACACCAACTCCTTCCACAAAAAACATGTATGTCACATACAACCATAAACATATAACAAAAGGAGTTGTCTTTAGTGCGACTTTTTGGAGTTTCAGGGGTCGGAATTCGGTGAAAAAAATTGAGGTAAAATCTTAGTTTTTTTTATTTAATCTGGGTTTTTTACTCTATATATGGATTCAACACCCTCAAAAACCCCTAGGGCACTTCCATTGTGCAAGGTTAGCAATCAAGCTTCTCTTTTCAATAAATTCCTGCCTGATTTTAGAGAAATTACACTGGAAAAAGCCATCGTAAAAGCCTTCAAAAAGTCACACTAAAGACTACTTGTATAAAAAAATATATATATGAGATAACTAGAGTCCCAAAAATATGTGTTAGCAACACCCCATAGAAAACAAGGCCACAACCAAACTATAGTGTCATTATCCAAAGACCACGAGGCCAATAAAAAATTTGCAGAGGAAAAAACTAAAAGCATCATAAAATATCTAGACTTTTCCACCCACACCCATGCTCAATAATCATTCTTAGATGGCGAAATATTAGTTGGAACCCTTGTGCTAGAGCTAGGAGGACCCATCAGGTCCCCAACATCTGAGTCACATGTTGTATGGCTCTCCACGTGTGCTAATTGAGAGTCAATTCTATCCAGGAATAACCAATGGCTCCTAAGCATCCTTTTGACATGCTCTAGAGAGGTGAAGATATTTTATTTTTCCACTTGCTTGTCCCTTAATACCAATCCCAAAAAAGTCTTCATTTTCCAATGAAGATTCACTAAGGTCAAATAATTTTTTCTCCTACCCCTGTTGTGACTAGGGTTTGGCAGCCAAACTTACATATCCTCTAACAACTCAGAATCTAAAAGGGATTCCCTTTCCTCTCCTGCTTTGGAATCAAGCTCATGGATTTCCTTACATGTTTCAGGAGGAAATAATTTGAAATAAGTGGCCTCCAAATCATGGGAAAAAGGCTTACCCCTCATTTCCCAGGTTGAGCTCTTCGATTGTTTCCCCTCCTACTCCTCATCCTTTTCCATGGCGGAATTGTTGTCTTAGGGAGGAGAGTCAATATAACTATACAGACTACTTCTACCTACAAAAGAGAACAAAGATAGACTTGACCCACCATTTTCACTACCAGGGATCCAGACCCACCAAATGGGGTAGAGGATAAAATTTCCCTAATCAAAGGCTCTTAACCCTTGACCATTGAACAAGAAAGGAGACACCCTGAGACCAGGAGAATTCAACACCCAAGAGAAGAAAAACAATTTCCCAATTCCCACACCCAAAACTTGAATTTCCACACATATAAACCCACATAAGATGACCCTCATAGAAATTTCCAACTACAACATGTAGAAGACCCAAAGAGGGTAGACAAAAAATTTTCCTTAGCCAGAGACTCTTCACCCTTGACCATTGAAAAAGAAAGTAGACACCCCGGGACTAGAATAAATCGACACCCAAGAGAACACAAACAATTTCCCAATTCCCACAACCAAAACTTGACTTTCCACACAAGAAAACCCTTGCAGAAGCTTCCAACTACAACATGCAGAAAAGGACTCAAGACAAACCCCGACACCAAGATAAACCAAAACTCTCAAGGTTGTCCCCATACCAAAGAAGAAAGTTTATACATATAAAAATAGACTAGAGACTCTTAAGACCAAGCGATCTAGAAAATTTAAATAGGAGACCCAAGAAAACAAAGATGACACCTGAGTGAATGAAAAAATCTTACAGATTGAAGACCCCAACATGACCTCTGGATTGGAGACTTCCACTAGTCGATGAAATCAGGGCTTAACAAGCATCTGACACAACCACACCCAAAATGAAATGAACACCTAGAAATCCTTTCCAATCAACACAACTTTCCACTCCCATAACACCGAGACCCTTACACATGCCAACTTCATAAAAAAATTACTCCAGGAGGCCGAGGAATTTACCTTAGTTCCTTCCCTCTCTCTGAAAATGAATTCCTTGGTGATAAAAACCCATAAATATACCCTCCACCAACTGAAGGGCCGCATGCTCATGCCTGTGAGGCACCAACTGCATCCTCCCAACATTAATGAGATATTATGAATTCAAGGGTGGTGGGCACATTTCCCCAGACCCTATTCCATCTGTCATTACACCCCCATTGGGGAATGCAAATACAAATAATCAACTCAATGCTTTATTATGGTTAAGTTTTATGGCTATATATATATATATATCAGATTTTCTAAAAACATTTAAAAAAATTATTTAATTTTATATAAATATTTATATTATATATATGTTTAACTATTTTAATTTTGATTTTTTGGAAAATTAGCATAAATGTATTTTAATTTTAGATTTACATTTATGCAATGAGAGGATCAAACCTAACCAAATGCAAACATATTTTTGAGTGTAAGGGTTTATAGATTGAGATATTAGATTTCTCTTAACACTGGGTTTTGGGTCTTGTTCTAAATCATATTATTTATATTTATATAAATTTCACATCTATATACATATAATTATTATTATTACTATTATAATATTTTTGTTTAACAACATTGATTATATATATATATATATATATATATATATATATATATATATATATATTTGAATTTTGAATTCTTATTATTTAAATTTAAATATAAATTTTAATGATTACGAATATGAATTTATATGATCATATATGATGATGATGATGATGGTTAATGTCTACTGAGACTAAAATTTGGTCTATCAGACCTAAAGAAACGAATTATTTAGTTTGTTTTAAAATTGTACTCCTATGCTCAAAGAGCTTGGAGAGAAGCGTCCCGAGCTCACTATAATTTTGACATGTTAAAAGGCTAGGAATATCGGTATTGCAAAAAATATTATGAAATTGAGATCTAATGTGGGTATGCATGGAATTCTAAGATGAAGTGATTTTCATCCTCAATGGTCATATTCTCATAGAGATGGAAGATCCTTTCCACCCATGGTGTTTTAGGAAATTCCCAACGATATGTTTCACTATGGAGCTCATGAGAGTTCGTTTTTATCTTGGCTATATTAATTTTTTTCTTTGAGCTAGTTAAAATAAAGAGATACTTGTGATCTTCTAGAGTAGGGTTGATGACCTCCTTATAATATCTTAGTTTTATTTTAGCCTCTAAATCTTTTTCACACCACATTTTCTCTTTAAACTTAGAAGTAACAATATTTTTAATGCTATTAATATTTTGCGATGCAACATTTTCGTCAACCTCCCAATGGTTTAACTAGGACCTGGTATCTTTATACCAACCTCGTTTGAGCCTTAGGTGGCCCTTGGCTGGAATTTAAAGCTAGCTTAGGAAGTCTATGGTATCCCATGTTATTAATTTTGTGCTTGTACAACAGGAGCCTAGTCATAGCTAGGCTATCTATAGGGGAAAGGCCCACTTCTATAAGGAGAATAGAATAGGGTGTAATTCTTTTAATTTTGAGGTTATACATTATAAAATTCTTCTGTAATTGCTCAATATTTCTCTAGGATTATCTAGAGATGTTGCAACCCTAAACCTCACATCCATACAAGATAACAGGAGTGACTAAAGTTTCAAAGAGGAGTTTCCTTTTATCCCACATCACAAGGTTTTCTGCTTTACAATTCTTTTCAAGACCAAAATAATATTTCCACCCTCCGTTAATCCTTTTCTCAATGTTATAGTTCCAGTTGATCTTGTGATGAATATCAATTCCTAGGTACTTGTAAGAATACACTACCTCCAAGTTGCTATTTTCATACAAAAAATTGGTGTAAGTGTCCTTCTTGGATTTGATAATCATAACTTTTGTTTTGTCAGTGTTAATAGTCATACCCATGGTAGAGCAGAAAGCCTAAAGAATTATAAGTTTCTTATCAAGATCAGATGGGCACCTTTCCAGAATAACAATATCGTTAGCATAGATAAGATGGATGATGACTATTCTAGCTAAAATCGTGCCAACACAGCCTGCTTCCTCTAAACAACCTTCCAGTTTGTCGATGTAAATACCAAATACGATAGGGGAGAGGGGAAACCTTGTTTAACTCCGATATTACACTTTATATCTTTCAACCACCACTCATTAATATTAAGCTTGGCAATTACATTCGCGTATACCCTTATATCGGTAGCTCTCAGCTCGAAAGGAACCTTTAGCTCTTCTAATATATTCCATAGGTTATTTCTAGGTACTGTATCGAAAGCCTTTCTAAAGTCCACAAAGCAACAAAAGAGATTGGATTTATCATTACAACATTCCTCCATAATGATCCTTAGCGTAACGAGGTGGTCCGTTGTTGAGTGTTACCTTCTAAAACCCGCTTGGCCTTTAGCCCGCTTACCTTCACTTACAAGCCATATGCTCATCTTATTTTCCAAAATAATACCATATAACTTAGCTAAGAGAGGGCTAATAATAATTTTCTGATACTTGGAAGGGTTATTTGTATCCCCACTTTTAAAAATAGGAATAATGAGGCTCTCAGTCCATGGTTTAGAGAACCCTTGCTTGATTGCTTGATTGAAAAGCTTATGGATGTGAGGGATGAGGACAACACCTCCAATTTTTAAGATTTTTTCCTGGTAACCTTCAATTCCCTTAGATTTTCCATTTTCTTGGTGCTTAACCCCAAAATATATGTCTTTTAATGAGAAAAATTCTTCTGTTGTGGGCAGGGTTTTAAATTTATCTATGACATTTGGAGATTCATAAATATTTTTAAGATAGGAATTCCAATCATGTAAATAAATACTATTATTATCTTTAGTTTTTCTAGTTAGATTCTGCCTCCAGAATTTCTTAGGAGCTACCTTAGAGAGGTGTAAGAGATTTTCTTGTCTTTTATGAATATATTTCATTTTTTTTTTTAGTTAGGGCTTTGTATTTTTTTATCTTGCTAATTTTAAGAGACTCGTCAACAACTTCCTTAATTCTCTCCTCGTACTTTTATAATATTTATCATACCAAGGGTTGGTTTTGTTATTTATTTTATTACTTGAAACTTCAATTGAGAACTTTTTAATACAATATGAGAGGGTTGCAGTAAAATTATGATAGAGGTCTTCTATGTTGTCTATACTAGATAAATCATAAAGGAAGAAAATTAATTTTTAATTCATTTAGAAAAAGATCATTTTTATTTCTATCAAAGATTAAGTTCTTTTGGCTATAAGGATTATCTTCTATGGGATCTCTATGCATGACAAAATTAAGAGTTGCAATTAAAGTTCTATGATCTAAGTCAGGCTCGTGGTCGTTTAAGATGTCAAAATTTATTATTTCATTATATAAATGGATATAAAAAATAACATATTCTACCACGCTGCTACCAAGCCCATGGATATATGTCATCTAGATAGAATTGAGCCACTTCTTTAGACCATTGCAAATTATGATATCTTGAGCACTGCAGAGCTTGACTAGCTCAAACCCAAACAAATTTTCCTCTAGATCTTCAGAGCTTCTTTTGTACCAGCTAGTTAGAGTAAGGTCTCCGTCTAACCAAAGAGGATTATGGTTGGAATAATTGCTTAGAATAATATTTTGGTTGCTTGAATTTCGAGCATTAAAGTCACCCATTGAGAGGATATTACCTTCATTCCTTAGGCTAGAAATATCATTCCCTAAACCAATGTAAGGACCATTTTTATCTAAATTGTTTTTCTTATACAACTTAGAATTGATAGGGGCAAAATAACATATTGCTATGTAGGTTTTTTTATCATTAATGTCAGTGATCTCTATCCAAATATATTGGTTGTAAGCGTATTTTTTATAAATCCTAGCGGGGGGGGGGATATGTTCTTCCTAATGTAACAAGTTATACCCTCAATGCCTCTACGGTAGGATAACTTGTTCCAGATTGACCATAGTACAAAGCCATATATGTTAGGGACCTTAGATTCTTTGTGCTCCCAAGTATCAACTAGAGATATAATATCAGATTCATTCGAGATCCAACTTAGCTTGGGGCCTTTGTTCCATGGAAAGCTACGATAGTTCCAAGAAAGAATTCGGAGCATGTTGAATTTTTATTTATTACTATCTTTTTGGTTTCTATCTCAAATAACGACTTTTCTATTTCTGATTATTGCCCATTTTTCTTCCTTCCTATCTTCTTTTACCTTTTGAACCTCCTTTCTTAATTCTTCTTGATCTTCTAGTATACACTCTATATATATATATGGTATTTTCATGTTTACAAATAGTTTTATTTTTAATTATGTGTTTTTTCATTAAATTTATTAACTAGTTATGTATTTATTAATTATATGTTTTGAAATAGCATTGTACTGAGAGACACATTCTATAAATGAGGTGGGATTTTTTACATCAACATGGATTTGACACATGTCCCTATTAAGATGAAAATAAATTAAATCAGTCTCTACTATTATAAAAAAACAAAAATGAGTATGCATGTTTAGTTAGTTTTAAATAAAAACATTATAAAACATCAATAAAAAATCTCAACCTCACTATCACTCATAAATAAAATATTATGATGTCCACATGACTTAATATAATTTCATATAACTTAGAAAGAGATAAAGTAATTAGAAATAACAAAAGTGTGAGTAAGATATTTAAACCTTATACTTTTCAAAAATATTTAAACACGAGATTTAATTAAATTATTTAAAGCTATATCTTAACTAATTTATTTAGATATCAACTTCATGTATATTTATGTATAAAAAGAAATATTAAAATAAAATATTTTAATATAATGATTAAGTAATATTAATGTATATTTAAAAATATATTAATAAAAAAAAATCATTTTAATGTGGACAATATAGTCCATAGATAAAATATCTCAATGCACATGTTATATAAATATTTTAATGTCAAATATGTATATATTATATATGTTTAATTTTTTATTTTTTTTATATATATCATAAAAAGCAATTAAGTTTTTTTAATGGTTAGAACGTTTGATGTAGTCTCCCAATTTTTTGGAGTGAGGGTGTGTGTGTGTGTGTGTGTGTGTATTGGACTTGCAATTTTAAGTTATGTATTCTATATAACATTTAAAAATACAATTCAAACTCTCTCTCTCGCTCTTTATATATATATATATATATATATATATATATATATATATATATATATATATATATATATATATATATAGCCAGAGAGGGGTTTGCACTTGAACCATTTTATCCTTCTCAACACATGTTAGATGTATGGTAGATTCTAGTATGAAGGTGATCATGCTAGATGCATGGTATAGCGAGATAGGGGTTTTCACTTGTACTTATTTGAACCCTCTCAACCCATCCTAGATCCATGGTAGATTCTAGTATGAGGGTGCGAGAGAGGGGTTTGCACTTGTACTTATTTGATCCCTCTCAGCCCATGCTAGATCCATGGTAGATTCTAGTATGAGGGTGATGTGTGATTCTGTTTGTGCTCAACCTAGAGTTGTCATACGTTAATTTTAAAATAAAAAAATAAAATATTCTTTAACTTAAAAAAAGTAACGTGGACTATAATAAAAATAATAAAAAAACAATGTACATACTTTTTTTTTTTTAATTGAAATGGATATATGGATTTTATTTATCTGAAAAATTTATGGGTCATTTCCGGAGTGTCCCCGATTACATTGCAGATTTCTAACTTCTGCAACTTTTAATCTATTACATATTTCAGGGCATTTGAACAAAACTTTCATTGTTTACAATAAGCAGCCCTTTCATGAGTGCGCTTCCTTTGTTTGCCATCTGATCTGCTTCACTATTTGACTTTCTGAGAATATGGTAAAATTTGCAGCTGTCAAAGTCTAGGAGAACTCTCTTCAATCTGTCCAAAATTTTGTTGAGGCTGACATTGTTGAACCGAGCTTCCAAGTTTAAGTTTTTAATTATTATCTCTGAATCTCCAAAAACTTGCAGATTTTTAACACCTTTGTCTCGTGCGATAAGGCAAGCTTTTAGAAGCCCGAGAACCTCTGCTTGATTGTTGGATTTCTGGCCTAATCCCCAATAGAAAAAGTATTTTGAAGAGCCATTCGGAGAGTAGATGACCCCCCCAGCACCAGCGGCACCGGGGTTCCCTTTAGACGCCCCATCAAAGAAGATTGTGGATAATTTTTGGGACCGCCACCAAGATTGAAAGGTTTCATCATTATCTCTTAAGCGCCAGCCCGGATTACCACTTTGAGGGGAGGGGAAATACCTGCTCGGATAAGGCACTAGAGGGCCTAACCTCTTCTTTTCTTCGGATAGAAGCAAAGGATATTCTTTTAAACACTACGGTTGGGCCGCTTCCAGAAGAAAGGACTTGGCTTTTGCAGCTACTTGCAGTGGGGAGTGCCGCACCTCTTTGAAGATCTGTTGATTACGTGCCAACCAAAGCTTCCAACATACATATTTGGGTATCGCTATTCAGATTTTGCGCCAAAATGATTTTTGGGGGATTCGATGGGGGTAGAAATGACTCCAAGAGGCAAAGAGTTCTGCAAAAGAATTTTGGGAAGGGACTGGAATCTGAAAGTCCTGTAAAATGAGCCCCCAGACTTCTTTTGCAAAAATGCAATCCATAAATAGGTGCTGGGTTGTTTCAGTGTTGTTGCTGCACAACGCACATCTGTGAGGCCCTACTATGTTCCTTTTCTCTATATTATCTCCCGTTAGAAGTTTTTTATGGACCAAGGTCTAGAAAAAAGAAGTTCACTTTTGGTAAGGCAAGAGATTCCCAAACGTTTTTCCAGAAAGCCAAAGTTTGACTGCTATTTCTAGAGGCCTGCAAAGCTATATAACCTACTGCTGTGGTGTAAACGCCAGACTGGCCCCAACCCCAGCCCAAGAAGAGTGGTAATGCCTGTAAGTTCTTGCTGGTTTATATTCCAGCTGAACACTTCACTTTTACTCTCATTCACTGCAGCTCCAGAAACTCTGCAATAATTTCTAAGGACTGTGTCAAAAGCTTTGGCAATTCTAATAGAGGCTCCACCGAGGAGGAGAGAATCGTCAGCAAAAAGTGCATGATTCAGGGGATCAGCTCTGTTGGATGGTTTGAGACTCGGAATGTTACCAGTAACTCTTTCTGCAGTGAGCTTTCGACTAAGGGAGTCTGCCATTAATATGTACAGAAAGGGGGAGAGTGGGAATCCCTGCCTGATGCCTCTTTGATCTTGGAAAAAGTTTGATGGTCGACCATTGACTAGGGGGGAAATCCACGGATTGTCAATGCAGGCTTTTATGAGATGAACAAAATGAGGCGAAAAGCCAAAGGAAAGAAGAATGTTGCTGAGGAATGTGTGGTTAACTCTGTCAAACGCATTTTCCATATCTAATTTTATCACCATACCTTTCTCTTTCCGCTGTTTTTCTGGAATGGATAGTCTCCTGGACCTGGATTACGTTATCCAGAATATGCCTACCTTCCACAAAACCACCTTGAGAACTAGAGATCAATATTTTTAGCAATGGCTTAATCCTGTTTGCTAACAGTTTAGCCAGAATTTTATAAGAAGCATTACACAGCGAAATAGGCCTGAATCTAGCAAATGATTCAGGGTTGGTATCTTTGGGGATTAGAGCTAGGTAAGTGGAATTGGTTCCTCCACCTATCTTGGCTTTAGTCATGAATCCACTTATCATTTTATGAAGGTCTACCTTGATAATATGCCAGCAAGATTTATCGAAGTGGATTGTGAATCCATCAGGCCCAGGTGCCTTGTCAGCCTCCATGGACCATATTACATTTATGATTTCCTCCTCCGTGATAGGTCTGCAGAGGATTGCGTTATCTTCAGGGCTGATGAGGGAAGGTATGTTGGAGAGGAAGTCAGCAGTTTCCTCAACATTACTTTGAGCACCTTCACTGTATAGGTTCTTGAAATGAGATTCGGCAGCTGCTTTGACTTGATTGAAGCCTTTGCAGACTTGGCCCTCTGCTGTTTTGATTTCTGCTATATAATTCCTTGACAGTCTCGCTCTGTATTTCCGGTGGAAGAAGGAGGTGTTCTGATCCCCAGCCTTCTACCACAGGCTTCTAGATTTGATTCTCCAGTATTCTTCTTCCTTTTGGAAAGATTGATATGCTGTTCGTTGGACTTTTGTTTCTTTTTCCAACAAAGCTGCTGTGATATCTTTACTTTCCATATCAGTTTGCAGGGACTGCAATGACTGCACTGCCTCTTTTCTTTGTTCGGTAGGAGTAGGGGTTGGTTTCTTTATCCAGTCTTTCAGGGCTTGTTTGTAGCTTTCAAATTTTGCTCCCATACATAACTTGAGGATCCCATGAAGGATTTGGACCAAGCTGCTTTCACCGCTTCTAAGAAACCATCTCGCTCAATCCAAAGAGGGCTGAATCGAAAAGGGATGGGACCTAGGTCTTCTTCATCTTCCAGGAGGAGCTGTATTGGCTTATGATCAGAGGTAAGTTTTGGCAGAATTTTGGTGATGATGATTTTTTTGTTCAACATTATGGAGCTTTACACCAGAAAGCGGTCTAGTCGAGCAGAAATGTGATCCAATCCAACCCGGTTATTGGTCCAGGTATAAATGCCTCGAACTGGGTTAAAGTCTAAAAGATCCCAACTCTGAGAGAGCTCCTCCACCTTGGGCAACATGGGGTCTCTGATGCTGGTACCCCCCCTCTTCTCTTTTGCTTTCATTACAATATTTAGGTCCCCTATTATAATGATATTGGTGGGAGAAGACATCTCTAAAAAGGCAGAGAGAGTGTTCCAGCATTCTCGTTTTTCAGAATAAGAAACTGGTACATAAAGATTGAAGAGAGAGATAGATAACTTACTTGCATTGTGTTTCAGTTCTGTGAAGATCTAGTGCTGGGTTTCATGGGAATTATTCAGTTGGAATAGGTCTTCATTCCAGAGAGTTGCCAACCCCCCAGAGGTACCCCTTGCACTGACTACTTTGCCTGTTCTTTTATTCCACTTTGATCTACTGATCTCTAGAAGGGCCTACCCTTCTATTTTGGTCTCTTGGAGCATGAGAATGTCTGAGGGTTATGCTTTCAAAAGGTCCTTAACTGCATCGATTTTGGAGGGATTCCCCAGTCCTCTACAGTTCCAAGAGACAAGTTTCATTATTTACTGTAAGGGGGATTGGGGCCTCCCTTGGAGGGCCTTGGTCTAGTATTTCGTCCAATTGACATTTCTATTGTGGGCTGACTTCCTTGTGTTTTGAGCCTTTCTGCCTCCTCCTCCCTCTTTTCTTTACGGGATTTCCTTCCTTCTTTTTTCGATGGTCGCTCATAGGTTTCATCCTCCGATGAATCAGAGCTTTCCATTGGTTTTTTCCTTGTTATTTCTGTGTATGAATGATTGGTGGGGCTGCCTTGATTGATATCGCTCTTTGTTGCTTCCGCTCCCTCTTTGTTTGTAGGTGGAGTATCTGTCTGTTCCTCATTCTCCTGTGTTGGATTTACTTGGTTGATTTGTTGAACACTTTCTGTCCCATTTGGATTTGCTTCCATTTCTTGATTGGTTTTGGATCTGCTAGTTCCTCCAGTCATATTGCCTTTACCTGTGCCTTTTTTTGATTTTGCATTTTTCTGAACTAGGGTCCATTGTTCCCCGTTTTGTTTGTCAACTTGTTCCTCAGCCTTCTTCTTACAGTGCTTTGCAAAGTGACCGTGTCCATGGCAGTGTCTACATTTAAAAGGTAGTTGTTCGTAGTCCAACTCTTGAACATGCGTCCACCCAGCAACAGTGAGTTTGATTGCTTCCAGTAACCCCTCTTAAAGATCCATTTCAACACAGATGCAAGCGCAAGAATACTGATCCTTTCTTGCTGCTTGGTCTATGTATTTTCCCAAAGCATTCCCTATGATCTGGAGGGATTTATGATTCCATCAATGGAGAGGCAAATGAGGAAGCCTTACCCAGACCGAGACAGCAGAGGGTACATCCAGGGTGGGATCAAAATCAGGAGACCATTTGTTTAGGTAAAGGCCCTGGGGACCCATGAAGTAAGGACCATTTCTGAAGATTAAGCCTCTATCGTCAGGGTTTTCGAAGACAAACACAAAGAAGCCCTTACCCACGAAGTAACTTTTGACTCCCTCTTTGATGAGAGGCTTCCAGTTCCTTTGAGTCCATTCCTCCATCGATTTTGGCGAAGGCCAGAGGCCCGTGAACTGGCCTACGAGGCCTCTTTCAGCCAGATTCAAAGCCGCTTTGCAGGTATCTTCTTCAGGAAGGGCCACTGAAGGGATTGAGTCCATTTTCTTAACAAAATTCTATTGAGACGCAGAGGGAGGGCACTTAGGGTTGGAAGCAATCAATGATTTGAAATCCATAACCTCCGGAGGCAGAGGAGGGGGATCTGGCTCCCCACAAGCATCCATGTTTAGAACGCGCTCGAGGCAGGGCGAGCAGAAGGGTGCGGAGGCCTCAGAAGCACGCTAGAGCAGCCAACTGCCCGAGCGCTAGCAGGTCGCAAGGAGTCAGAGCAGAGGGGGAATGGGGAGACCTCCCCCAGCCAGAGCAACTGCAAATCGAACAATATTGTGCCCAAGAAACGAGCCCTGAAACAAAAAAGTGAGAAATGGCACTAGAAGAGAGCACCGGCCCGATGCGTCGCGCGGCCAATCTAGAGCACCGTGTTCCACCGATGCGTCGCGCGAAGACTAAACAGCACCACTGGAACTGACCCTGTGCGCCGCGCACGCCTGATGCGTCGCGCCGGCAGCCCAGTGCGCCACGCACTGCAACAAGGCGTAAACCTAATCCCTGGAGAACTTGCAGAGCTTGCAGAGGCCGAAGTTTTTTAACAATGTACATATTTGATTAGTTTTAATTAAAAGTATTATAAAAACGTAGTCTCATTTTAATTGTGTTTTGGTTGTTGATATCCTAAAGAGATATGGTAAAAATCTTTCTCTTACTCTCAACTTCATGTATATCTATGTATAGAGAGAAGATGTTAAAATAAAATATTTTAATGTTATATATAATAAAATATTCAATGTCCATAGAAAAAAGTAATTGAAAGTTAAAGAATAAAATAAAAAATATTCGGTTACTCCTAATGAGAATAATAAGAGGGAGATGTGTAATTTATTTCATTCCCAATATAAAATTAATATGTGACATTTAAAAATATTCATCATAATAAACAAATTTAATATGAGTCATCAATAAAATATTAAGTGATATCAATGTAGATTTAAAAATATATTAATAACAACCTAGTCCATAGATAAAATGTCTCAATGCACATGTTATGTAAAATATTTTACTGTCAAATATGTGTATATTGAATATGTTTGAATTTTTTTTTATGTATATATCATATACAACAATTAAAAAAAAAGATTATGGTTAAAACATTTGAAATAGTCTCCACACACACACACATATATATATCTATATCTATTAAATTTTCCTAAATAAAAAATAAAATATTCTTTAACTTAAAAAAATAACATCGACTATAATAGAAATAAAAAACCAATGTACATAATTGATTAGTTTTAATTAAAAGTATTATAAAAATATAGTCTCATTTTAATCGTGTAACATCCATTCAGCCTACTATAATTTTTTTTTACCTTGTTACTATAGTCAATAATTTCTTTAACTATGACTACATAGATTCTTACTTTTTCCGTTTCATATCTTAAGAAATTACAAAGCATGCTTTCTGTCTTGTTTATATATATGTCATAATCGTATTTTTGATATCTTGTGCAATTACACAAAGGGTTAGTTTCTCTTTATTATCAATCATGTGATCATTATTTAAATAAAACATTAGAGTTTGATATGACCCAGCATAGGCATTGCAACCCTTTGTCTATGCTTCTATGGTTGTGAAATGAATACTATTGAAATAATTTCACATTCATGTCTGGTTTAATCATCCGTAATGATAATGGTACACACATATATATGTCACATGGCATACATGGTACTTTCGATTCACTTGGTACTTCGAATATTAATTTCATTCTTGGATAAGCCTACTTGACATTACAATTCTGGTGATTGACTTTAATGATCACCTACCATCCTGCTCTGAGGCCCTCCACCTGTCCTCCTGCACACCTGTCGAATGTCCTTCTCGTTTTCAATGGCGCCATCTCGTTCGTCGATACTACTCGGCTAAGATCTACGACGTAGAACATGGGAGAGGTCGTCAAGGTAACAACCCTCCCTATCCTCCTGTCGGAGTCTCATTTTCTTGGTCCTCTCCACTCTGCATCTTGGCTCTGTAGTTGGGTTGATTTTGTCTTGTTGTAGGTTTTTCTTATGTGTTATTCTCGGCACTTTACTTCCATTTCCGTCGATGACAACTTGTTCTCCATTTGGAGCAACCCTACCATAGTTTTACAAGTAACTTATAACATGCACTCGGCTTTACAAGTTTCGAGTTTTTAATCTCGTTTAAGATAAAAAAAATTGACTAGAATCCCCCAACTTCGCAGGGGCATCTACAATGTTTTTGATTATCAAGAATGATTGGCCGCGAGGTAGATTCAAAGTTTCGGCTCTTCAACACAGGTATGGTTCTTTTCCTTAGCTGTTTGGCATGTTGGTTCTTACACAGTTGATTTCTTTCATGGTTTTTCATTACAATCATGGTGATTAACTTCTTCACGGGTTCTCTACTCCAGCTTATCTAGTATCGTGGAGCTGGAGTTTCGATTTCTCAGCAACGACCTGAACTCCAGCGACCCTTCAATACTGGTAAGTCCACTCTTGTAGAATTTCGCAAGCCCTATAGGGTGTATTAGATATTTTCCAAATGGATAATGAATCTGGAACGTTTTCTAGTTTCCTTTCTTATATGGGTCTATATCTTTATTACAATCTCAATTTTCTATAGTTTCTTGCTAAGCCCTTTCGGCCTTTAGGTGCGGCTCAAGGGACCATGAGCTCGGACCCTATTTCCTGGGGGTTCGGGTTCTAAACCGTAGCTCAAACCTTCATGGGTCTAATTTAAAGGCCTGTATATTATTTTTCGAGTCTTCTGTTTAGAACCTAGGGTAAAAGATTTTAATATTTTTCCTAGTCGATGGTTCTGAATTTTGAAAGTTATATATTCATCTACTGTAGGATTTAAAAATGTAATTTCTCTTAACCATTAAATTTTATATCTGTTACCCACTATCCAGTATTTTAATAGTAATCTGCATTACTAGCTTACATCATAAAGCAAACTATAAAATGTTTAACTACAAAATCTTAATCTTCCTTAACTGGATTTATAGTATCCTCTTCATTACATTCTTGCACATATTTATAAATAGGAAATTTTATCATGCAGAAATCCTACTAATAATAGTTAGAATAATTATAATGCAGTATAGAAATCTGGTTGCATCCATAATACCCAACAATTATAAATACCTATTTCCAGAATATTCTTTTCAGTAACTAATATCCTCCCAACCTTGAGTGAGGCAATTATGTCCTCTACTCCCCCTGGCTCCGCACCAAGCTTGGAGTTTTCTGAGACAGGAAGTGAGGCCTCGGGATTAATATCCAGTCTCTACTTCACTTGGGAATCATTGAGCTCCACTGTTTTTCCTCCCAACTCTGGACAACTCATAGCAAACTTCTATTGCTTACACTTCCCAGTTCCCTTCTGCACAGAACCCCCTTCCTCCTTAGGATTTTCCCCTAAATCCTTTTTGGAAGGTAACTGTCAGAACTGTCTCCCTCCTCTTTGCCCTGGTTCTTGGAATTATTTACCAATCAGTTACTTTCTTCTTCTACCCAAGGTAATTTCTAATTTCCTTTATTGAAAAGACAAAAGATTATGTATAAAATTAGAGTTAACAAATATCATTATTTGTTTCATATTCCAGATGTTTCATAACAATTTTTTTACCAATGATTAAATAAAAAATAAGGTGTTACATCTTCCCCTGCTTAAGCAAACACCGTCCTTAGTGTTATTTGTTCTATGAGAACAATTTCGGATAGGTCTTATGCATAAGCTGTTCGTCCTCCCAAGTAGCCTCCTCCGGCTAAAGTGTTTCCACTGCACTTTAACTTGGGGGATAACTCGCCTCCTGAGCATTTTTTCTCTCTGATCTAGAATATGATGTGGTTCTACCAAGAACTCATCGTCTGGTTATACCTGCATCCAACAATTGTCTTATTACGTTTAACAGAAATCAAATGTTGATAAAGACGTAAATCATTTTTGACTTACATGTATACCATGCCAATGTATTACATTTTTTGGATCGTGTACATAACATTTCAGTAGCGACATTTGAAGTACGTTATGTATTAATATATGGTTGGGTAGAGCCAGATGATATGCCAATGGTCCTATCCTTTCCAAAATCTCGAATGGTCCGCAATATCTAGGAGCCAATTTGGCACAACCATTCCATCTTAATGTGCTCTTCTTTGATTTAATCCTCACGTAAACATGGTCTCCTACTATGAACTTTCAAAAAGTTGTTTTCTTATCAGCATACACCTTTTTCTGATCTCGTGCAGCCTTCAATTTCTGCCAGATCTTCTTTACTTCTTGCTCCATCTCTTCTAGCATATCTTGCCCAAGCATCATCTTATTCTTTGGACTACTACAGTTTATAGGAGTCTGGCATTGTCTTCCATAAAATGCTTCAAAGGGGCTCATCTTGAGGGACTCTTGATACCCATTGTTGTAAGAAAACTCAACCAAGTGTAAATATTCCTCCCATTTCGTTGGTTGTTGCATTACATACATGCGTAGCATGTCTTCTAGAATCTGATTCACCCTTTCCGTCTGCCCATCCGTTTGTGGATGATAAGCAGTACTAAATTGTATTTGTGTCCCCAAGCCACTAAATAGTGTCTTCCACAATGCTGAAGTAAATTTCACATCGCGATCTGAGATAACAATTTTAGGAATGCCATGCAGTCTAAAAATTTCTCTCATGCATATATCAGCAATTTGCATCGTCTTGTATGTAGACTGGATGGGAATGAAATGTGCCACCTTACTGAGTCTATCAACGACCACCATAATTGATTCATTGTACTTTATATTTTTAGGTAGCCCAGTGATGAAGTCGAGATATATGACTTCACATTTCCATTCTAGCACTGGAATAGGCTGACGCAATCCTGCGGGATGCTGATGCTCAACCTTAATCTGTTGACATTCTAAAAATTTGTTCAAATACTCTGCGATGTCTTTCCGCATTCCAAGCCAGGAATACTCTTTTCTAATTGCAGTTAACATTTTCTGATATCCTAGATGTCTCACGTAGGAAATTCTATGATATTCATCCAGGACGATTCTTTTCAGATTGCATTGATTCAGAATATATATCCGTTTTTGGTAAATTAGGAATTCCACCATTGAGTTCAAAATCTAACTTTTTTCCTTGCTCTTTATTTTCTTTTGGATTCTTCCATAGAAACTGGTACTCAGGTCCTTCTTAGCTGCTTCTAAAATATGTTCTTGAAATTTGAATTCAATTTGATTAAAGTAAAGTTCATAGATGCCATGCAGCTTTCTGCTTAACGCATTGACCACCTGGTTCTCTTTACCCTTCACATGTTGGATGCCGAAATCGAATTCATAGGAAAGAATTCCACCTAGCTTGGCGAGCATTCATATCGGCTTGCTTAAAATAGCTAGTTAAGCTACTGTGATCAGTTCTCAGTACAAACCTCTTTCCTAGCAGATAGTGTCTCCATATTCGTAAGGCATGCACCACCGCCGTTAATTCCATATCATATGAGTACCTCTGCTCATGATCTTTTAACTTCCTAGATTCATATGTTATGACTCTCCCTTCTTGAGTCAAAACTTCTCCCACACCCTCCTTACATGCATCAGTACAAACCTCAAACTCTTTATTCAGATCTGCTACCTTTAGAACAGGGGAAGTAGTTAACAACTCTTTTAATAACTCAAAATTGTTTTGACATTCTTGAGTCCATTTGAAGACTCACCCTTTCCGTTGTAGGGAAGTAATGGGAAATGAAATTTTGGAGAATCCATTGATGAATCGTCTGTAGTAACCAGCCAAACCCATAAATGAATGTATGTCAACTACATTCTTTGGAACCCTCCATTCCATGATTTTTTTTATCTTTTCCTGGTCCACAGTAATCCCTTCAGCAAAAATCACATGCCCCAAGTATTGGATTTGTTCCTTAAAGAAGTCACACTTACTAAACTTAGCATAGAGCTGATGTTCCCTTAACATTTTCAGCACAATGCGCATATGCTCCTTATGCTCTTCCATATTCTTGGAGTAAATTAATATAACATCAATAAAAATTAAAATGAAGTTATCCAAGTATGGGTGGAAAATTCCATGCATTAAGCTCATAAAGGTTGATGGTGCATTGGTTAACCCAAAGGGTAATATCACATACTCATAATGTCCATACTAGGTACGGAAGGTTGTTTTGCTTATATCTTCATCCTTAATTCAGATCTAGTGGTAACCCGACCTTAAGTCAATTTTGGAAAACATTGTCGCCCCTTTGACTTGGTCAAACAAGTCATCTATGCGCAGTAGTGTGTATTTATTTTTGACAGTCAACTTGTTGAGTTATCGATAGTCCATACACATGTGCATAGTGCCATATTTCTTTTTCACAAACAGAACAGGTGCTCCCCATGGGAACACACTAGGCCGAATGTATCATTTATCCATCAACTATTGCAGATGCATATTCAACTCTGCTAAATTCAAGTGCACTCATCCTCTAAGGAGCTCGGGACATAGGTGTTTCCCCAGGTATTAGTTTTATTGTAAAATCTATGTCCCTCTTTGGTGGTAGTCTGGGGATTTCCTCAGGAAATAGATCTTGGAATTCTTGTACAATAGATATATTCTCCAACATAAGGGTCTTACCTTTGGAGTTGGTGAATCCTGCTTGAATTGCGGAGAGCTGACATCCTTTTCTTATGCATTTGATTAACTAAGATGTTGTTATAGGTCATAACTGTAAGGGCTTTTTAATACCCTATAGTTCTTGATGAGTTCCCTCATTAGATTTAAAATAAATGATCTTATCTTTGTAGTCTACTAATGACCAATGTTTCTCCAACCAGTCCATCCCTAGTAAAATATCATATGATCCCAGGGGTAGGATCATGAATGTTGAGTTCTACACTTATGAAATGGTCCCCAGTACTCAATTCACAGCTTGGTACCTTAGCATTAACCCTCCTTCTTGACCTTGTAGCCAACTGAACTAGCCATGGGTTTTTAAATTTCTGATTCTATAATTTACAGTTTTCAACTACACGGGGGTGTATGTAGCTCAAGCTAGCCCCAGGGTCAACTAAAATAGAAACAAATTGGGTTTGTAGCTTACATTCTAACACAATCATGGTTGGCTGGTAGTCTACTTGTCGATCCTCTAGAGCTACATTGATTCTGGGTATATTACGAGCTACGTATCCCACAGTCGATGCCTCTTGCATATTTCTTTCCACCTCATTTCTTCCTTGGTGAGCACAGTTTTTGAAATAGTGTGCCTCACCATAACCCCAACATTGAAACAGAGGTTTTTGGGACTGTCCAATTTTGGATCTGCTAGAGGCTTCAGTATGTCACTCCTCACCAGTCCAATTGGTTTTTTTTTTAATCTTTCCATTCTGTTTATTCAATGGATTTCTTAGAGAATTTTTGTAATTCTCAAACCTGTTATTTCTACAATTGGTAAAACTCTTCTGTCCCTTTCAGGGCAGCCAAATTTTTCCAGTTTCACCTTTAGCTTTAGATTGATGATAGCACATTTGTGCTTTCCTTATCTCTTCATCCATAGTTTTCAGGTTCACGAACCCAATCCTTTCCTTCATATGCAATGGAAAACTGCTCAGAAATCACTGCACTTTTTCCTTCTCATCACACAGATAAGGCACATATCGTAATAATGAATAAATTTCTTAACAAATTCATCCATAGATATTTTCCCCAGTTTCAGATCATGAAACTCTTGGGATTTTTCATCATAAAAACGTTCAGTAGGATACTTATATTTGAAATATTGCTGAAACTCATCCCAAGTTACATTTTGATCTTCCACTCCACTCACATTCTTCACCTCCTCCCACCACAATGTCGCCTTCTCCTGTAGTTGGTAAATGGCCAAACGAGCTTTCAACTTACTGTTATATTCGTACACCTGGAAGTACTTATTCATGTTTATTATCCAGGCTTTTTCCATTTCTTCAGCCTCTTCGTCAAAGGTGGGTGGCTTAATCTTCCAGAATTCACCCTGCAATTCCACTTTCTGTTTCTTCAACTCTTGTTGTTCTAGAAAATTTCCCGATACAGCCTCATTGTATGTTTGACTTTTATTACTTCTTGGAATTTGGCTGCCTTCGACTTTATCATGTAGTGTTTGGTGTTGTTCTCCATCTTCCTAAGTATTTCTATCGGGGCTAGGTTTCCCACTGGGTTTATTCCGTCTATTTGATAAAAAATTTAATATCCTTTCTCGCTCTCTCATCAACCTTTCATTGTCACCACGTACTTTGAGCATCTCTATCTATAGTTGTTTCACAGTGTCCAGTAGCCTATTTGTCTGTCGTTGTTTCTCTTCTAACATTCTTCTCATTTGCTCGTGTTGGTATACACTTAACTGCACCCACATTTCAGGATTGACCTCAGTTTCGGTCATAGGATGGGTTTCCTCGGTGTTTGTGGGTGCCTAATGGCTAGATACTCTCCTCATGACAGCTTAATGTTGATATATTCTTGTACTATGCACCATTCCAACATTAAACTTTGTATATATTAAAAAAAAACAAATCCAAAATAATATTTATTATGATATTGTATTGGCCCAACTGGCCCCAGCGTGTAACCACGCTCTGATACCACTTGTAACATCCATTCAGCCTACTCTATAAAAAAAAAAAATTACCTTGTTACTATAGTCAATAATTCCTTTAACTTTGACTACATAGATTCTTACCTTTTCCATTTCATATCTTAAGAAATTACAAAGCATGCTTTCTGTCTTGTTTATATATGTGTCATAATCATATTTTTGATATCTCTTGCAATTACACAAAGGGTTAGTTTCTCTTTATTATCATGTGATCATTATTTAAATAAAACATTAGAGTTCTATAAGACCTCGTGTAGGAATTACAACCCTTTGTCTATGCTTCTATGGTTGTGAAATCAATACTATTGAAATAATTTTGCATTCATGTCTGGTTTAATAATCTGTAATGATAATGGTACACACATATATATGTCACATGGAATACACAGTACTTTCGATTCACTTGGTACTTCGACTATTAATTTGATTCTCGGATAAGCCTGCCTGACATTACAATTCTGGTGATTGAATTTAATGATCCTCTAATCCATCTGCTGAGGCCTCCACACATCCTCTTGTGACATCAGCCATCTTCCTTTCCCATGGGTGTGTCATGTAAATGGTACTACAGGTAAGAGTCTGTCGGCATAGAACAGCCAGACAGAGCTCAGTGGTGCTTCACCTCCCTGTTTTCACCTTAAAGTCTATTTTATAAGTCCTCTCATACGTCTCAGCTCTGTAGCTGGGTTGATTTTGTCTTGCTGTAGGTTTTTATTGTGTGTTCTTTTTGGCACTTTACTTCCATTTCCATCGACGACAAATTTTTCTCCATTTGGAACAACCCTACCACATTTTTACAGGTAACTTCTAGCCTGCACTCGGCTTTACAAGTTTCGGGTTTTCAATATTGTTTAATATGACAAATTTTGACTAGAATCCCTTAACTTCGCAGGGGCATCCACAATGTTTTTTCTTAGCAAGAATGATTGGCCGCGAGGTAGATTCAAAGTGTCAGATATTCAACATAGGTATGGTTCTTTCCTTAGCTGTTTGGCATGTTGGATCTTACACAATTGAGTTCTTTCTTGTTTTTTCATTACGGTCATGGTGATTAACTTCTTCACATGTTCTCTACTCCATGTTATATAGTGTTGCGGAGCTGGAGTTTCGATTTCTCAGCAGCGACCTAAACTCTGGCGACCTTCAATACTGGTAAGTCCACTTTTGTAGAATTTCACAAGCCCTGTAGGATGTATTAGATAGTTTCCAAATTCATAATGAATCTGGAAAGTTTCTAGTTTTCTTTCTTATATGGGTCTATATCTTTATTACAATGTCAATTTTCTATAGTTTCCTTCTAAGCCCTTTCAGCCTTTAGGTGCGATTCAAGGGACCATGAGCTCGAACCCTGTTTTCTAGGGGTTCAGGTTCTAAACCTGTAGCTCAAACCTTCATGGGTCCAATTTAAATGCCTGTATATTATTTTCTGAGTCTTCTATTCAGAACCTGTGGTCAAATATTTTACTGTTTTTCCCTGCAATGTAAACCCAGAATTTTACCCTAGTCAATGGTTCTAAATTTTGCAAGTTATATATTCATCTACTACAGGATTTAAAAATGTACTTTCTCTTAACCATTAAATTTTATATTTGTTACTCACTATCCAGTATTTTAACAATAACCTAGATTACTAGCTTACATCATAAAGAAAACTGTAAAATGTTTAACTACAAAATCTTAATCTTCCTTAACTAGATTTACAGTATCCTGTTCATTACATTCTTGCACCGATTTAATAAGTAGGATATTTAATCATGCATAAATCCTACTAATAATAGTTAACATAATTATAATGCAATATGGAAATCTGGTTGCATCCATAAGACCCAGCAATTATAATTACCTCTTTCCAGAAGATTCTTTTCAGTGACTTATATCCTCCCAACCTTGAGCAAGGCAATTACGTCCTATGCTCCCCCCTGGCTCCGCACCATGCTTAGAGTTTTTTGAGACAGGAAGTGAGGATTTAGGATTAAGAACCAATCTCCACTTCACTTGGGAATCCTTGAGCTCCACTGGTTTTCCTCCCAACTCTGGACAACTCACAACAAACTTCTATTACTTACACTTCCCAGTTCCCTTCTTCACAGAACCCCCTTCCTGCTTAGGATTTTCCCCTAAATCCTTTTTGGAAGGTAACTATCAGAACTATCTCCCTCCTCTTTGCCCTGGTTCTTGGAATTATTTACCAATCAATTACTTTCTTCTTTTACCCAAGGTAATTTTTTATTCTAATTTCCTTTATTGAAAAGAAAAAAAATTATGTATAAAATTAGTGTTAAAGAATATCTTTATTTGTTGCATATTCCAAATGTTTCATAACAAGTTTGTTTACCGGTGATTAAATAAAAAACAGGGTGTTACAAATTTTGTTTTGGTTGTTGATATTACAACCTAGTCCTAAGGAGATATGGTAACAATATTTCTGTCACTCTCAACTTCATGTATATCTATGTATAGAGAGAAGATGTTAAAATAAAATATTTTAATGTTCTATATAAGAAATTATTCAATGTCCATAGCAAAAACTAATTGAAAGTTAAAGAATAAAATAAAAAATATTAGGTTCTTCCTAATGAGAATAATAAGAGGAATATGTCTAATTTATTCCATTCTCAATATAAAATTAATATGTTACATTTAATAATATTCATCATAATAAACAAATTTAATATGTATCATCAATAAAAGTTTTTAACATAAAATATTCAGTGATATCAATGTATTTTTAAAAATATATTAATAACAATGTAGTCCATAGATAAAAAAATTTAATGCGCATGTTATATAAAATATTTTAATGTCGAATATGTGTATATTGCATATGTTTGAATTTTATTTTTTATGTATATATCATATACAACAATTTAAAAAAAATTATGGTTAAAACGTTTGAAATAGTTCCTACATATATATATATATATATATATATATATATATATATATATATATATATATATATATATATTGTCAACAAGAGAGAGGTTTGTACTTAAAGAGAGGGGTTTGTACTTAAATTGATTTGATCAATAATCCATGGTTAAGATGAATGTATAATAGTAGAGTCCAATATGAGGGTGATGTGTGATTTCATTTGTACTCAACCTGGAGTAGACACTTCAAATTTAAAATAGAAAAATAAAATATTCTTTAAATTAAAAAATAATATGGGCTATAATAAAAAATAAGAAAATAATGTACATATTTGATTAGTTTAAATTGAAAGTATTATAAAAACATAGTCTCGTTATAAATGTTCTTTAGTGGTTGATGTTACAACCTAGTCTGAAGGAGATATGGTAAAAATATTTCTCTCACTCTCAACTTCATGTATATCTATGTATAGAAAGAAGATGTTAAAATAAATATTTTAATGTTTTATATAAAAAAAATTATTCAATACAACATAGAAAAAGTTAAAATATTAAAATAAAAATATTAGGTGCATCGTAATGACAATAATAAGAAAGAAGTGTATAATTTATTCAATTCTTAATATAAAATTAATATGTAACATTTAAAAATATTCATCATAATAAAAAAAATCTAATATAGATCATCAATAAAATATTTTGATATAATGATTAAGTAATATTAATATATACATAAAAATATATTAATAACAATGTATTCCATAGATAAAATGTCTCAATGGACATGTTATGTAGGATATTTTAATGTTAGATATATATATATATATATATATATATATATATATATATATATATATATATATATATATATATGAATATATTAAATAAATTAAAATAAGTTTTTTATAAGTAAACTTAAATAATCTCATATATATACTCCAAGAAATCCAAGTTTAAGTTATGTATTTTATATAGCATTCAAAAATACAATATTATATGTGTGTGTGTGTTTTCACTTGAATTGATTTGATTTCTTTTGGGGAATGCTAGATCCATGGTTAAGATGAAACTATACTAGTAGAGTCTAGTAATGTGTGATTCCATTTGTGCTCAACCTAGAGTTGACACATGTTAATATTAAAATAACAAATAAAATATTATTTAACCTAAAAAATAATATTGACTATAATGAAAATATAAAAAAAAAAAAAACTAATGTGCATATTTGATTAGTTTTAAATATAAGTATTATAAAACCAGTCACATTCTAAATGTGCTATGGTTGTTGATATTACAACCTAGTACGAAGGATATATGGTAAAAATATTTCTCACTCTCAACCATAAATATTTGGATGTTCATGTGAAGTCACATAATTTATATCAAAATTTAAAAAGATAAAGTAATTAAATCATTTGGTGGAGAAAGACATTCTTCAGCCACTTATGAGGGAAATGTGTAACTTTCTCAACCTATAGTTAAGACATACCCTTTTTAAAATAAAAATAAACTATTATTTTAATTGAATAAGAGCCATAATAAAAATAACAAACAAATATACCTATTTTGGTTCTTTATATCACAACCCAAAATGAAAGTGATATGGTTAAATTATTTCATTCTCACTTTGAGCAAAAAATAAAATATTTCTATATTCATGTCAAATAACATAATTGTATATTTAATTTTAAAAATAAATTAATTTAATCCATCTTAAATCATTTATTTTAATATCAAATTTAGAATATATATATATATATATCCGAAGAAAAGAAATAATTAAAGCAAAAATATTTAATTATTTCTAATTCATTCAATTTCTTAATATAAAATCAAATGTGTTAATATCAAGAGTTTAATTGAAAAAAATAGTATCTTTCATAAATAAATTGTTCACTATGTAAAAATAAGTAATATTGGAGTGAATTTAAAAATATATTAAGAAAAAATAACACTTTAATGTGGACAATGTAATCTATAAGCAAAATATTTTAATTCCCATGTTATCTAGAAATTTCTAATGTTAATCATTTATATATTATATATGGATATTGAAAAAAAATTATCTTGTATATATTATATAAAGAAATTTAAAATTTAAAATTTTATGGTTATAACATTTCAAGTATCTTTAATTTACATTGTAGTTATTTTTAAAGGGTTAATTGTGAATATAGCAAATATTTGTTGGAATTGCATTTAAGCTATGTAATTTTTACAATCCAAGTACACAGTAGGATTTCATCTAGCCATGATCTATCAAGTGCCTAGAATATCTAGAAGTAAAAAAATTTTAAGTTTTGCACTCTAAGATAGATTCTTCTTGACGCTTCTAGATCCATGGTTAAATGAATCTTGTAATATAATTTCATATTAACTTTTAAAATAAATAAAGTAATTAACAGTAAAAAAAAGTGTGAGTAAGATCTTAAACCTAATATTTTAAAAAAATATTTCAACACAAGATTTAAATAAATTATTTGAGGATCTATATTAACTAAGTCATATATCAACTTCATACCTTATATTTTTAAAAAATATTTCAACACGAGATTTAAATAAATTATTTGAGGATCTATATCAACTAAGTTCTATATCAACTTCATGTGTGTGTGTGTGTTTAATTGAAAGCTAAAAGATAAAATAAAAAATATCAAGTACTTCCTAATAAAAATAATAAGAGGTAGATGTGTAATTCATTCAATTCTTAATATAAAATTAATATGTGACATTTAAAAATATTCTTCATAATACAAAAATGTGATTTGGATCATCAATAACATATTTTAATATGCATGATTAAGTAATATTGACATATACTTGAGAATATATTAATAATAAAAAATGATAATGTGACTATGTGTGTGAGTGAGAAAGAGACAATGTAGTTCATAGATAAAATGTCTCAATGCACATGTTAATGTCAACTATATATATTATATATTGTTTTAAAAAAATTAAGTATATATTATATAAAGCAATTGAAAAAAATTAATTTTGTATGGTTAAAATGTTTGAAGTAGTCTCATTATTTTAATTTTGGTTCTTTTTAGGTATATATATATATCTATATATATATATATATATATATATATAGTCAATTCTCCCTAAATCCAACAAAGAATTTTTGGACTTACAATTTTTTTTGACAAAAATTAGAGCAACTTTGTTATTAATTTTGTGCTCAGTCACAACAAGATATTGTGAGATTTACATCATGATCAGTTTGATTGAAAATTATAAGAGGAGAGATGCAGATTCCCCCAATAATTCTAATTGTTTTTTGTTACATTCATTCCTATTACCAAAGATTAAACATCTACTATTGTAAATTCTAAAAAAATGAATAGCTATAAAAATACATTTGTGCATGGGATGCTCATAGTTTACTGAGAGGGGATCACCTAACTTTTGGTCAGTTGGGGCACTACTTGTGGTGCTTTTGGATTCTTCATCATTCTATTGAGTCTTGAATTCTTCTATCTAGAGGTGCTTCCCATCCATTTCATCTTCTGTGTGCTGAATTTGAGCTTGCTGACATTATACCTTTTCTGATAGGTCAAGAATTTTTTGTCTAAGATCCGAGACCTCAGCATACCATTCAAGTGGAGGATGAGGGAACAAATGGAAGTTGTGCTCCATTGGACTATGTACACTTTTTTTCTCACAATTTTGATCCACCTGATGTTGAAGCCTGCAAAAAAAACTCTCGACCAACTTTGATGGGTTGGAGGCTTAGACATGAGGTCGGATTTATAACTGAGACATAGAGTGTTTGATCACTCAAGCACTGGAGTTTGATGTGGATATTATTCTAAGAAAAAATTTCAGCCTCTGATACACCTTTTAATGAGATTATGTAAAAGAAGACTCAAGTTGGCCTCAAGAAAAATTTCCTGCAGAGTTGCACTAATTTTTGAATCCGACTTGATATGAATCTTAGATTCATAGGTGAGTTGAAGACAAAGATAGGAATTGAAATTGTGTGATGGAGAAACAAAGTATGGGTTCGGGAGGGACCAATATCTGCCTAAGACAACAAATTTTTCCTTAAATTTAACCATCACGAGATGAAGGGCTCTCTTTAGCATGATATCAGCATATCTGGGAGATTGCATGTGGAGCGAGATTTCCCATGCTTCCCAAATATTGACTGAAACCATTACCTGAAGGAGAAGACAATTTACAATGGAATTGCATGGTACTGGAGAGAATGATATGCAAAGTAAAGAACCATTATTTAATTCCATACCATAATTGATGATGAATCTTTGGATAAGGAGGACGTCCTTGAAATAACATTCTTACTATGATCGCCAACAAGGGAATTTCACACAAGATTTAAGTGGATAAGAGACTGAGGTTGTCACGCGCCCACACTAGTGGCCACTCAATTCCCACTTGTGGGTAATGTGTGGCACCGACCAACTTTTTCGTTTTTGTACTACTATGGTTCACGGACTACGCCTATCACCAACACTTAGGCAATTTTTCATCAAGTGTTTACTTTCTTCAATAACGCATCAGAAATACATTCAATTATATTTTAACAGTTATACTTCATAAACAACAATAACACCAATTATGCACATTCATCAAGGGATAGGTGACTCCTGTAAATTATGCCCAACAATAATATATACAATATTTTACAAAATACAATTTTTACATAAGTTGTGCTTCCAACTAGCTTGCCCTGCACACTTAACCAAATTTACCAAAACCATGCGATAGTTGTGCAGCTCACTACTGCCACTTGCGCACACTTATCAACCCATAAATCCCAAATTCAATCACTTCTCAACTCATCCTAACCAGTCTAATACTTCCTGCACGATTCTGGTCACTCCCTACACTTTTGCATGATTCAGGTCACTTGCTGACCCTTTCTCCATGCAGTGTGCTACTTTGTGACATTTTCTGCATGACCTGAACATAACTTGCTACTTTGTGACCCGATTGCATGACCAGTTGACCTGACTACACGACCTGAACATAGCATCTTACTTCGTGACTCGGTTGCATGTTTGGCTGACCCGATTGCATGACCCGAACACAACGCATATTTCTGTAACCCGTCTGCACGTTTCCACCCGAACCTTTATTTCATCTTCTCACCTTGTGGGGTCATCAATCCGGTTTTCACTTCTCTATTTCAGAGTAATTATTTCAATTTTCGATGATGCCCTTTGATCCTCCACGCTCCACCATACTTATATGCTAAGTTGTGGACTCGTGTACTCCAGTGGTCATGACCCTGCGACCACCTCAAGGGTTGGCTTAGTCACCTCCTACACGTAGGCCTGTCTATATTTATAAATGTCTGCCCAACCATAATAAAATATCTGGCGCATATGTTTCCCGACTTGCCCAAACACTATGACTCAGGTCGTCCCGTGCCTCCCATCTCCATGACTCTACCCACTGGTCTCCACACATGCTCATTATGGGCGCGTGCCCATCCCATGCATGATTCCCCAAGGTTTTCTCCCACCAATATGACGCGCCTGTTATAACTCGCAAAGGGGTGGGTGCTCACCACCAAGGCATGCTCGCTATACATGTACGCTCGCCACCATCGCACATCGTTAGATGTTGCACCGAGTCATCGCACAACCCAAGTTGGTCAATACGGGTGCCCGTATCACATGGGCACAACCACTACAACTCGTTCGCACATCACGCCAACTCATGCGCCTAACACCCTCCCCCACTCTAAGTAAGGTTGTCATCCTCGACAACTCCATCATCCATTGCAAAGTGTCACTAGCTCCAACATCTAAAATGTCCACACTTCCCACCTTTGATCTATCATCATACAAACCTCCATCAAGGCTCATAACTCCATATATAGGTAAGTCTCCCTAATACATGGTCATCGACCACATCCTTCACAATCCCCTCATGTTTCCCATTCGTGGAAGGTTAGCCCCTCCAACTCAAGCTACATGATACCACTGCAACATATATCATGTCGATCCCACCATGTATCGTCATCAACATGTGAGCTGTTGCTATGATACTCCTACTCAACTCCAACATTAGTGCATTGAGCTCCCCCATGTCTCGAACTAGTTGGGTAGCTAATCCAACTATCACATCCAAAGCATGAGAAAACACCTCCTCATTCATTTTTTATTGTTTCTCCCGCATTCTGTCACATTATCAAACCGATCAAGAAATATCCATCCAAGTGTAAAGTAAGCCATGTCCAGATCCATGAAGTAGCCTCCATCTCATCCGCAACATGTTGTTCATCAAATATCAAATAATCCATATCCAGGTCCATGAAGTAGCCTCCATCTCATCCGCAACATGTTGTTCATCAAATATCAAATAATCCATATCCAGGTCCATGAAGTAGTCCTCATCCCATCTGTAATATGTTCTCCACGATGCTACTATCCATGTGCTACCAGATCAGTCACATACATCTAAGCATCATCATCCATGTGTGAGAGGCTCATCTCCTCAAACCAATTAATAACTCCTCCCATCAATCCAATGCTCAATGTGCCATATCCAGGTCCATGAAGCAACCTCCATCTCCTCTGCAATATGTCATCCATCAATATGTCAAAGGGGAAAGTCTAACCTTGCCTCATCATCCATCCATGTGGTGTCCATGGTCATAAACCAATCAACCATCATGTTCATAAAAGGTGGCTAAGTATCATCAAATCAACCCATGCCCAAGTGTACCTCACCAAGGAATCTCCATCGCTACAACTCCATCAAACTCCAAAGTGTCATGTCTCTCAGTTCATCAATGCACCAAATAATCAAATACCATTATAATATGAAGTCTCTAATTTCCATAACTATTTCCAAGTAATCATGAACTCTCTATGCATTATCTCCACCGAATACTTAGGAAATCACACTTGTCTTGGCCATGAATGCCATCAAAAGTTTCATATGCCCTCCAATTCATATGAATGTCCTCATAGGATACTCATATACAACCATGGTCTTGTTTTCCAAATGGGAACAACATCCATCAGCCCATATACAAAATGTCTCCATGTCACACTAGAAAATCCATCCTACTCATCATTATTGTTTTGACACTCCTTGATGCCCATAAGTTACATCTCCACAAGTGCTCCTAGATAATTTCTGCCATGCTCCATGGTCGATGTCCATGACTTCAACTGTGCATATGTCCACTCTAGTATAATCAACACAACTCTAGTCATTGCATTCTTGTCCATCATCCAGGTTAGTGCCCTCAGTCACTTCTACCTTCATATCCCATCACATGTTCTTCCTTCACTTCCACCTCCCCCACTGAAGGTCCTCCAAGATTACCTCTTGGTTCCAACCATGAAGAAGTCTACCTAAGTATCACACTGGTGTGCCCTTATTCCATTCTATCCATGAGTCATGTCAGGCACTTCAAAAATTCTCCATATGGCTAAGCATGACTGATCCATCGCAAAGCTCATCATGTTCCACCCTTGTCATGGGAATTTGAACCTTCTAGCATGAGATACCAAACTGCCCCAACAAGTTCTCTAACAAAACATTCTCCTTGCTCCTCCAATGCACAAGGTCTCATCGTAGTTTCCCAAGGAATGATTATCCATCACTTCCACAAGAAAATACTTTCTTTTCCCATCCTTTCATATGGCCCATCCTCCAAAAGCTCCAATGAAACACAAGCCATATTACTACTTACATCCTTATAAGGTCCCTCTGAGTGAGTACCTCCAATCGTCAGTGTTTGTAATGTGCACGAATCTAGTTCAAATTGGGCTAGTTCAATCACCCCAAGTTCTTCCTCTCTCGTTGGTACATCTGCAACATCCTCCAAGTTTGGTTCAGCCATAATGAGCTCCATATCACCATGATTCTCTTCTTAAAAAATTCTTCTTTCTTAAAGCTCGACTATCTTCTCACAAGTCATGACTTGCTCTTTCTCTAACTTCATCACACCTACTTCCAAACAGTCCACTTTACCTCCGAGCTGATAGAATTTGTCCATGTTCGTGTCAGATATCCCTTATTTAGCCAATGCACCCCAAATATCATATTGTTTCACGAAAATCTTCCTTCAACTCTATCAATCTTCTTTCAATATCTCACAATTCTGCCAATGGACTTCATTTAGCTTGAATCGGCCCCATGGTGTACCTCTATCAATCTTCAAAATTCCAAATCAGCTTAGTCCACCCTGAACCAAGCTATGATACCATATGTCACGAAGTGGCAGTGGTGTCAGTACTGCACTTCCTTACTAATCAACATATCTCAACTTGCCCTGAATCAAGCTCTAATACCATCTCTCACACCCCCACCATAGAAAATTTTAGGGGTTAATATTCGCAGGTGGGCTAATTTTCCATGGTTTTTCCAAAAAAAATATTCGCCAATCATTAGGGGAATTTTGAGGTCTAAAATGGGCCTCCTAAGGAAAATGTACAATTAAAATTCACTTTATGAGAACCAATCACATTTTAGGGGATGACATCATCCCTAATGGTTGAGGTGGCATTGTTTGAGTTAAAGGTACTTACTTGTCATATTCTCAATTGTGGAATAAAACTCATGGTTAACCATGGTAGTGCTCTAAGTACTTTTAAATTCAAAGTAAAGTACTCATAATAAATGTCATTTCACACTTTTTGAATAAAAATATATTATTGTCATTTCATATTTCTTGAAAGAAACAATGCATATCCCTATACATTTGTTATATTATATTATATTATATTATATTATTTTTATATAGTATATTAATTACATGTTATTATACAATTTAAATAATATAAATTTTAATTAATTACATATAATATAATTAAGAATTTATAAATTTATATTTATATTTTATTTTAAGTTATTTAAATACATAGGATAAGTACATAGGACAAATGCATTAGGTGTTCAAAGATAACGACGTTTTCTTGAAAAACTCATTCTTATTTATAGTCACATCAATACAATTCTTTTATTAATTTTATTTTGGTACAAATTTTGAATTGAATTTAACTATGGTTACATGGATTGTGGTGCAAAAAGTGAATTTCAAATTCATAAATATTATTTTATTGGTTTAGCTATTATTTTATTATTTCCTTAGGAGGCCCATTTTAGACTTTAAAATTTCCCTAATGTTACCTTTATTTCTAAAAATTATTTGCTTAATTTTTACAATATAAAATCATTTTAACTTAAAAATCGCAAAAATTAAATAGAGACTATGTATAAAATCATTAGAAATTTGTACATTTTTACAAATATATCAACACACATTTTATAGTTTGCATATTACAGACTAGTGAAATTCGCCAAGGTTTCTAAACATTAAGATAAATTTCCATCCTTAAAATTTTCCCTAACCCCCACACTAGTGGTGACTCAATTCCCAATTGTGGGCGATGTGTGACACCAACCAAACTTTTTGTTTTCGTACTACTATGGTTCACGGACTACGCCTATCACCAACTCTTAGCCAATTTTTGATCAAGTGTTTACTTTCTTCAATAATGTTGTGAAAATACATTCAATTATATTTTAACAGTTATACTTCATAAACAAAAATAACAAAAAGTATGCACATTCATGAAGGGAGGGGAAACTCTCGTAAATTCTTCCCAACAATAATATATAATAGTGTACAATATTTCACAAAGTAAAATTTTTACATAAGTTGTGCTTCGAACTGGCTTGGACTGCACAATTTAACCAAATTTACCAAAATCGTGCCACAGTCGTACAACTCATTATTGGCACCTACCCACTCTTCTCAACCTGGAAACCCCAAATTCAGTCACTTAACAACTCGTCTTGACCGTTCCAACACTTCCTACACGATTATAGTCAATCTGGACACTTATGTACGATTATGTTCATTGGTTTACCCTTTCTACACATAATGCACTACTCTATGACCCTGTTTGCATGCCCTGTTGACCCTTCTGCATGACCCGAATGCAACTCGCTACTTCGTGGCCCGGTTGTACGACATGATGACCTGACTGCATGACTTGAACATAGCGCATTACTTCGTGACCTGACTGCACATTCGACTAACCTGACTGCATAACCTGAACACAGTGCATATTTCTCTGACTCATCTGCATGTTTCCACACACATGCCTGTAATGGGTATGCGCCCATCTGTCATGCATGATTTACCCAAGGTGGGCGCCCGCCAATACGGTGTACCCGTTATAACTCGCTAAGGGGTGGCCGCTCATCACCAAGGCGTGCACGCTATAGATGTGTTCTCGCCACCGTCGCACATCTTCGGATGTCGTACCGAGTCGTCACACAAACTAAGTTGGTTAATATGGTCTCTCGTCGCACATGGGTGCGCCCACTACAACTCGTCTCACATCGCCCCAAGTCGTGAGCCTAATAAAGGTTATGCCTCCATATTTTCCACATTTGTCGAGCAAGTTCTTCCAGCTATGAGGGGACATAAACCAAGAAATACCCAATTATTTATTCAAAATGTTCACTTTATGGGGAGGGTGAATTGGAAAGAAGTGAGAATGTTCATGTGATACTTCTCTAAGTCTCCGAGTGAGAGTTTCATTTTTCCTCATTTTCCCTTCATCATTATGGAAAACTATATTGGCTTGCTCATTCACTCCTTGATTCTAGTTGTGGAGTATATGATGGAAGGTTTTTGGAGCAAAAAAATCCAAGATATCAAAGACTATATGAAGAAAAAGAGAAACAACATCATTCAAAAGAAGAAAAGACATGCAAAGGTGACATATAATCAATAGAGTCCCCCAATATTGTAATGGAAGAAATGGCCAGATCTTTGGTTAATTAAAGTATAAGGAGGAGGACATAATTTTATGTTGCATTTTTTTATCTCTTCCTTAGGCCCCAAGCGTATTTGATCTCCCTTTCTCCATGGATATTGATGATAATCCCCCCCTCTTGTCACCCCTCTTTTGGATTTACAATTTTAAGTTATGTAATCTATATAACATTTAAAAATACAAAACAATAAAAAATTACACATTGTATATATAGATAGAGAGAACCATTATAGATTCATTGGGATCTATCAAGATATAAGAGGGATGAAATATTTTTTTCCAAATTTCTCACTCTAAAAGAGATTTCCATTTAAAGAAATTTGATCCCTCTTGATACATGCTAAATATGTGCTTAAAATGGATTTATATTAATAATTACAAATATAAATCATTATTATATATATATATATATATATTAATTAAAATATTATTAATAAAAACAAACTAACATATAACATATAAATTAAATAGAATCAAATTATTTTTTAATATATTATATTCTAATAAACATTACATTTTATTATAATTATTTTGGCGTGAATATTTCCACAATCCTTAACATCATGTTGTTGAGATATTTTGGAAACCTATGTATTATGTTAACATAATATACATAATTCTAGTTAACATCATGTTATTGAGATATTTTAAAAGCCTATGTATTATGTTAACATAATATAAAAAATTCTAGAAAATCTCAACAACATGATACAATTATTTTTTTATTAAACCCCTCATTTTATAAATATTAAAAAAATTCTCACATATTAAATTGGCATTTAGAATGTTTAGGATACTATAACAACTTTCCTGTACTAATTACAGAAAGCCTCATATAAAAACAAACCATTACTATTTCATAACCAATCATATTTATTTATTAAAATACAAAATTTATTACTTTTCAAGAAGACATAAAATACTTGCTATTTTCGTATTTCGAGACTAGAGTGAAAAGATATTTTGGAGAAATAAAAATACAATATATTGATTAATAATTATACTCTAATTACACCGAAAGGCATTTTATTTATGAGATTGGGTGGGCAAACACTGTTTACTCCACCCAGTCAAAACACTTTCTTTTCGCCCTTCCAACGAATTGTATTTTGACACATTTTGGCATCTCATTGCCTCCTCCACCAGTCACATCGCTGCCTCTGCTAGCTTCTTCCTATAACAATTTGGTAATAATGACGAGACTACGACCTCTGCCCAGATTTCCGTTTTTCCAAGAATCCAAAACCCACCTACATATCCAATAGCAAGGAGGAGATAGGATGAGGGAAGCGGAGGAAGGGCAGAGGTTTAGGAAGGTATGGTTGTGGTGAGGGTTTGGGCAGTCGTGGAAGGGTCTTGCAGCAAGAAAGGGAGGCTCATAGGGTAAATTGAATCTCTTTAAACTGCGAAAGTTCCAGAGGTGAGTTAGGAGGCTTTGTGGTTACTCTGTGCCATTTCAACTAAAAAAAAGCAATGGAGAAATCGCAGGAGTGGATCTACTTTCGAGCCCTGCTGACCTAGAATGTCACGCAGAAAATGTAGCAGAAAATCAATGGTTTACAAGAGCAGTTAGGGGAACCCGATCGATGTTGGGTGTAATGGAGAAGAGGCTTAATGCACTCGAAAATGCATCGGATTTCATGAGAAGGTACATTGGGAAAAATGTTGATTTTCATCCATTGACGGACATGGGCATAATGTCACAACTTGCCACTGATGGAATCCATAGAATTATTTCTGCAATTAGAGGCAGAGGTAGGGCTCTGGGAGCACCTAAATTCTTCAATTTTAGCTCTAATTTTTCAGATGAGAGGGTCTTTTGTCTTAAGGGCAATAGTACCTCCAATGGCACTGTTAATCAATATGCTTTTGCTTTTCCTGAGGCACTTCCACCCAATGCTTTTTTCTTGAGAGGACACACACTTATATCTGAAAATAGCTACGATTTCATCAATCTATGCCATTATTTCATGAATTTTGTGCCCTTATTTCAATGGAAAGATGAGATTCAATGCTCCATTGCTAGCAGAATCATGTTTTTTCAATTGAGGCATCTACAATTAGGCATCGACGACTGGATCAGAAGAATTCTAGAGGCAATTAGTTTGAGCTTAGAGACTGAAACTCTGAGCTATGATGGACGACATGTTTGCTTCGAAAAATCCATTGTGAAGCGCTTGGGACTACTCTGCACTCTAGCACTGTGTTGTCACAATAAACCTAATTCTATCACAACATATTATCTTCCTCCAGCTTTCACTTTCTGTCGGAGTAGCATAGCACAACTAGTGGTTGTCCCTCCCAAAGAGAGTTGAACTGACACGGATTCTTTAAATACTAACAAACCATGACAATATAAGAGTTTCAGTGAGGGGATCAGCAATTTCAAAGGAATCTTAGCCAAGGGATATTTTGGGAAGATAAGTGAATAAGGGTTTGGAAAAATTGTGGAAAACAGTGATTGGATGGAACATAAACCTTGATTTGTGATGCCAAATATATCAGTTGAAATTTCAACCTATGCTATGGCATTACTAGTTAGTCCTTGCACTCCCATCCTTATAGATATTGCTGCTAGGAAGAAACATAAATATTTCCAAAAATGGATTTGGAAGCTTATAATGCTACATTTATTCATTCAAGAATCAAATCTTGTTTGATTGCAAATGGAGAAAATGGTCAGAGTTTCTCGCATGGGCCGAGTAAGTTTTTGTTCTATGGCTTGAAGGTTGTTTGATGTATGAAAGGGTTGTTTAGTAGCTATTATCAAGGAATAAATATTTACCATGTAGATGAATTGAATCGTATTTACCATGTAGATGAACTGAATGTAAGGGAAGTTGTTTAATATACTGAGTTCAAACAAGAAATATGCAGGCAATATTTCAATGATGACCCTGATTTGTTTGGTATTAGTTTTTGTTGTTCAATGATGGCCTTTATGGAGGAAAATTGAGCAAGTGAGAAAAACATTATGTTTGGAGTTGCCTCTTTAGTTTCTTCTTCCACTGATCAAGAAGACAACATTGAAGATAATATTTATGATGCTAGCGAATCTGAATTTTGTTGCATTTGCTTTGATCAATTGTGTACCATTGAAGTTCAGGACTCTAGGCATCAAATGTGTGCCCTATTCACTCTAGCACTGTGTTGTCACAATAAACCTAATCCTACCACAACATATTCTCCTCCTCTAGCTTGCCCTTTCTGCTGCAGTAGCATAGCACAACTAGTGGTTGTCCCTCCCAAAGAGAGTTGCATTGACACTGATTCTTCAAAGACTAATAAACCATGACAATCTAAGAGTTTCAATGAGGGCAACAAAATTTTCAAAGGAATCTCAGGAAAGGGATATTTTGGGAAGATAAGTGGAAAAGGGGCTAGAAAAATTGCGGACAACAGTTATTGGATGGAACAAAAACCTTGATTTGTGATGCCAAATATACTAGTTGAAATTTCAACCTATGTTATGGCATTACTAGCCATTCCTTGCACTCCCATCATTATAGATATTTTTGCCAGGATGAAACATAAATCTTTCCAAAATGGATTTGGAAGCCTATAATGCTACTTTTATTCATTCAAGAATCAGAGGGAACTTCTCATCTCTATAACTTGTAGTTTGCAGTATTTTAGGAATGTGTAGGAATCATAATAGAGCTTATCCATTCTAGAACTAATATATATATATATATATATATATATTTCTTCTCTCAGTGTATTTTAGTAGAGGACTGTTTACAGATTTGCTTCTTCAATTAGGCATTTCTAAGTAAAATATTTGTTTGTAATGGCATCGCTCAAAAGTAGTAGGTTGTCCCATGTGTTTCAGATATCGAAACCTTATATTTCGATGATTTCCCTACAATTTGGGTTTGTGGGTATGAATATTATGACTAAGGTTTCTCCTAATGGAGGAATTAGTCACTACGTTCTAAACATGCCATTGTTATGATTGTCATGGCTCCTTTTGCCTTTTTTTTTAAGGTATGATAAATTATTGTTTAATATTTTCATTTTTTTGAATGGAAAGTATATATCGATGTTAACCGTGAAGGGAATACAAAATTTCAGGTCCGTACTTCTATATTTATAAAATTTTGAGGTATGTATTTTGTTTATTTCGTCCTCTCACGTTGTGGTTTGTACTTTGTTTCCTTATCACTCTTTTCTTTGAAAATTTCTATGCTAAAAATATATTTACAATGCTTTATGGTTGTCACAACTGTGGTAATAATGTAATTATAGTATAATTACATTAATATTTTATTTAGGTTTTTTTATATCTACAGTATAGCTTTTCTAATAATTTTGGAATTTTAATCACAAGAACAAAATGCAATGTTTCACTTAATTTATTAAATTCAAACAATATTCTAAAATCTAGAATTCAAATACGAATCACTAACTTTCACTAGCCTTTCTGAATTCTAATTATGCCTTTTCAGTATATGTTTTACTTTCATCTTAACGTTGCATTGCAGGAAGGTGCGAACCAAACTCACTTTTTTGACTTTTTGCCTCATATTCGTGCTGGCTTATAAGGGTGGCTACTTTTAATATTATTTACTTCTCATTGCAGCTGGATATCTATTGCAGGTAGAGATCTATTTTAGTGAAGACTAAAAGTTGAATCTTGGTGTATGCATACAGGCCTGTATTTGATCAAAATGTCTATTATTCTGGTCTGAAACTCACCACTCCCACCTTTTCCTATGGACTAAGTAATACACTCCCTGCCGTGACTTTTGTAATGGAAATTTTGTTTAGATAACTGCATTTTCCTACTATATTTCTTTATTACCTTTTTCTCATAGGAATGTTGTGAAACACTATTACAAATTAAGTGATTATGTTTAATATGTTTTTATAACGTATATTGATTTTTGGATCAATGGTAAATGGATTACTGAGTTGAGGAAATGTGGTGAATGAATATATGGTTAAATTATGATAAATAATCAATTCAAATTTGTTATAGATTAATGGACTAAAAATATATATTTTAACACAACATTTAAAAAAATACATTTTTGAAGAAAAAAACATCAAAATTTACGCATCTAAATTTTTCTTCAAATAATTTCAGGCACCCTATATTCTATTCTAATTAATTATATATTTGTATGTTACAAAATGGAAAGATTAAGTATGAAACAAGTACGTATCCAAGCCAAGATAGCAAGAATGCTACTATCAGTTGGTAGAGGAATGCTGATGAAATTGTACACAGGTCATGTTCTTCACTTGCTTTGGTCTCCACATCCACACCACTATCATCATGAAAAATATGTAAAGTTCGCCTCAGTTGTTGCTGGGAAATATTGGGTTAAGGGCTCTCTCTTGATAATTTCCTCATGCCTTTCTTGCTTAGGATTTTTCATTCTCCATGTGGTTACCATGTTCATGCACAATTGAAACTATTTCCATGTTTCTATTTAGATGTATTAATTTAAATAAACATGTACACTCAATTTTTAATTTTTCAAAAAATTATTTATTTGTCATTGTTTGTGAAGATTGTTGTGTTGAAGGTGGATGAGATCTATTTTATGGTGATATTTTAGAGCTTCTAAATTTGGAAATTAGAAATATATTCCAAAGAAGAAACTTAACCCTAGAATTGCATTGATTCACATGTGTAGGCTTTTGTTACAAAGAAATATTTAGCTCAACTTTCACTTACCACCTCAAACTACTTCTTGGGAACCTTGCAATCAACTACATTAACTATGGTTGTTGAACACAAGCCTTTTGTATGGGCTATAGGATGGGACATGAACCTTCTAACTACAGCTTACTCTGTATGTCTTCCAATTGCATGTGAAATAAGTAGTTTCATGATTTGGTTTACAGAAAAATGAAAGACTTCTAGAATACTGATAATTTGATTGCAAATTTACCATAGGCAGGGAGTTGTCACCTTTGGAATTGCATATTATCTACAAGGTTTGTGCATGGAATTAAAAGGACTTGATTTTCCACAAAATTTAGTCCACTGATGATGATAATTGTGCCAATCATGGGATCCATTATTCTTGCTGAGACCATATATTTTGGAAGGTGAAGTGCCACACTGAAAATTAGACTATAGACTCACGAGACTGAATTTTTTTTGTATGCATGAATATAGATACATGCAAGTAATATTGATTTATAACCTTCTTAAGCAGTGTGGTGGGAGAAATTCTGATTGTAGTAGGTTTGTATGTTGTGTTGTGGGGCAAATTCAAGGATCACAAAATACCAACTGGGAAATGACAACCTGCAAGTGCTTCCTACAATAGATGTCAAGGCCAATGATGACACTGAAGCTGATTACAACAAAATGACAGAAGTTATAAAATGTGGTGAGGAGAATGAAGAGGCTGAGTCCAAAAATTTAGGATCTCATGAATTCCATGTATAGAACAAAGCATAGAATTCCATAATATCAATATGTTGACATGGAAGAAGCCACTTACAAAACAGTTGCAGAAGACAATCAAAGCATTTGGCACGAAATTTACTTAATTGTTGATTCTTCAGCATAAGTATGGTCCTAGTATGATGGTTGTTCTTCATCAGTATAATCAATTAAGTATAGATCTCTTTAAGGGCACATCCTCATGTGAAAATACTTGTAGAAGTAATTTCCACTTTTGAACTCCTTATCAAGGATTGATGGATTTCGCTTAAATTTCTAGGCTCCTCATAAATAATGGATTTCACTGTGATTAATTTTAATTTTTATAAGATTTTAGATTTTTTATCTTTGTATAAACATAAAACCATACTAATTATAATTTAAAAGATATTTTTTTATATAATAAAGAGATAGGTTATAAGTTATTTTTTATATAAGAAGGAAATAGGTTATTATATGATCATTATAAAAAGATTAATACTTTATAATTTTGAAATAGTGGCTGGTAAAAAAGAAATCAAAAAAAAAAATATTTTATTATATTTTAATTCAAAATATTTATAATGTCATTTATTTTTTCGATGAAAAGTTTACATAATACCAAAAAGACATAAACTGATAGTTAAAATGCCATAACAAGATTTCATATTTAATGATAGTATGATCAACTTGTGCTAATGTTCACATAGAAAACACAATGATCTTGGACACTAAGGTATCTATCTACTGGATATAAAGAGAAAACGAGAACCTAATAAGTTGAGGAGTAGAATATGTGGAGGAAGCTTTATTTTATTTCCACTTGTAAAGTGCCAAGTCATATCCATTGGATTGAAACATACACATATTCATATTCACCCCTATCAATTTATACTTGTGATTATGTTTATTTTTTTTAATGGTCAAATTACAAAGTGATCTTGCTGAGTTTGTTTTTGTGCGTGGGATAATCAATTTATACATGTGATTGTTTTATTATTGTTAATAATAAAATTTATTATAATTTTATTCTGAATTTTATTGAGATAGTTATTTTTAATGTATATTAATTAATTATTTATATTTAAGGAAATTTAAATTATTTTAAATAATTTGTTGGAATTAAATGAATACATTTTGATTTATGTCCTAAAAAAAGGCTTTGGGAAATTAATATTTTTTTCTAGGTTTAAACCATATAAATTTTTAATTAATTAGAATCAATTTTAAATATATTTTATATAACAAAGTGATAGGTTATATGTTATTTTTTATATAACAAGGAAATAGGTTAAATTATATGATCATTATAAAAAAGTTATTGTTTTATAATTTTGAAAATAGTGGGTGGTAAAAAAAAATTCAAAACCAAAAAAGATTTGAAGCTCAAGATTTCAAGAAATTTTTATGTGAATTTTGATTTAGAAAAATTGTTGGTAAGAGGAAAAAATCTCTAACAATTAAACTACTACTTAATCTACAAAAATCTATAATTGAATCATGATTCCTAATTATTTATGTCAGGAAATGGGACTTATCTGAAACCATTTGCCTAAAATAATTATTTATCAAGATCTTAAAGAAATGTTCGAGCTTTATTTATTTCGAAAATGGCTTAAAGAAATCAAAAGTTGTATATTTTGTTTAGTGTTGATGTTTAATGATGACATGGTTTAATTATCTGAAGTTTTTTCTTTAAATTTAACAATAATTATTGACATTTTTTTATCAAAAATTGCAGAGTATTGGAATTATGGGATTTTGTTCCCACTATACTCTCCTACACCTTTGAATTGCATAGCTTGTACACAAACTAGCCTTCAATATTATTTACTCCTTCTAGAGATGTTTTAAACTCAATTTCTAGATGTTCCAAGTGCTCACTTTGAATGCAACCTACTGATAATAAAAGAGTGTCAAATCTTGTATATGATTTTTTGGACTAGTGGACAGTTAGTTGGATGATTGTCCAACTTGATATTATGTAGAACTTTAATCATGGTAATTGGTTACAAGCACCTGAACTATGTGCAATCTGCTTTTTGTACCTTTTCATTACTCTGTAATTCTTAATGTGACCCCTCCCCCCTATAGATATAGTCATGGTATACAATGGCTAATTAAAATATCATTTGCCATACCTTAATTTCAAAGGAACTTCACATAGTAGCCAAATTTGACTAGAGATGCTTGAGAGCCTATTCTTATATTCAAATGAGAATATCTTTCTCAAGTGTCCATTTTTCCACTTTTCTTTTCCTTCTCATTATTAGCAAGGAGCTTGATGACTTTTTTATTTGATGTACTATATGAGGGAGTTCGTGGATGCATTTTATATGCTTCTTGGGTGCAAAGGGTTTCCTTTCTTTCATTTTCTCTCTTCATATTTTTTATTGATTGATTCCTATACCACCTTGATACTTCGTCCATTTCTCAAATGTGATATAGTAAAGCGTGGGATGTGGAGGGAGCAGGAAGGGGAATGATACCATCATTACTATGCCATTGTTATAGGACATTTATGTTAATGTAACTTTTTCTTAATTTTAATCTCCTGATACTATAAAAACTCAAATTTTGATTGTATTTAATTGTCCATATAGAAACTTGATTATTTCCTTCCACATTTCCCTACTCCTTTCGGCGTCCCTTTGCACCTCTCAGTGCAATTTCTAGTTCCTAAATTTCATAGAGTTTGTATGGAATTGTCGAGGTATTTATATTATAATTACGATCGTTTATGATTTTATTTTCAAATAATTTTAAAATTTTAATCCACGGAAAAAATTATTTTTGTTTAAAAAAATTATTTTATTTTATTAAAATTATTTATGATATAAGTTTATTTGTGTTTATATATAATAAAAGATCAATTTTATTAATAAAATAATTTTAATATATTATTATTAGATTATTTTGTATTTTGAATCATTATTGTTGGAGGATTAGATTTGGGGAACCGGTTGAGAGGAGTGCTAGGGTTTCTTTCACTATAGAATGTCTCCATAGAGCTTTTTCTCATTCATAGTTCGCAAAATGATTTGTGAATTGGGGATCTTATTTTGCAGTGGGTAATGGAAGAGGGGGCATGGATACTTTGAAATATTTATGATGGGGCTAGATTGCAACTATATAGCACCAACGTCTTGTGTAACTAGTTGAGCTTTGGCTACTACAAACTCCTTCCTCAATAAGTACACTCCCACGTTGGATATTTATTTTATGATCCTAGATTTTTCATTCCCCATTGATTTTCTTGTAATATATGGTATAAAATGTTGCATGCGGATAACGAGGATTTGGATGCTGCATATATATCCCTTGTGATATATCATGGCTCTGCAATTTCAAATCTATAATTAGTATTGTATCTTCTTGTAGGTTTTGGCATAGGTTGGGTTATGGAGCTAGCAGGACTAGGAAAATTGTGGCGGCCAGATCCGTTTTCTTTCACATCTAGTCACAAGGATCACGATATGGGGGCTTTGTGGTTTATGGAGATAAGGAATTACTTCCTTTACAATCTGAGAGCGAGGGGTGTGTATTATAAACGTTTTAAATTGTATAATGGACACAAATGATGGCATGTGCCTCAAATCTGACCTTGGTTTCATATCGGACCCCCACTTCCTCATGCTCAGAGGCTCGTTTCTCATAACAAAAGTATGGATATGAAGGAAACCTTCCAATTTTTTGCAAAATCCCTGAGTGGAAAATCACATCTATTAGGGGGTTGTGTCTCAGATCTGATAAGAGATCTGAAGAAGAAAATTCAAAACACCATGGGTATACTGAAAAATCTCCAAAGGATAATTTATAAAGGAAAATCGTTACAAGATGACATCTATTTGAAATAATATTTCATCAAATGTAACTCCACTATTATCATAAACCTGAGGTTAGGAGGAGGTAGTCCAAGAATGAGTAGCTACAATACTACAAACCCTAGAAACGCCATGATCTCTATTTCATTCAAGGATACATTGAAGGGAAAGCCTGTCACTTCAACTAATTAGGTCCAAAATCTACTAGGTCCTTATATCGTTGAGAAAATCAACAAGGTACTAACATTAGATGTAAAATCCCCAAAGGTAAAATCATATTTTAATGAACTACAAACTATGGCTTTGATCTGTCATTTTAATGGGTTGTGGCGAAAAGCTGAAGAATTTTATCAGTGGGTATACTCCTCTTGCAGTACAAATGGTGAAATCTACTTGGATCATTATGTTGTTTTTCATCCATCTCAATGTTTTCAGAGTGGAAAAAGTGGAGGAATCAACTCACAGGACCCAGTTTGGAAAAACAAGGTTTGAAACATTCTAGGAGTCTTTTTGAGGCATCAAATGACTTTTTTTGGGGTAAAACTTTGCCGCTTTTGCACAACAATTTTTTTTACTCTTATACACATAGAGACATTTCTAATGGTGCAAAAATTGCCTCAATAAGTGTGTGTATGAAAAATTTATGTCACTCAGAAGTCGACCTTCCTATTTTCACCACCATAATTCGAGAGGATACCACTTCAGCCCCGAACATTCATGGAAAAGGGGCTAACCACATGATTATGATGTAGAAGACTCTAGAATAGTCAATATTGTAACTCTAGTTAAGATTTTAGGTCGTCAAACCTAACCACTAGTAGGGCTATCTAGTTGTGTTATAACTGGGCAACCAGGAGGAAAATGGATTACATTCTTTCGAGTGCATTTGGTCCATAAATGAGAAAAAAATAGTGAAGATGGATATGAGGTAGAGAATATAGATAATATTTGTGCACTTTAGCAGCCCACGGGCCACATGCCATACTTCGTTGTACTCGCAGCTATATTTCCATTTAGAGAAAGAAAGTGGAGCGACCTCACCTTCCACTTGGGTTTTTCTCTCGAAAGGGTTTCCCAAAGCATTTATTGTGTTAAATGTTTGCGCCTGATTTTATTTTGTTGTTCTCTATTTTCTGCATAATTTTAAATTTGCATGTGTGCACTATGTTGGGCCTCTAATTTGTATTATTATTATCACTTCTTAACATTCATTTCATCCATTTCTAATGTTATTTCATCACATTATTTATCATAATTTTTTATATAATTTCATTTCATAATTATTTACGCTCTTTTGGATAAATAATATTTGTTCTCCTTTATTTTAATAAATTAATGATTATTATTCATGATTTTTCCAATGATGGTTTATTAATGAATTCATTATAATATAACTCACTATTTTTTCCTCCAAGATCTCTTCCAGATTGCATATTTCATCTTCAGCTGTTAATTAAATATTCCAGCTCAGAAATTTGTTGGAATAATAAGAGATAGTTTTGCGTTGAATGTTTCTGGAAAATGGAGAAGAATCCTGAAAATTCGAAACATGGGTTTTGTGCAGAACGGACCAAATTAGTTTTATAGTAAGCTGTTTTTGAAAATTAGGTCTTGATGGAGAGAAACGCAGGGTTCTTAAAAGGACAGATTTGCAGATTTTCTATTGTGGCCATTTTCCAAAATTGCCCCAATTGTAATTTCCAGATTCGACTTGTGCCAGCTGAATCATGATGTAAAGATCTTTCAGATCTCATATTGGTTATTGATATTTTGTAATTATTTTATTTCCCCTTTGTTGTTTGTATATTTAAAGGGGCACAAATCAAAACGCAGGGGGGAGAACGCATAGGAGAAGGCATAGAGGGTTAAGCCCTTTGAGATATAGATCTTGTAATCAATATTTTTATCATTAATTGAATGTACAGCAGCTTGTTGTTTCTCCTGTAATTCATGATTTTCTGCAGCCCTGATCAGAGAGTTGGGCCCACTCTTCTGATCAGGTGCAGTGCTTTCCATTTTTCTTGCAGTGTTGCATTTTAGTGTTATTTCTTTACTACTGTTATAGTTTATTCTTAATTTCCATGAATGCCCTTTAATTTTTGCAATTTATTTAATTGTTGTTACTGTGTGTTGTGGAATTAAACCTGTGATCTACAACAGGTCATGTACTTGTATCTGCATATACTTTGTTGTTATTATTGAAATAATTAATGCCCTCGGGTTGATAATTTATGTGGAGAAAGGTTTGAATTCTGTTCATATCCGGACACCAACATTTTGGCACCATTGCCGGGGAGGCTAACAAAGGTGCAAGAACACGATTCATATTGATCTAAGGATCAATCTCTCTTCCTACCCTACTCTAGGTCTTGAGCGTATTTGTTTTGTTTTCCTTTTCGATTGATTTCTTAGGAACCAATCTCTCATCCTAGGGAGAGAAATGCTACCCTGCTCTAGGTCTTGAGCGTAGTTGTTCTGTTTGTATTTTTTGATTGATTTCTTAGGAACTAATCTCTCGTCTTGGGGAGGGAAATGTTACCTTGCTCTAGGTCCTGAGCGTTAGTCATTTTTCTTTGCTTTTATTTTTGTTGATTTCTTAGGGCCTAATCTCTCATCCTAGAGAGGTAAATGCTACCCTGCTCTAGGTCCCAAGCTTAAGATTTCTTGATTTTCTTTCTTGCTTTCTTTATTTCTGTTTAAACACCCAATCTCTCGTCCTGGGGAGGGAAGTTTCACCCTGCTCCAAGTCTTGAGCTTTAAGAATTATTATTTTTTTATTTTTTTTTCCTTCATCTAGTTCTATGAACAGAGATCTAAAAATAAAGGTAGAGGATGAGGTCAAGGAAGAAAGCATCAACACAATCTGGAACTCAATCATGGAACTTCACGATGTGGCAAATATGGGAAATCGGGACTATATTGAAGATTGGTTTCACTATGTTGTTTGCTCGAAAGATCAATCTACACTTCAACAACTCTTGACACCATCCTTAACAAGGAATTTGGTCTCTCATACCCGTGTATTTATTAACATACATTTTTCAAATACGGGTATGTGCATACTTGAGGCCTTATTTCGAAAATGGCTTCATTGGAAGTACTCTTATATGTAATTATATTTTATTGTTTCAAAGTAGAGTAGTGTAGGGTAGAATATAGAATGAATAAAGAGATAAATAAATAAATTTATTTATATTGAAAAATAGTTGTTTTTGTTGCAACACGCTATGAAAATTAAGATCAGTGATCAATATTCAAATTTATTTATGAATGTAGATGCATTATATTGAAAATAAAATTCCTACAAACACTCATATTCATTGTGATCACCTGCTTGGAAAAATTCGTTGATTATCATATCTTATGGCTTGCGGGCTTGATGAAAATTCTGGAAAAATAGTCGGGAAAATCATGTTTTGAGGGACCAAATGGGCATATTTTCAAGACATGTTTCTATACTACATATCCCTTTATGTCTAATTTCTAAACCAATTTAAATCACTCGATTTGGAGTTGAAACGAAAAATGTATGACGAAAACAATGACAGGATGTCTAGTAGGCAGTTCAGGAAAAGAGTTGGGACAGTCCGTTTTTGGAGGCCTAAATGACTAGATTTTGGAAACCTGTTTCTATGGTATATTTTCCTATGAATCTAGTTTAAAACGAAATTTAAATCACTTAATTTTGATATTTTATTGGAAATTTATGACCAAAATACTGACTGTTTATCGTAAATCAGCACTCTCAAAACTCTGTTTTCCCGGCTGTTCACTAGCGAATTTGACCCACCAATTATTCATGCCTTAAAAAACTGTTTCTATTGGAGATATATAAATTAATATACTTTAATTTTAAATTTGAATCAATTCAATCCGTCATCAAACGAAAAAGTTATGCTTGAATATCAACTGTTGGCCTGAGCTGGAAAATCAAAAATGACTCTATTATGCATGTTGTTCTAAGCAAATATAACATACCATTACATGGAATTTTTAAAACATGTTTCTATTGGAGGAATCTCTGAATTCACTTTCATTTGGCTTTGGAATCACTCAAATCGGACGAAAAACAAAAAAAATTATCATTGAAACACTGCTGGTTAGTATGGTCAACCATTGCTCTCCCGCAGGTGACAAATAAATTTTGTCTTATTTTTCTATGGATTTGTTTTGCAGAGTAGCTACTTGTTATTTTTTTGCATATGTCTTGGATTGTGAGAGCCCGATCACCTCTCTTATTCCATGATTTCATGTTTTATTGTAGGTAGACACTCGTTTTTTTGTAGGTCCTAGGAGAGTAAATGAGGTCAATTTATGAAAAAGTGATTCTTGAAGACAATGATAATGAAATAAAAAAAAAATCAAATATGTTTCCTCACACAAAGACAACAACATGAATAATTTTCATCAGTTTTTTGATTTATAACATGAGAAATGGGGAATTGATTTCTATTTGAAGATCCAAGTCATTTCCAAAGAAAAAAAAACATTTTTCCATTTATTCACCATTCACAAACAATATTGCTGCAACACAAAAATCATGACCATTGTAACTTAAGATTTTTTTTTAATTGGTTTTCAATAAAGATTCATTTATTTTTTGATGTTTTTATGCTTCAGGTATTGTTTACTTCAAAGTCATATTTTCTTTGTTTTGTTCTAAAAATAAAAGTAGCAAGTTCTTGTTTCACGATGTTGTTACTCATTGGATGCTGCTACTCTATGATGATGTTACTCTGGATGTTGCTACTCGTGATGTTGTTACTCCAGATGCTGCTACTCGTGATGTTGTTATTCCTTGGATGCTGCCACTCGTGATGTTGTTACTCCTTGGATGTTGTTACTCATGATGTTGTTACTCCTTGGATGTTGCTACTCTGTAATGTTGTTACTCCTTGGTTGTTGTTACTCCGGATGCTGCTACTCAGGATGTTGTTACTCCTTGAGGCTGTTACTACTTGGTTGTTGTTACTCCGGATGCTGCTACTCAAGATGTTGTTACTCCTCGGATGTTGCTACTCCGCAATGTTGTTACTTCGCAATGTTGTTACTCCGGATGTTGTTACTCGCACTTATGTTACTCCAGATGGTGTTACTCGCACTGTTGTTACTCCGAATGTTGTTACTCGCACTGTTGTTATTCACACTGTCGTTACTCCGAATGTTGTTACTTGCACTGTTGTTTCTCTAGATGTTGTTACTCACACTGTTGTTACTCGCACTATTGTTACTTCGGATGCTGTTACTCGCACTGCTATTACTCCGGATGTTGTTACTCGCACTATTGTTACTCTAGATGCTGTTACTCACACTGCTGTTACTCCGGATGTTGTTACTCGCACTGCTGTTAATCGCATCGATGTTACTCTGGATGTTGTTACTTCGTCGGTGCTGTGAATTTGTCACTGTTGTTACTCCGTTAGTGTTGTGAATCTATCACTACTATTACTCTGTCGGTGTTGTGAATCCGTCGCTGCTCTTACTCTGGAAAAAATTTCTAAGTGTTGGATGTTGTTACTCCTTCTAAAATTTTCTAAGTGTCTGGTGTTGTTGCTCCTCTGATGTTGTTACTCCTTCGGTGATGTTACTCCATGGTGATATTTTTCTAAGTACTTGGTGTTGTTACTCCTCCAGTATTTTTACTCTACCAAGGTAAGTCGCCAAGTACGTCCTTGACCGACTCCATGGATTTATTTGGTATTTTACTTATGACATGATCAACTATGACTGATGGCAAACATACTTTATTTGGGGGGAGGTCTTGTATTTAAAGGATGATTATTATGGTAAGTCTTGGTAGGAATGATTCACTCTTAATTCCTCATTATTTTGTAAAGTGACTAATCCTCCTTCATGTCACCCTCCTAACATCATTATTTTTCCCCTTTCCCAGTAATTACCTGAGTCATGGTTGTTGTTACCTCAGTCACAACTATTTTTGTTGGCAAATATTCACATTTAATTCAACATATGTAGGTCTTTCTGATTTTTTTTTCTCTTCGGTGAATGGGAAATACTTTTAATGGTCTAGGTCCTCTTTGACATCATGATTGGGTAGTCAATTTATCTTTGTTTATCTATAAACATAATCTTATTTTTAAGGAATAATTATGCAAAGATGATTTAATCATGTGAACTTTCAACTTTTCTAATAGGTCAAGTCCCTGATCTTGTAGAATTTATGAGGGTGACTGCAGAATTGTATTTAAATCTTTCCGCCATTAGCGAATGATTTGTTCCTCAACCCCAATATCAACAGTGAAAAATATATTTATCAGTAGCCATTTGAAGGTTATTAGTTTTTTAGAATCAAAACTATCAAAGTTGAAAATAGTTACTACACAACTTTTTATGCCATCCCTAGCTCTTAAGGAGCTAACCTGCCACCCCATCTATTAAGTAATCTTTATTGATTAAAAAAAAAAACTGTAGTTGAATTTTAAAACATAAATGGTCAACAGGAGGATAGGAGGTCTCATCACGAGCCGACCTACCATGATCATAGGTCCTAATAAAGTGACATTACCACTGCTGGTCACCAAGCCACGGTAATGGCATTCGGTCATAAGACTGAAGGACAAGAGGTCTCATGATGAGCCGAATTTTTCACTTTTGAATGGAATTGTTATTAACTAGTTACCACTCCAGAACAATGATCTTCAGTTGACATCTAAGTAAATTTAAAATGATTTTTGAAACTATGTAATTATTTCTAATAGATGGGACATTGGCATCTCAATGGGTTAAAAAGGCATCCATGTCGAGGCTATGGACGTCTGCTGGCAGAAGTGGCTATGCCTATGGTATAGAAATTAATTTAATACTATAATCTACTTGGTTATCTTGTTTTCTCAAATCTAATTTTCGATAAGTTGACTATTACATATACAAAGTTTTCCAGAACTCATGGTTCATGGGGTGATATTTAATCAGTTCTTAGATGATGGTGGTTATGGTTTATATCTATTATTGAGTTATAAATATTTACTTTACATGTTAGGGATGAAACTTTTAAGATATTTGATATTTGACATTTTGTATCATCTAATCTACAATTTTTTTATTCTACAAGTATCATACATTTAACCAAAGATAGTTTATTGCCCAATCAATCACCATTTATTCATATCTTAAACTAAGAGGCATGATTCATATTTTGAATCCCATGTAATTGGACAGACCTTGAGAAGAAAAGATTGAGATAACTAATTCTTTTAATTTATGTATTCATAACAACCAAAGCCTATAGGTATAGGGAATGCATCTTTCCCTTGTTATCCATTATTATTCCATGTCATGCACAATATGATTATGTCACTTTTATATGTAATGAGGTAATTGAGGTTATGAATTACTGATTAAGGATACTCATGAGATATTTTTTATATATGACAGAGAAACTAATCAGTTTGGGGGAAGGAAACAGTGCTACACTTTCTGATTACTTTTTTCAGCGTGCATCGCTTCCACCTTCCGCATCACTTTCAGCATCAACTCAACCTACATAAGCTTCAAGAAATGTCAATCCATACATGCCATTCCACATTTTTTATGGAGGTAAAACTTGAGGTAAAATAGCATAAGGTTTTTATTTATTAAAATTTTAGGAGAATGTCATGAAAAACCATTTGAGCATTATTCACTCATATTTTTCAACCATTATTTCTCTTTCTTTACCACTTCCCATTTTTCAGAGACAAAATCTTTTAGTTTGGGGGAGTGTTACTTTCATTATCATGAACATGCCATTAATATTCTTTATCATCCATTGATCTCATTATTCATTCTCAAAATCTCCCTTATTCCATGTTGTTATACACCAAACAAAGATTTCAGACATGATTGTAGAAACCACCCCAATTTGTTTTCTAGTGTAGCATGAGGGCATGCTAATTATTCAGTTTTGGGGAAGGGTTGCTATGCATGATGAATGATTTCCCATTTCTTCCTAATTTAGGGTATACAATCCTAAAATTGATTTGTGTATATCCTTAAAAATATCAACTGGAGTCTTCTGATTTTTGGACAACAAAGATGTATCATTAAACCCAGAAATTTTCAAGATAAACCAATTTGTTAATTCCAAAAAAATCATGCATTATTACCTAAAACCATTTTTCTAATATATTGAAATCCGTTCGTTGCATTGATTTTATTTTCGGATTGGAGAAGCTTTGATATAGTATAAATTTTCTTACAAAATTTCAGCAAAATTTGGTTTGTAATGAAGTTTTTATTTACTTGTATCATACTTTGTTGCAACTTCATATACATACAGTTGAAAGTATACATGAAAATTATTTTAAGGAATCATTTGAGGAAGAAACCTTCTCTCCCATCAATATCATGCGCTAGGGTGAGCATTTTGATTATTATATTACAACTTGGTTAATACTAAGGCATTGGGATGCATGAGGACATGCAACACGTACAGTTTGGGGGAGATGTTGGGCCTCTAATTTGTATTATTATTATCACTTCTTAACATTCATTTCATCCATTTATAATGTTATTTTATCACATTATTTATCGTAATTTATTATATAATTCCATTTCATAATTATTTATGCTCTTTTGGATAGATAATATTTGTTCTCCTTTATTTTAATAAATTAATGATTATTATTCATGATTTTTCCAATGATGGTTTATTAATGAGTTCGTTATAATATAACTCACTATTTTTGCCTCCAAGATCTCTTCCAGATTTCAGATTTGATCTTCAGCTGTTAATTAAATATTTCAACTCAGAAATTCGCTGGAATAACAAGAGAGTTTTGCGTTGAATGTTTCTGGCAGATGGAGAAGAATCCTGAAAATATGAAACATGGGTTTTGTGCAAAATGGACCAAATTAGTTTTTCAATGTGCGATTTTCCAAAATTTGGTCTTGATTGAGAGAAACGCAAGGTTCTTCAAAGGACATATTTGTAGATTTTTTGTTGTGGCCATTTTCCAAAATTGCCCCAATTGTAATTGCCAGATTCAACTTCTGCCAGCTGAATCATGATGTAAAGATATTTTAGATCTCATATTGGTTATTGATATTTTTTAATCAATTTATTTCCCCTTTGTTGTTTGTATATTTAAAGGGGCACAAATCAGAACGCAGGGAGAAGAATGCATAGGAGAAGGCATAGAGGGCTAAGCCCTTTGAGATACAGATCTTGTAATCAATCTTTTTATCATTGATTGAATGTACAACAACTTGTTGTTTCTCCTATAATTCGTGAGTTTTCGCAACCCTGATTAAAGATTTGGGCCCACTCTTCTGATCAGGTGTTGCGCTTTCCCTTTTTCTTGCAGTGTTGCATTTTAGTGTTATTTCTTTACTGTTGTTATAGTTTAATCTTAATTGTCGTGAATGCCCTTTAATTTCTGCAGTTTATTTAATTGTTGTTACAGTGGTCTGTGTGTTGTGGAATTAAACTTGTGATCTACAACAAGTCATGTACTTGTATCTGCATATACTTTGTCATTAGTCTTGAAATAACTAATGCCTTCAGGTTGATAATTTATGTGGAGAAAGGTTTGAATTATGTTCATATCTGGACACCAACACACTATTAATAGTAAATCTACATATTTAAAAAATTAATGCAACTGTAATAGTGTATAATTTCAAATTTTAGATATAATATTATAATATCTATTGTGACAAACTATACAGTGGAATATTCATGACAATTTATAGATCATATTATTATTAGAAAAGGTTTCTTTGGGTATTTTTTGGATATTTGTAGGGGATCTAGATCGACTAGGTGAAAAGTAAAAAAGCCATGATTATGCCGACGAATTTGTGAATAACCCTCATGATCCCGCAGAGGAGAGGTTTTTGTAGTTGGAACAACAATTCACATGTATAAAATGTAATGTAAACCTCCTCACGGCGACCCTGAATAATAAACTTTGGATATTCAGAGAAGATGGGGGTTCAAATGTAGAGGAAAAATTAGAAAGGGGATTAGGAGATCAGGAAGAAATGAAGAAACAACCAAAGAAAGAACATGAAAAATATCAACCCAGTTCAAGTACCATGAATCATTAATAAAAGAGCTTGTTTAAAATGGAAGTGAAGGTCGAAACCAAGTCATACCATAGTGAGATCAACGCTCTGAAGTTGAATCACTAGTTGCAACAAGTGGAAGTGTATTTCAGCATCCATCATATTGAGGAAGAACAAAAGATCTCATTTGTGTGGCTAAAATTGGAGGTCCATGCCCTGACTTGGTGGGAGAGCCACATGGAGACCCTAAGGTTGGAGGGAGAGCCTCTACTGACTAAGTAGGAGGACTTCAAAACCCTCATTAAGTCACAAGTTTATCTTATCGGGTACGTAGAGGACTAATGTATCTAGTGGCACTACTTCAGGAAAAATTCAAGGCAAAGCGTGTAGGATTATACCATAGAGTTCAGAAAGGTGGCCATAATGCTAGGTATCTCTCCAAAGAACCCATATGTACTTATCAAGTATTAGGGGGGTCTAAACCACCATCTACAAGAGAAAGTGATGTTTTTCAAGCCCAAATTAGTGGATGAGGATTGTGTACAGGCACAATACCTAGAGAACATAGGCCTGAAGAGATCGTAATTGAATTGAAGTAGAAGGGGAAACAAAATGCTTCTATGGAGGGGAAGAAGAAAAAAAAAGGAGGAAAATATAAAAAGACATCAACAACAACACACCAATGCAAAGATACCAACAACCACTACAACATTGACGACCATACAGAGGAGAAGTGTTGGAAGTTGCATCCAAAGCTAAAGCCAAAGAACAAAAAGAAAGACAATAAGAAGAAGAATCTCATGGTTACTAATTTGAGCAACCAAGTTGAAAGCAACTCAGACATGGATGAGAATATCGTTTGTACATTAATGTAGAAGGAGGTGAACCTAACTGTCCTTCAACAATAGGAAGATAAAGAAATGAACAAACTATTCCATATAAATTTAAATGTAAAGAAGACATAGATTGATGCTTTGTTTGACTCACGATAGCAGGTCAATCTCATTGCAACGGATTTGGTCAAGAAGTTTGGGTTGGAAGTTCGTGATCATCCAAACCCATATCCACTAGGAGGGGTAAATAAGGATGTATAGCTGAAGGTAACAAAGCAACGCAAAATTATATTTTTCATCAATTTTGATTTTATTGATGAAGTAGAACTAGATGTGATTCCTCTTGATGTATTTGGAGTCATGTTTGGGAGTCCCTATATGTACATGCGAGATGCAATATTCATGCAGATATCCAACCGATATCATCTCTTCAAGGATGGTAAATTGTTCATCATCAACATGCACAAAGAAAAGTAAAAAATATTGATGGTAAGTGCCAATTAAGCAAGAAATTGAACATTTCTAACAATAAGTATGTTTTATTGTTTTTAAGATAAAACTAGTTTGTAAAAGAGTCAATAAGAGGCAAGGAATCCATGGAGGGGTGTACTAATAAACATAAATAATAACTGGAAGAGTTGTTGCAGGCATACAAGGATGTGTTTCGAGGGCCTAAAGGGTTACCACATAAGAAGGAAGGAGACGAGATCCAACTATTTCCAGCTCCCCATGCCAAAAATTGGGTGGTACAGACAATCTATTATAGAAATAAGTGAGGTGAAGAAATATTTGCAACAACGGTTGTAACAGGGTGTCATTCAACCAAATACATCACCATGTGGGTCACCCATCATCATTGTGCCAAATAAATATGTGACTTAGAGGATGTGTATAGATTACAAGGTGTTGAAAAAAATCACGTTCAAGAATAAATACCCACTACCTAGGATAGATGATCTGTTGGATCAACTACAACAAGAAAAATAATTCACCAAGTTGGACTTAAAGTCTTTATGTCACCAGGTTCGAGTCAAAAAATAATATACCTGGAAGACTTCCTTAAAAACCATGCAAGGTTTGTATGAGTGGTTAGTAATGCAATTTGGCCTATGTAATGCACCATGATATTAATGAATGATGTATTTCACCCTTTTATAGACAGATTTGTTATTTTATATTTGGATGATATATTGGTATACAATGATACATGAGAAGGGCACATCTCATATTTGATGCAAGTGTTGGAGACATTAAAGAATCATAAGCTGCAATAAAATATCAACAAGTGTGACTTTGCACAACAACCTTTGGTGTATCTGGGGTATGTGATAGGTGGAGGAGAACTAAAGATAGATCCTGCCAAAATGGAGGCCATCATGAAATGGATGGTACCTACCAATTTTTGAGGTCATTATTTTCATTGGGGTAGCACAATACATGAGGAAATTCATAGCCTCATTGTTAGCGGTAGAAACACCACTCCATATCTATCAACAAGTGGAAATATTTTCCAATGGGAATAGGGTCAACAGAGGGATTTTGAGGAGCTAAATAAGAAGATTAGTTAAGCACCAGTTATTCCATTACCAAACTTGTATTGGCCCTTTTAAGCAGAGCTAGATGTGAGTGTGTATGTTATGGGAGAGGTGTTGAGGTAGGGAGGAATCCTTGTATGCTACCATTTTTAAGTATTTAATGAGGCAATTATTAACTACCCTACCTACGATAAGGATATTTATGCCCTAGCAAAATATGTGAAGAAGGGCAAGAATTATATGATGGGAAAGGAGAAGCAATCCACATAGATCACCAACCTCCATACTACTTGCAAACCCAAAGTAAGATATAGAAAACTAGGCATTACAAGTGGATGGGGTTTCTACTACAATTTCATTTGGTGATCAAGTATAAAAAGGGAAACACAAACAATTTGGTCAACATTCATAGCTTTGGGAACTATTATGCACATGGATCCATTCCCCTATGATGTATATAGAGAGAGGCATATTTAGAGGAAGAGGACTTCAAGGAGGTGTTTCTATTGGAAAATGTAAAGTAGCAGCTATTAATTCCAATGTTCCTTAACCTTAATAATTTATTGTGAAATTTATTATGATTCTTGTGTTTCTTTATTATATCTTCTTCACCAAACAAATATCAAGAGAAAAATAATAAAGATAGCGGACGCAGAAGTTAGGCTCCAAGCCAGAGAAAAACCCCTCCAAGGACAAAACCCATAAAATATTCTCTTCTTATAAAATCTTCTTCAAATGATACAAAAAATACCCAAAACATAGACCAAGTCCTCCTCCAAGTACCAATTAATTCCTTCACTTTATCACATCTCAATCCTGCACCAACCAGCTTCTTGCTGCAACTTTGACCCTGCAATTTCATCTAGAAACTTTGTCCTTCACCTTCAACCTGTAAGTTTGATCTACAAAAACCCTAATCCAAAAACAAAAAATTTCTTCAAGGGACCTTCCTTTGATAAATACAATATCTTTCAAGTTTAATAAAGTCAAAACAAGATACTCGCTCTTCTAGAAACTCTTTCTTGCAATTCTGAGCTAAGTTTCGACCTCTTTTGTAGCTGCAAAAACCCTATTTTTTCGCACGTGTGAGAAAGATAGAGCCCAAAACAAGTTTTTCCTTGAAATTTTTCCTTATAGACTTTCATTCCTCCTTCCTCGCTTATTTTAGCCTCAGATCGAACCTTTTTTTAGAGATCAAACTTGTGGTGAAGTTAGTGCTAAATGAGGTCAAATATGCTCCTTTATATAGCCTTTCTAAGGGGTCGAGTTACTCCTTTTAGGCCGACTTGAAGCTCCCAGGGCCAAATTGTACTTTGGAGGTCTCTAGGACTTTCTAGACTCAAAATAAATTCTTTTACAAGAGTTATTTTTCCCGAAATGGTATTTATAAACATGATGTTGACTCTCTTGACTCATGACAAAAAATTCTATGACCTAACAAACCCTAGAAGCATGAAGAACATGCTTTTACCTAGAATACCATCAATAAAGAGCATGGAACCCATGCTTTAGAATAATGAATTTTTATTTTATTATTTTTTTTGTTACATAAGATACATACTAAAATTAGTACAACAACAATTATGAAGAACAAAACTTGTCACATTTCCAACACTCCCTCTTAACTATGGAGATATTCATAATTGTAAAATCAAGAAAACATCATTCTCAAACTAAAGAGTTATCATAAGAAGAGTTGGATTGATAAGACAAATTGTAAGTATCGTCATTATAACCAACATTTTCATTGAGGCCTAACTTGACAAGCTCTACTTCATTTGAGAGAATTATGTTGGGAGGATTTACATGTGATTTTTCACTACCTCTACAAGTCACATGCCCCATCTATATGTTCACAAGGTATGTCCTTTTAGGACTATTCTTATCTTGGATTTCTAAACCTGAATCCTCAAAGAATATTGGTCCTCTTCGACCACTCTTATCTTGAATACCCTTCACATCCTCAAAGAGTGTCGATCCCTTTCCTTTCTTGGATTCTCTATCCTCAAGGAAAGCACATATTCGTATCCAATACTTCACCATTATCTCTTCAAAGCCTTCACTTAGACTTACAACTATTAGTCCTCATCAAGTTCCTGACACATGAAGAAGATAATTCACATGTGATGCCCAACCCCACTCCTTCTCAACTAGAGAGGATATGCCTACTTCTTTTGATTGATTAATATATCCTTTCTCCTGTTCAAGGAGACTCATTTACTCCCTCTCAAATGTAGAGGATATTATGGACTTCCTTTCTATTTGGGAAGATAATACCACAAGCCTTATAGCTTGTATTAATAAGAGTATCAACTACTTGTTCTTCATAGCTACATGGATCCCTCTTTTCTTCACATCTCTTTTATTGAGTTTTCTTCCATCCATGGTATCATGGAGCCATATTTATTCTTAAATATTGTGACAATATCCATGGCATCTATCTTTCTTATCAATTTCATCATAAATCAATTAATTACATTATCATTTCCAAACTTCAAGATAATCATAGCTTCTACATGAAATTGATCTCCCATGTTGATCTTCAGGATATATTCTCTCACTACTACCTTTCATTCTCAAGATGAATATATCTTGACTTCATAATTGTTAGGTATCTTATGTTGATCTTGCCTCAACATTCTTCATGTATTCCAGCAATATCTTTCCAGATAGCAAATGATACTATGTTAACCACATAAACAATAATATTTAAAGTTAGACTTACCTCATCATGATTACTACCTCATCAAGCATCAACATCCTCACGGTCCATCTCTATTCGAATCTTGCTTCATGCATCAAATCTCCCAAGGATCATACTTGATTAATAAGTTATAACTTTTCTTTAATATATTACACTGGATATTAATCACTATTCTACATAATCTAGAGAAAGTCTTAATTATTTATTCATATTTGAGTAAGTAAAATTATTCACTTTTAAAAATCACATAATCATACAAATCATCTTACAAGATTATTTACATATGATTCTTATCCAATATTTACTTTCAATATGCATTCCTATGCTTCTTAATCCATCATCTAACAATATATCTCATAATAATCTTGCATCCTAACCCATTACCTTCCTTCATCCCTTTAACAATATTGTTTCCATAATATATGGAATGTATACTAACCTTGTCATAATGTTTCTTACAAGAACCATCCAAAGTGATGGTTCTTACAGGATCATGATGATCCACCTTAGCAAGATGACTACCTCTGACATAAAATTAGATAATGCATGGATGAACAATATGAAAAATGTTCTATCTATCTTTAAGGACTATATGATTTATACAAAGCAACCTAACTAAGTAGACTCTAAGTATGTTACTATCACATGCTTCTATGATTCCATACATTAAAAAGATTCTTCTATAGTAAACAACACTGCATATTATCCTAAAGAAAAGACCAACTTCACAAAGAACCTGAAAGACATGTGCCTTATTTAATTAAAAAAATCTTTCACATCTTCTTTCTTTGGCTTCTTCTTACATTCTCCCATTTCTTCAACTATGTGAGCCTCACTTCTTTCCTTTATTTTTTTTTTGTTCTACTTGTTTGGGCAGTCCCTCTTAAAGTGTCCATACTCATTTCATTTGAAGCATTGAACCTTGGACATATATTTCTTCTCGAACTTCCCAAACTTTCCATTTTTTAGCTTCTTGACTCTAGCTATAAGGCTTCAGATTGTTCATCTAATCCAATGTCATCATTTTCCTTGATCCTAGTCTCTTCCAAAATTCATTGAGCACATAACACATCAAAAGGATTTGAGTCTTTATTAGAGTAGATGCTTGTTGCAAATATACTCCATTCTCGTGGCAATGCATTCATTACACAAATAGTCATTTTCTAATCATAAATTGTCTCTCCAAGCCAATGCAAGTGATCTCTTAATTGATATATCTTCATTATAAAAGATGCCATGTCCTCATCCTTTTATTTCTTCATTCCATATAGCTTGTTCCTCAAAGACATATTTTTTCCTAATGTATTTATAGATTACAAATTCACTAGCTTGTCATACATAGCCTTGGAAGTTTTTAAATTTGCAATAAATGGAACAAGATGATCCTTAATGGATTCAATGATGATCATTTGTGCCCTTACTTCACCTTTATTATATTTTTCTATTTCCTGAGTCTTTTATTTTCTAGGTTTGGTAATTTCACCAGTAACATATTCCATCACTTCATGTTATCTAAGTTTCGGGTCAATTATTTTCTTCCGTGATAAGAAATTTGACAAGCCAACAAGCTTATTTTTTTCCTTGCAGAAAGAACCCATATGACCTGTAGATTCAAACATAAATTAATAATATGATACTTACTCGATGATCAAGAGTATTCTCTTTCTGATGGTGTCTCAAACTATCTTGAGGCTTTCAATATATTCAAATAGACTTCAATAATGTCCTCCAAAACTAATGATACCAAATTCCTTTTATGCTTCCTTCAGGGAGGTCTACCAATGAGCCTTCAACTAGATACTTTGATCAAGAGAGAATAAAAACCTTCTTGTAGTCCTCTTCTTCAACATTTCTTCTAATGAGACCCTACTTCTAGATAAATAGGTTTTCCTTTTCACCTTAGAAAACATTTCTTATGTCCATGAGATAATCCTTCCAGATGCCTTCTTGTTCACCTTAGCTCTGATACCATGTTGGAAAAAGCAAAGTGGTAGCTATTAATTCAAATTTTCCTTAACATTAATAATTTCTTGTGAACTTTATTTTTCTTCTTATGTTTATTTATTAGGTATTTTTTATCAAACAAATATCAAGATAAAAATAAAATTACAGTGGACACAAAAGTTAGGCTCTAATTTAGGAAAAAACCCTTCCAAGGGGAAAACTCATGAAATCTTCTCTTATTATAGAATCTACTTCAAATGAGACAAAAAAACCCAAATCCTATACCAAGATTCACTTTATCACAACTCAATCCTACACCAACCAGCTTCTAGCCACAACTTCAACCCTGTAATTCTGTCCAACAACTTGTCTTACACCTTCGACCTGTAACTTCAATCTACAGGAGCCCTAATCCAACAATGAAACAATTATTCAAGGGACCTTCCTTTGAGTAAAAAAATATCTTCCAAGGTCAACAAAATCATTTCCATGGACTTTTTGGTAGGTATACCAACAACCTAGAAGGGACATGACTACCTATTTTTGGTATTTGATAGGTTCAACAAGTTGTGTGTTTTAATGCCCTGTAAAAATAACATCAATGGGAAGAAGAAACGAACTTGTTAGTTGGAAAGAAGCAACGAACTTGTTCTTTGGACAAGTTTGGGTGCATTTTGGGATATCAAGGAGCATCATTTCAGATAGAGATACAAGATTTCTCAGTAAATTATGGACTACATTATGGGAGAAGATGGCATAAATTTTTTATAGATAATATAAGGTGGATCCATCTATAAGTACAAGAGACATCGTATAAGTCACAAGAGAAATATAAGGCTAGCCAGGATCAACATAGAACAAAGAAATAGTTCAAGGTGGGAGATAAAGTCTACCTACAATTGAACAAGGAGAGGCTATAGGGGCTTGGTTATAAAATAAAGGCTCTGAGGTATGGTCCCTTCGATTCATTAGAGAAGGTTGGTTATAATTCCTATTGAATAAATTTACCACCATATATGTGCATTTACTTAGTTGTGAATGTAGAGAAATTGAAACTGTATGAGCCTTCTACATTATATCAAGTAGAGGAACAAGTACTAGCTTCTATGGAGCATTTGGTAATAGATGCTCATGCATAGTTGATAGAAGACATATTTCTTCATAAGAGGTACAGAACTACAAGACAGAGGAAAAATGACCTTTGGAAGATTAAGCTGAAAGGACAAATTCCATGAAAAGTTAAATGGTACACTAGAGAGAAGATGAAGGAAACATTTCCTCACCTTATTCATTTGAAGCACTTGGGAACCAAAATATTCCCAAAATGGGGAGGTGTGGTCCATATTGGATCATTATGTTTTTTTTCATTCATATTGATGCTTTCAAAGTGGATATAGTGGAGGAATCAAGTCACATGACCATTTTTACTGTGGGGACCCAGTTTGGAAAAAAAAAAGGTTTGGAACCTTCCGGAAGCATTTTGAGCCATCAAATGAAATTTTTTGGGGGGTAACACTTTGTTTCTTAAACCCAACACCTTTTTTTTCGATTTTACATGCAAAGGCCTTTCCAATGATGCAACAATCACGTCACCCAAAGTCTATATGTGAAATTTATGCCACTAAGAAGTTGACCTTCCTTTTTTCACCACCATACTTTGAGAGGATGCAATGTCAGCCCCCAATATTCATGGAAAAGGGGCTAGCCATATGATTATGATGTAGAATAATATAGAAGATTCAATATTGTAACTTTAATTAAGATTTGAGGTAGTCAACCCCAACCACCAATAGGGCTATCAGGTTGTGTTATAACAAGGCCACTAGGAGGAAAAGGGATTCCATTATTTCAAGAGAATTTTTTCCAAAAATGAGAAAAAATAGCCAAGAAGGATAGGAGGTAGAGGAAAAAAATATTATTTGTGTTTTGTAGCAGCCCATGGGCCATAGTCCATACTTCTTTGTACTCACAACCATATTTCCATTCAAAGAAAGAGAGCAGAGTGACCTCACCTTGCAGCTAAGTTTTTCTCCCGAAAGGGTTTCCCAGAGCATATCTTGTATTAGATGTGTTGTTAAAATTGGAAACAAGAAAAATTGAAAATTTCATCCAGAAATGGCACCCATAAATGGTACCATAGGGGGCTTTTGATTTAATTTCCCCTCAATTAAATTGGAAGAAAAATTGTAATTTCATATCATGACAACTTGTACTAGTTAATTGAGTCAGGAAGGCTTAGTTAGCTTAGGAAATTCAAGTTAGAGGTCAGAGAGGAGGCATGTATATTTCTCCCATGATTTAAGGGGGTCCAGTTAGAGTAATTTGTGAGTTGTAATTAGTTAACTAAATTAATTGAGTTAAAATTAGTTTAACTAGTTCTAACTAAGAGATGAGGTAGTGAGAGGTCCAGTTAATTAAATATGATTTAATTCACAAGTAGAAATCAATAATTTAACTGATAATTCACTATAAATAGTTGTTTCATGTCAGTTCTAAGAAAGGACCAGTTTAGTTTGAGGTTAAAGGGAAGCTAACTATCAGTTGCATAATTAGAAAATTGTACAGGTCATGCATGATGTCATCAGGAAACCTTTGATGAATTTCACAATCCTTAATTGGGATTTTCCTAATTAATAGGGGCTCAATTATCCCATGAATGCATAAGTAAGGCCGGTCAGGCCTAGGAAAGCAAAAGGTTAAATATTGGACAAAACTTGCTTAGATAAAAAAATCCAAAATTGAGGAGGATCAAAGTGAGTCAGTTAGCAAAGTGCAGAGGTTTCTCGATGTGAGGAATAAAATTGTATTGTTTCATGGTATTGACTTTATGCAATATACATTTAGTGAGGTTTTGAGCAATTTATTTCTCCAGAAACTTCTTGTGTTGTGTGATTGATTGTCTCTTTCTCTTACTTTTTATGTGATTGTGCGATTGTGTTTTGTTTCGGAAAATTGTATAAGGATTTAGTATTTTTTTTAGTACATTACAAGATTAGTTTGAACCCCATTTTTTGTTTCTACATGTTTGTGTGTGTGTGATTTTATATTTTCCTTCTCTATTTCTGCATAATTTTGAATTCGCATGCATGCATTATTAACAATAAATATACAGGTCCAAAAATCTAACAAAACTGTAATAGTGTATAATTTCATATTTTAAATATAATATTTTCATATCTATTGTGATGAACTATCTAGTTGAATACCCACATCAATTTACGGATCACTTATGCTCTAAAGGCTTCTTAATTGTCCAATTGTTTTCACAGCAAAGTGTTAACAAATATCTCAACGAAGGGCCATAGTTTTGGGGTAGAGTTGGGGTCTTTATTATCCCTTGGTTTCCAAATTTTGATGCTAGTAGCATGGTGGTAACAACGATGTCAGTTTGAGTGAGGTTTCAAAACCTCCCTCTTCCTTTTTTCCACCACAAGGTCATGGAGGACATCAAAAATACTTTGGGAAAATTCAAAAAGATGGACTTGGACAAAAAAACAAAAGGAATTTTTACTTTTGTTGGATATGTGTAGAGATCGATCTTAGCAATGGTCTTCATGATCGTCTACTCTTGCAACATGAAATTTTTTAATGGAAACATGTTTTATATTATGATAATGGGACATTCATATGACGACATTGCTTTCAAACATGAAAACTATAGAATACATGTCCACAAGCTAAAATGGGCCCAAAAAATAAAAAGAGGCAGACCTCAAAGCAAAGGGGATGGCAGTTCCCTAACACCTCTGAAGAAGAAGATGAAGAATCTGAGGAACTAACTCAAAAAATAGAAGCACATACTCAACCTGACAACAACAAAAAATGGAGATGGAAGGGATTTGTCAGGAACAATGGAAATTGGTTAGAAGGGACCTAAAACAACTTAAATCATAGTAGCTAAGTAGAGTAAAATGAAGACATCCACAAAATCTAAAATGGGAGGCATAAAGAGACCCCATGTATCTAAGAGCTCACACTGTGATACGGAAATCCCCTAGTAGGTAGATGAAAATAAAATGACAATAGTGAGAGTAGCTCCCAAACAAGGTTTTTGGTGAAAGGTGGAGAAAAAGAAGGGTAGAAAGGGGAAACTAGGTGATTGTTATCACACTTAGCCCTGACAATTTATGAAATTTTATATTTTTTCCTATTTTTCTTAATGTGCATCAACCAATAATTTGATATGATCGAATTCTTTTGAGCATATGCAAAAATATAATTTTTTTCTTCAAATAAAATTGCAATTTTTCTTCAAAAAAAAAAAAATAATAATAATAATAAAAATCATTATTATGTTAATAAAATTTAGTTACTTTTTGTACTAAAAATTTGTTTCTATTTCTGGATATTATAATATTATATATACTTTACATGCTCTAATTTTTATTAGGGAAACAAATTAAGTGGAAATGCATCAAGTTCTTGTTCTATAGAGTCTTAAATTCAAGATACCACACAAAAATCACAGAAGGACTGTGTCTAAAACCAAACACTTATAACTCATTTTCAAACTTAGATTGATAAATTGAATATGGAAAAAGATAACAACTAAATTTAGGGAATAACATGAAGACTAATTATTGTCAAATGGATTAACCTCTATGGGTTTTTTCCCCTTCTAAGTGGATAAGTTCAATGGAAAGATGTGAGATTTATTGGTGCAACAAGGAATTCATAAGGCATTCGATGGCGAGAGAAAGAAACCCGTGAGTATGAAAAATTATGACTGCAAATATATGGATGTAAGATCTCTTAGCACCATTAAATTGATTTGGGAAAATGGTGTTCTTTTTAATATTATTGGAGAGGAAACAACTTCAGGCTTATGGAGTATAATAGAGTGTCTTTATATGACAAAATACTTGGCAAAAAAAATCCATTTGAAATATGCAAATTTATAGTTTATGCATAAAGGATTATGCAAAAATTATTTATTATTTTAATGTATTTAATATTCTTATATGTTATTTCACAAGTATGGATGTAAATATTGATAATGAAGATCAGGCAGTCACATTATTGTGTTTATTACATGAATCTTGGAACCACCTAATCATTTCTATTATGTTTAATACAACTAAATTTTTTGAATTATATGATTCTATTGTAGGAGCATTGTTATCTAAAGAGTTTTGGAGGAAATCCAGTATATAAATCTCCACGCCAAAGAAATAAAGGTTAGGGTTTGATCCAAAGAAAACGAAGAGAAGTTGAGAGCTACATTAAGACCTGAGTCAAAATGAAAGAATGGTTAACTACAATATTAGTACTATAACAAATTAATTTATCTCAAGAAATATTGTTAGAAGAGGTAGGAATCCAAGAAATACTCCAAAAAGGAAGCAAATCCAGTTGAAACAAGTATAGGTATGGTTGATGAAGTTTTATCTATTTCTAATATCCCATAATACTATGAAGAATGATTACTTGATTCTAGTGCTTCACATTAGATATTTCAACATAGAAGTTGTTTTTATCAAGCTATTAATGGTGGTATTATTCTTATGGGAGATAATGTTTACCGTAAGGTTTTTTGGGTTGGAACAATTAATATGAAATTTTTTATGGTATCATTGACAAATGCAAGACATGTAAATTATCTCAAAAATGATTTAATTTCTGTGATAGTTTGGAATTTTGGAGGTTGCAAATTTATAGGTCAATGTGGAGCATTGAATGTGCACAAGGGTGCTTTGGTGGATATGAAGGCCACAAAGACTGAAAATGCTTTACAACCTATAACATAATACTCATTTAAATCAAGAAATGATGGTATTTGAGGATGTAAATGACTCTACTCATTTATGAAATTAACAATTGGGTCATATGAGCGAGAAAGGGATATTTATACTAATAAATTGCATATTACTTTCATAATTAAAATATTTTAATTTTAATTTCTGAAAACATCTTATTTTTGGAAATTAATGTCACAAAAGAATTTTTAAGTAGATACTCACACTACTAAATGTATTATATACTACATCCATTCAAATGTTTGGGGGCCATCCCCTATTGTTTCTTTTGGAGGATCACCATATTTGTGTAACATTTATAGACAATTTCTCTAGAAATGTGTGGGTCTCTATCCTAAAATGAAAAATTAATGTATTTAGCTAATTTAGATTTTTGGTTGAAAAAAGAATATACAAGATAATAAAATGCTTAAAATGGAAAATAGGGGCAAGTTCATATCTTTGGAATTTAAAAATTATTCCAAGGAAGTTGTGATCAAAAGGCATAGAACCACAATATACACTCCCTAGAAAAATGGTGTGGTAAAACTCATGAACAAGACTCTTATAGGAAAAACAAGGAACATGTTCATAAGTGCCAATTTCACACAAGAGTTATGGAAAAATCCATCACTATTTCCTTCTATATAGTAATTCAATCACCACAGGTTGCAGTAAACTGTAAAATTCCTGAAGAAGTATGGATATGTCACCTTCATGATTACTCCAAAAAAAAAATTGAGAAGCTTATGTTCCTACTCTTAAAACTTGTATTTTGAGTTAGACCCAAAATCAACTAAGTATGTCTTTGTTGGTTATCATGATGTATTTAAGGGATATATATTTCGGGATCCTATTGCCTATAAGTCATCATTGGTAGAGATGTAGTATTTAATTCATCTTAAATCATTAAATCAAACATTGAAAAACTTTATATGAAACATGAAAAAGTAATACTAATCAACAAATTTAGTTGGAGACTCGACCATAAATAAAATATAGAAAGCAAGAAGAAGCTTTTGATGATAAAGAATTTGTGCATGTTGAAAATATTAAGGAATATGAAAATTCCACAATCAACACAAAGCAGATATACATGAGATATAAATTTGCGTAAGAGTTATATTGGTTTTGTTTCATCTAGTGCTTTGATTACTAATGATGGGGAACCTTCTTCTTATTAGGAAGAAAAATATGATATTAAAAGAGCTAAATAGAAAATGAAAATGAAAAAAGAGATGGGCACATTGGAGGAAAAACAAAATCGAGACCAGGTAGAACTTCAAAATATAGAAAAGTTGTTAGTTGTAAGTGGATCTACAAATTAAAGAAAGGTGGTGATGGTGGTGTTTCTATTGTATTAGCACTAGTTTCTTTAGTTGATCTTGAGCTATATATCAATTAGATGTTAAAACAACATTTTCCCATGGATATTTAGATAAGGAAATATGTATAAAACAACTAGAAGGATTTGTTCAATATCATAAAAGAAAGTTTGTTTGCAAGCTCAAGAATTCATTGTATGGTCTAAAACAATCTCCTAGGCAATGGTACAGGAAGTTTTATTCCTTCATGGTAAGCCAAGATTATACTAGAGGTGAGTATGACCACTATGTTTACTTCAAATGTTTCAGTAGTATATTCATTATCTTGGTTTTATATGTTGAGGATATGCATGTAGGAAGAAAAAACATGTCTAATATTAACAGGTTTAGTTGGATAATACTTTTGATATGAAGGAACTAGGAGCAACAAAACAATTTTTTGACATAGAAGTACATTAAGACGAAAAAAATGGTAAGCTCAATATATCTCAAGTATTTGGAGAAAATTATTGTGAAATGTGGTATGAATAATTTGAAACCTATAAATACCCCTTTAAATTCCCATTTTATTTTTTCTTCAATTTTATGTCCTAGTATTGAAGAAAAAAATGATTATGTGTCTTGTGTACCATATGCTAGTGCAATAGGAAGTTTAATGTATGTGATGGTATGAACTAGACCAAATATTTCACCCTTGGTTGATGTTGTCTATAGATATATGACAAATATAGGTAGAGAGCATTAGAAAACAATGAAATGGGTACTTTAGTATCTTATAGGCACAAGTGATTATTGCATCCCCTTTAATGGTTGTAGTGACTCTATCTTTGGTTATGTTGATTCATATTTTGCAAGTGATTTCGACAAGAAAATATCCACTTTAGTTTATCTCTTTAATCTTGCAGAGGATATATCTGTTGGATGTCAAAGCTTCAAAAATAATAATATATGATTGTCTCACATGCATGTAAAGAGACAATTTGGTTAAGGGGCTGTTTGGATGAATTTGGAAAAATGTTGAACAATTTAAATGTGTTCTTTGATAGTCATAGTGCCATGTTTTTTTTCTTTCAATCTAGCATCTCATTGTAAAAATATGCATATTGATATTAAATGTGATTTTGTAACACATGTTATTGGTGGAGGTTGATTAGCACTTAAGAAAATTATGCAAGCATATTTACGGAACATATACTATTAGATAAGTTGTGTGGAGTTTGGCTTGTATTGGCTTATAGAAAATGTGATGAATGAACTTGGACAATTTATCATGTAAATTTTTGTCAAGATGGAGATTATTGGACTCTGACAACAATTAAAAAGAAAAATATATTGTAAAAAAAAAATACTTCAAGTAAATTTGTTGATAATTTGTATAAAAGACATGGGTTTCAACCTTGACAATTCATGTAGTGTATGTATACTTCCAAGTTAGATATGACAATTCATGTAATATATGTATAATGCCAAGAAGTGTGACTTTGCACAACAACCTTTGGTGTATCTAGGGTATGTGATAGGTGGAGGAGAACTAAAGATAGATCCTGCCAAAATGGAGGCCATCATGAAATGGATGGTACCTACCAATTTTTGAGGTCATTATTTTTGTTGGGGTAGCACAATACATGAGGAAATTCATAGCCTCATTTTTAGCGGTAGAAACACCACTCCACATCTATCAACAAGTGGCAATATTTTCCAATGGGGATAGGGTCAACAAAGGGATTTTGAGGAGCTAAATAAGAAGATTAGTTAAGCACCAGTTATTCCATTACCAAAATTGTATTGACCCTTTTAAGAGGAGATAGATGTGAGTGTGTATGTTATGGGAGAGGTGTTGAGGTAGGGAGGAATCCTTGTATGCTACCATTTTTTAAGTATTTAATGAGGCAATTATTAACTACCCTACCTACGATAAGGATATTTATGCCCTAGCGAAAGATGTGAAGAAGGGGAAGCATTATATGATGGGAAAGGATAATTAATCCACATAGATCACCAACCTCCATACTACTTGCAAACCCAAAGTAAGCTATAGAAAACTAGGCATTACAAGTGGATGGGGTTTCTACTACAATTTCATTTGGTGATCAAGTATAATAAGGGAAGCACAAACAAGTTGGTCAACATGCTTTCAAGGCCACCCACATGAAATTTCATAGCTTTGGGAACTAATATGCACATGGATCCATTCACCTCTGATGTATATAGAGAGAGGCATATTTAGAGGATAAGGACTTTAAGGAGGTGTTTCTGTTGGAAAATGTAAAGTAGAAGCTATTAATTCCAATGTTCCTTAACCTTAATACTTTATTGTGAAATTTATTATGATTCTTGTGTTTCTTTATTATATCTTCTTCACCAAACAAATATCAAGAGAAAAATAATAAAGATAGTGGACACAGAAGTTAGGCTCCAAGCCAGAGCAAAACCCCTCCAAGGAGAAAACCCATAAAATATTCTCTTCTTATAAAATATTCTTCAAATGATACAAAAAATACCCAAACCATAGACCAAGTCCTCCTCCAAGTACCAATTCATTCCTTTACTTTATCACATCTCAGTCCTACACCAACCAGCTTCTAGCTGCAACTTTGACCCTACCTACGATAAGGATATTTATGCCCTAGAGAAAGAGGTGAAGAAGGGGAAGCATTATATGATGGGAAAGGAGAATTAATCCACATATATCACCAACCTCCATACTGCTTGCAAACCCAAAGTAACCTATAGAAAACTAGGCATTACAAGTGGATGGGGTTTCTACTAAAATTTCATTCAGTGATCAAGTATAAGAGGGGAAGCACAAACAAGTTGGTCAACATGCTTTCAAGACCACCCACATAAAATTTCATAGCTTTGGGAACTATTATGCACATGGATCCATTCACCTATGATGTATATAGAGAGAGGCATATTTAGAGGATGAGGACTTTAAGGAGGTATTTCTGTTGGAAAATGTAAAGTAGAAGCTATTAATTCCAATGTTCCTTATCCTTAATACTTTATTGTGAAATTTATTATGATTCTTGTGTTTCTTTATTATATCTTCTTCACCAAACAAATATCAAAAGAAAAATAATAAAGATAGTGGACGCAGAATTTAGGCTTCAAGCCAGAGCAAAACCCCTCCAAGGAGAAAACCCATAAAACATTCTCTTCTTATAAAATCTTCTCCAAATGATACAAAAAATACCCAAACCATAGACCAAGTCCTCCTCCAAGTACCAATTCATTCCTTCACTTTATCACATCTCAATCCTGCACCAACCAACTTCTAGCTGCAACTTTGACCCTGCAATTTCATCTAGCAACTTCGTCCTTCACCTTCAACCTGTAAGTTCGATCTACAAAAACCCTAATCCAACAACGAAAAATTTATTCAAGGGACCTTCCTTTTATAAATATAATATATTTCAAGTTCAATGAAGTCAAAACAAGATACTCAGTCTTCTAAAAACTCGTTCTTGCAATTCTTAGCTACATTTTTTACCTCTTTTGTAGCTGCAAAAACCCTATTTTTTCGTACGTGTGAGAAAGATAGAGCCCAAAACAAGTTTTTCCTTGAAATTTTTCCTTACAGACCTTCATTCCTCCTTCTTCGCTTATTTTAGCTTCAGATCGAACCTTTTTTTTAAGAGGTTGAGTTCCTCCTTTTAGGCCGACTTGAAGCTCCTAGGGCCAAATTGTACTTTGGAGGTCTCTAGGACTTTCTAAACTCAAATAAATTCTTTTACAAGAGTTAATTTTACTGAAAGGGTATTTATAAACATGATGTTGACTCTCTTGACTCATGACAAAAAATTCTATGACCTAACAAACCCTAGAAGCATGAAGAACATGCTTTTACCCAGAATACCATCAATAAAGAGCATGGAACCCATACTTTAGAATAATGAATTTTTATTTTATTATTTTTTTTGTTACATAAGATATATATTAAAATTAGTACAACAACAATTATGAAGACCAAAACTTGTTACATTTCCAACACTCCCTCTTAACTATGGAGGTATTCATAATTGTACAATCAGGACATCATTCTCAAACTAAAGAGTTATCATAAGAAGAGATGGATTGATAAGACAAATTGTAAGTATCGTCATTATAACCAAAATTGTCATTGAGGCCTAACTTGACAAGCTCTACGTCATTTGAGAGAATTATGTTGGGAGGATTTACATGTGATATTGCACTACCTCTACAAGTCACATGCCCCATCTATATGTTCACAAGGTATGTCCTTTTAGGACTATTCTTATCTTGGATTTCTAAACCTGAATCCTCAAAGAATATTGGTCCTCTTTGACCACTCTTATCTTGAATAAATTTCACATCCTCAAAGGGTGTCGATCCCTTTCCTTTCTTGAATTCTCTATCCTCAAGGAAAGCACATATTCTTATCCAATCCTTCACCATTATCTCTTCAAAGCCTTCACTTAGAATTACAACTATTAGTCCCCGTCAAGTGCCTGACACATGAAGAAGATAATTCACATGTGATGCCCAACCCCACTCCTTCTCAACTAGAGAGGATATGCCTACTTCTTTTGATTGATTAATATATCCTTTCTCCTATCCAAGGAGACTCATTGTTGTGAAACTAGCTCCAAAAATAGAAGAAAAGAGATATCAGCATGTCCAAAATAGCCTTGAGCAATATCAGTATACCTAAATGTTCATTCACAGTTCATTTTAGACAATACTCTTCTCTGCTGAGTCAACAAAGGACACAATGTAATCACAAACAAGGTCTGATACTATAATCCTGTTGACTAACAATAATATTTGAAACTGCAATAATAACAATATGGGGGTTACAGGGGTACAATAATAACAATAAGGGGGTGACACTAACAACAATAAGGACTATACTAGTAATATAGGGACCTATCATGCCCCTATACTTCAAAAAAGTGTTGTCCTCAATTCTTGAGTAGCTTTGGGTGCTTCTGTATAAAATTCTCATCCTCCCATGTAGAATCTTCATTGGGTAAGTTCTTCCACTTGATGAGATACTGCGAGGTAGGTAGATTTCGTAGCTATGAGTTCTTGTTTAAGTGACGCTTCAGGTACCAATATGATTTTCCCTTCCTCATCAAGTTCTGGAAATATTGTTTGATCTGGAAGATTTTCACCTATAACCTTCTTTAAGCATGAAACATGGAAAATTGGATGCACTCGTGAAGAAGCAGGAAGCTCCAATTTGTATGCCATAGTACCAATCTTTTGCAACACCTTTTAAGGACCATATTACTTTGGCGATAATTTATTATCCTTCTTAGCTTGCTTGAGGGAAATTTATTTCTATGGTTGTAGGCATAAAAATACCCAATATCCTACATCAAAAATTCTTTCGCTTCGATGTTGATCTGCATGTTGTTTCATTCGATTTTGTGCCAAATTCAGGTTATCCTTTAAGAGTTGGAGAAATTCTTTTTGATGCTCAATGTGATCTTCCACTGCTTAAACCTTTGAATTTTCTCTTAAAGATGATGTGATTGATGGTGGATGATATCCATAAAGTGCCATAAATGGGGTCATTTTTGCTGCAGTATGGAAGGAAGTGTTATACCACCATTCAGCGAGAGGTAACCACTTGACCCATTGTGTTTGTTTGTCAGATACAAAACAACGAAGATATCCTTCCAAACATTTATTTACTATCTCAGTTTGACCATCAGATTGAGGATGATAAGATGAGCTATGAGCTAATTGAATACCCAAACAAGAAAATAACTCCGTCCAAAAATTTCCAGTAAAAATGGGATCTCTGTCGCTCACAATAACCCTTGGGTTTCCATGTAGCTTTTGAATTGTGCCCATAAATTTAGTAGCAACTATACTTGATTTAAATGGATGAGATAATGCACAAAAGTGTGCATACTTGGTAAGTCTATCAACTACCACCATGATGACACTCTTTCCTTCGGACTTAGGTAAACCTGTGATAAAATCCATTGAAATCTCCTCCCAACGTTGACTTGGAATGGATAAAAGTTGTAGAAGTCCTGGGGTCTTAATTGTTTCCACTTTATTCTGCTGGCAAACCAAACATTCCGCCACAAACTTTCGAATATCAGATTTAAGGCCATCCCAAAGAAATTCTTTCTTCACCCTGTGGTAAGTTTTTAAAAATCCTGAGTGTCCTCCTAAAGGAGAAGTGTGCAATTCCAGAAGAATCTTTTGTTTTAGTTGGGTATTCTTACAAAGATATAAGCGATCTTTGTACCATAAGGAATCATTTTTCCAACTAAATGTATCAGATGTACTAGGATCTTGCTGCAACTTTTGAATGAGTGTCCATACATCTTTGTCCTTCTTTCATTCATCTCTTGCTTCGGTTATCCAATCTGGTTGGATAATAGAAATGGCACAAAGAAATGCTTCCACCTCTTCATTCTTTCTTGAGAGTGCATCTGCAACAACATTAAGCTTTCCTTTTTGTAGATTATTTCAAAGTCATAACCCAACATCTTTGTGACCCATTTTTGCTGCTCTTATGAAGATAGTCTTTGTTCAAAAAAGTGTTTAAGACTATCATGATCAGTTTTTACCTTGAAGTGTCTTCCCATTAGGTAAGTTCGCCATTTCTTTAGTGCATGCAGTATTGCTAACATTTCCTTCTCATAAATAGGTTTCTGTAAATACTTTCCTTTTATTGGACAACTTTCAAAAGCAATGGGTCTTCCTTCCTGCATTAAAACTGCACCAATTCCATTTCCTGAGGCATCACATTCCACAATAAAGGTTTTTGTGAAGTCTGGCATAGCTAAGACCGGTGCTAGGCACATTGCCTCTTTAAGATGTTCAAAGGCCTTAGTTGCTTCAGGAGTCCATGAAAATGCATCTTTCTTCAATAATGTTGTTAGAGGTGCTGCTATTCTACCATAATTCTTAACAAACTTGCGATAATACCCTGTTAACCCGAGAAATCCTCGCAACTGCTTTATGGTTGTGGGGACTTTCCATTCCTTAATGGCTTTAATTTTGTTAGGGTCTACCTTAACACCCTCGTAAGATACAATATGACCCAGATATTCCACCTCTTGTACTCCAAAGAAACATTTGGATGTTTTTGCATATAATTATTTCTCCTGCAATAGTTTGAGCACCCTGTCAACATGTTGAACATGATCCTTCCAAGACCTGCTATAGATTAGTATATCATCAAAAATACTAGCACAAATTTTCTAAGGAAGGGTTTGAAAATGGAATTCATCAACCCTTGAAATGTAGAAGGTGCATTGGTAAGGCCAAAAGGCATGACCAAAAATTCATAATGACCCTCATGAGTTTGAAATGTTGTTTTGAGAATATCTTCAGTCTTCATTCTAATTTGATGATATCCTGAACGAAGATCCAACTTGGTAAAATAAATTTCTCCATGTAATTCATCCAATAATTCATCAATCACAGGAATGGGAAATTTATCTTTAATGGTGAGCTTATTGAGCTCCCTATAATCCGAACACATGTGCCATGATCCATCCTTCTTGTGTACCAATACTACAGGAGCAGAGAAAGAACTTTGACTAGGTTGAATTATACCCGCCTCTAACATTTCTGCAATCATATGTTCAATTTTTCTCTTTTGGAAGTAAGGATATCTATAAGGCCTGATGTTTGGAGGAACACTTCCTGAAATCAAATGAATAGCATGAACATGATCATGAATAGGTGGGAGTCCTTTGGGAGTTTCAAACACCTTGGAATGATTGTCCAAGACTTGTTGGAGATCTGCAGAAATAGATGATTTTGATGTTGGAACTTCTAGTGAGCATAGTTGTGCAATTACGCCTCGCTGTTCTTTCTTTAGAAGCTTTGTCATGACATTAGAGCTTATTATCCTTCCTGGCTTCCCCGCAATACCCCGTAATTCGACTTGCTTTCCTTCTGAAAAAAATTTCAAGAAAAGTTCTTGAAAATTAAAAGCTACCGTCCCCAAAGATTGTAACCATTGTACTCCTAGTACAACATCGGCACCTCCCATAGGAATGGAAAGCATTGGACTAGTCAATACATATTCCCCCATGGTTAGCTTGATATTATGGCATTTTCCAGAAAAATTTATAGTTCCTCCATTTGCAACCATCACTTGACATTCTGGTGCTGGGTATAGGAAACAATTTAATTCCTTGGCTACCTTACAATGAATAAAATTATGGGTGCTACCTGAATCAATCAACACTATTACCTTTTACTTCTTGATTTGTCCTTTTATCTTGAGAGTTTGAGGAGTGGTAATTCCTGCCAGTGCATTACACGATATGGTCGGATTCATTTCTTCCTCTTCTAGGGCTGGTTCCTGGTGTATATCCTCTTCTTGTTCATTTTCTTCTTCCTCTTCACAATCTATGTAAATAATTTCTTCTCAGCACACTTATGACCTTTAGTGTATTTGCTATCACAACTGTAGCAAAGCCCTTTTGCTCTTTTTTCTTCCAATTGTTGTGGTGTCAACCTTGTAGGTTGTGGAAATCTAGGCGTAGCAACACTTCCTTCTTTATAAAAGTGAGTGGTAGGCTTCCTTGTCACCATAATTTTACATTCAATTTTTCTTGCCAACCTGAATGCCTTCTCCAATGAATCAGGTTCCAAAACGCGAACTTCATGTTGGATGTTATCCTTTAAAGTACCTATGAATAGATCAATCATGTGTTCCTCTGGAATATCAGTTACCCTTATATTCAATTTTTGGAAGTCCTCAATGTGTTGCCCCACTAAACCCTTTTGTTTGAGATTTATCAATTGGCTAAAGAAGGTGTTGCTCTTTGTATCCTCATAATTTTCTATCATTTCCTCCGTAAAAATTGACCAAGTGACAATTTTTTTATGGGAGCAAAGCCATCGATACCATACAAATGTATTTTGTTCTAAATGTAAAGTTGAAATGCGTACCTTTTGTGTGTTTTGCACATTATTGAGATCAAAATATTGCTCCATTTGTAGTATCCATGTTACAGGATCCTTTCCATCAGACTTCCTCATATCCATTTTTGGAATATGGTGGTTCTTCCCTCCAACATTAGAGTTTATGAAATCACGATTAACATTTATTTTGTTCTCATCATGAGTTTCCTCTACTATCTTTTCACCATTAGGAAATATTTCTTATATCAACTTTGTCAAACCTTCCATGTCTGCTTTTAGATCATTCTTCATTTTTTCCATGTTGTCTTTCATTTCATCCATCTTATCTTCCATTCCAGCTTCCATGCCATCCATCTTAGCTTCCACGTCTTTCTTCAAAACATCCATCTTCAATTCCACGCCTTTCTTCAAAACTTCTATTTCATTTTTTGATGCTCTTTGCGAGAGCGAAATTTGTTGAACTTGCTCTTGTAATTTTGATATGCTATTGTTGATATTAATTATCTTCATGATCCTTAGTGATCCTTCTAAAGGCTTAAGAGTTCTTCATGATTATTTTAGGGGTCATTTGAGAATCCAATACTGATATCTATTCTACAATATTCCCTTGGAATCAATTCAACTTGATTCTTCAAACAAGACTTATGCAATTCAGAAAAAATGCACACCTTTTACTTGCTTTTGAGGAGCTCGATATTGAAATCGACTTATCTCTATACTTGCAAATCCTCAATATCTAAAATTCGGCCCTATAGTAGTACTCTGAAGCATATTTCAAATTCCATAGGTCTGAATTGATTTGGATTCTTCAAGGCAAATTTATGTCCAATCTTCCACAATGACCTAATTATGGACTGGTTCAGTAAAGTGAACTTGTACGACTTTCCACGTGTCATTGTTTCCTTCTTTGGCTTTGAAATTTATAGACATGAAACTACAGTCCATGTACTTCCAGTTACTTTTTACAGAATTCCAATCCGATGCTTAGAGAGAGAGTTATGAATATTTTCCCACGATCACCTCTTTGAGATGAAATTTGGGAGTCTGAAAAAGATCTAACTTCCACAGATCATATCTCCAAAAATATTGTGAACCAAGCTCTAAAATTTTGCGATGATGTTCCACAGGATTTTTTCTTCGCACTCTAAAAATTTTAGCTTCTGTACCTTCATAGAAAAAGAATTTATAGTGAAAACACCGCGATGACCTGTTTAAGTGAAATTCAGGAGCCTACAAAAAGCCATAACTTCCACAGATCATATCTCCGAAAATATTTCGAATCAAGCTTTGAAATTTTGCAATGATGTTCTTCAGGATTTTGGCTTCGCACTCTAAAAATTTCAGCTTTTGAACCTTCGTAGACAAAAATTTGTAGCGAAAATTCCACGATAACTTGTTTGGAGCAGCGAAACCCTAGAATCCAAAGCTCTAATACCAAATGTTGTGAAACCAGCTCCAAAAATAGAAGAAAAGAGATATCAATGCCTTAGAAATAAGCCAATTCAAGGGGGGAAACCTCCAATACATTACATAAATGAACAATTCTTAGATGATACAAATTACAAAACCTCCTTTCTATATAGAGGAGTCCATGGGGCCACAATGTAATCCTAGCCGACCTAATAATAATAATTTAAGGGCACAATAATAACAATATGGGGGTTAAAGGGTACAATAATAACAATAAGGGGGTTACACTAACAACAATAAGGGACTATACTAGTAATATAGGGACCTAACACTCATTTACTCCCTCTCAAATATAGATGATATTATGGACTTCCTTTCTATTTGGGAAGATAATACCACAAGCCTTATAGCTTGTATTTATAAGAGTATCAACTACTTATTCTTCATAGCTACATGGATCCCTCTTTTCTTCGCATCACTTTTATTGAGTTTTCTTCCATCCATGGTATCATGGAGCCATATTTACTCTTAAATCTTGTGACAATATCCATGTCATCTATCTTTCTTATCAATTTCATCATATATCAATTAATTACATTGATCCTTTCCAAAATTCAAGATAATCATAGATTCTACATGAAATTGATCTCCCATGTTGATCTTCAAGCTATATTCTCTCACTACTACCTTTCAATCTCAAGATGAATATATCTTGACTTCATAATTGTTAGGTATCTTATGTTGATCTTGCCTCAACATTCTTCATGTATTCCATCAATATCTTTCCAGATAGCAAATGATACTATGTTAACCAGGTAAACAATAACATTTAAAGTTAGACTTACCTCATCATGATTACTTCCTCATTAAGCATCAACATCCTCATAGTCCATCTCTATTCGAATCTTTCTTCATGCATCAAATCTCCCAATGATCATACTTGATTACCAAGTTAGAACTTTTCTTTAAGATATTACACTGGATATTAATCATTATTCTACATAATCTAGAGAAAGTCTTACTTATTTATTCATCTTTGAGTAAGTAAAATTATTCCCTTTTAAAAATCACATAATCATACAAATCATCTTACAATATTATTCACATATGATTCTTATCCAAGATTTACTTTCAATATGCATTCCTATGCTTCTTAATCCATCATCTAACAATATATCTCATAATAATCTTGCATCCTGACCCATTACATTCCTTCATCCCTTTAACAATATCGTTTCCATAATATATGGAATGTATACTAACCTTGTCATAATGTTTCTTCCAAGAACCATCCAAAGTGATGGTTCTTACAGGATCATGATGATCCACCTTAGCAAGATGACTACCTCTAACATAACATTAGATAATGTGTGGATGAACAATATGAAAAATGGTCTATCTATCTTTAAAGACTAGATGATTTATACAAAGAAACCTAACCAAGTAGACTCTAAGTATGTTACTATCACATGCTTCTATGATTCCATACATTATAAAGATTCTTCTATAGTAAACAACACTACATATTGTCCTAAAGAAAAGACCAACTTCACAAAGAACCTAAAAGACATGTGCCTTATTTAATTAAAAATATCTTTCACATCTTCTTTCTTTGGCTTCTTCTTACATTCTCCCATTTCTTCAACTATGTGAGCCTCGCTTCTTTCCTTTATTTTTTTTTTGTTCTACTTGTTTGGGTAGTCCCTCTTAAAGTGTCCATACTCATTTCATTTGAAGCATTGAACCTTGGACATATATTTCTTCTCGAACTTCCCAAACTTTCCATTTTTTAGCTTCTTGACTCTAGCTATAAGGCTTCAGATTGTTCATCTAATCCAATGTCATCATTTTCCTTGATCCTAGTCTCTTCCAAAATGCATTGAGCACATAACACATCAAAAGGAGTTGAGTCTTTATTAGAGTAGATGCTTGTTGCAAATATACTCCATTCTGGTGGCAATGCATTCATTACACAAATAGTCATTTTCTAATCATAAATTGTTTCTCCAAGCCAATGCAAGTGATATCTTAATTGATACATATTCATTAGAAAGGATGCCATGTCCTCATCCTTTTATTTCTTCATTCCATATAGCTTGTTCCTCAAAGACATATTTTTTCCTAATGTATTCATATATTACAAATTCACTAGCTTGTCATACATAGCCTTGGAAGTTTTTAAATTTACAATAAATGGAACAAGATGATCCTTAATGGATTCAATGATGATCATTTGTGCCCTTACTTCACCTTTATTATATTTTTCTATTTCCTGAGTCTTTTCTTTTCTAGGTTCAGTAATTTCACCAGTAACATATTCCATCACTTCATGTTATCTAAGTTTCGGGTCAATTATTTTCTTCCATGCTAAGAAATTTGACAAGCCAACAAGCTTATCGTTTTCCTTGCAGAAAGAACCCATATGACCTACAGATTCAAACATAAATTAATAATATGATACTTACTCAATGATCAAGAGTCTTCTCTTTCTGATGGTGTCTCCAACTACCTTGAGGCTTTCAATATATTCAGATAGACTTCAATAATGTCCTCCAAAAATGATGACACCAAAATCCTTTTATGCTTCCTTCAGGGAGGTCTACCAATGAGCCTTCAACTAGATACTTTGATCAAGAGAGAATAACATCCTTCTTGTAGTCTTATTCTTCAACATTTCTTCTAATGAGACCATTCTTCTAGATAAATAGGTATTCCTTTTCCCCTTAGAAAAAATTTCTTATGTCCATAAGATAATCCTTCCAGATTCCTACTTGTTCACCTTAGCTTTGATACCATGTTGGAAAATGCAAAGTGGCAGCTATTAATTCAATTTTTCCTTAACATTAATAATTTCTTGTGAACTTTATTATTCTTCTTATGTTTATTTATTAGGTCTTTTTCATCAAACAAATATCAAGATAAAAATAAAAGTACAGTGGACACAAAAGTTAGGCTCTAATTTAGTGAAAAACCCTTCCAATGGGAAAACTCATGAAATCTTCTCTTATTATAGAATCTGCTTCAAATGAGACAACAAAACCCAAATCCTAGACCAAGATTCACTTTATCACAACTCAATCCTACACCAACCAGCTTCTAGCCACAACTTCAACCCTATAATTTTGTCTTACTCCTTCGACCTGCAACTTCGAACTACAGGAGCCCTAATCCAACAATGAAACAATTATTCAAGGGACCTTCCTTTGAGTAAAAAAATATCTTCCAAAGTCAACAAAATCATTTCCATGAACTTTTTGGTTGGTATACCAACAACCTAGAAGGGACATGACTACCTATTTTTGGTAGTTGATAGGTTTAACAAGTTGTGTGTTTTAATGCCCTTTAAAAATACCATCAATGGGAAGAAGCAACGAACTTGTTAGTTGGAAAGAAACAACGAACTTGTTCTTTGGAAAAGTTTGGGTGCATTTTGGGATATCAAGGAGCATCATTTCATATAGAGATACAATATTTCTCAATTCGTTATGGACTACATTATGGGAGAAGATGGTGTGAAGTTGAAGAGATCTACAAAATTCCATCCATAGACAAATGGGCAGACATAATTAGTCAACAAGACTTTGGTGCAACTTTTGAGGGATAAAAAAAGAAGCATCTAAATACCTAGGATGAAAATCTAGTATATATACAAAATTATTACAACAGAGTAGACCACACTTCTACAGGAAAGTCCTCATTTGAAACTTGTTTTGGATATTTTCCGCCTGCACCTTTAGACATTTCATATGGGAAGCAAGGAGGAGTGAGGGAAGATCTTACAAGATACACCTTGAGGGATAAATTTTTTATAGATAATATGAGGTGGATCCATCTATAAGTTCAAGAGACACCATATAAGTCATAGGAGAAATATAAGGCTAGCCAGGATCAACATAGAACAAAGAAATCGTTCAAGGTGGGAGATAAAGTCCACCTACAATTGAAGAAGGAGAGGCTATAGGGGCTTGGTTATAAAATAAAGGCTCTGAGGTATGGTCCCTTTGATTCATTAGAGAAGGTTGGTGATAATTCCTATTGAAATAATTTACCACCATATATGTGCATTTACTTAGTTGTGAATGTAGAGAAATTGAAACTCTATGAGCCTTCTACGTTATATCAAGTAGAGGAATAAGTACTAGCTTCTGTGGAGGATTTGGTACTAGATGCTCATGCATAGTTGATAGAAGACATATTTTTTCAGAAGAGGTCCAGAACTACAAGACAGAGGAAAAATGACCTTTGGAAGATTAGGTTGAAAGGACAACTTCCATGAGAAGTTAAATGGTACACTAGAGAGAAGATGAAGGAAACATTTCCTCACCTTATTCATTTGAAGCTCTTGGGAACCAAAATATTCCCAAAATGGGGAGATGTGATCCATATTATATTATTATATTTTTTTCATCCATATCGATGCTTTTAGAGTGGACATAGTGGAGGAATCAAGTCGCATGACCATTTTTACTCGTGGGACCCAGTTTGGAAAAAAAAAGGTTTAGAACCTTCTGGAAGCATTTTGAGCCATCAAATGAAATTTTTTGGGGGGTAAATTTTTGTTTCTTAAATACAACACCTTTTTTTCCGATTTTACACACAAAGGCCTTTCCAATGAGCCAAAGTCTGTATGTGTGTATGTGAAATTTATGCCACGAAGAAGTTGACCTTCCTCTTTTTACCACCATACTTTGAGAGGATGCAATGTCAGCCCCCAATATTCATGGACAAGGGGCTATCCATATGATTATGATGTAGAAGAATATAGAAGATTCAATATTGTAACTTTAGTTAAGAGTTGAGATAGTCAACCCTAACCACTAATAGGGCTATCAGGTTGTGTTATAACAGGGCCACTAGGAGGAAAAGGGATTCCATTATTTCAAGTGATTTTTTTCCAAAACTAAGAAAAAATAGCCAAGAGGGATAGCAGGTAGAGGAAACAAATATTATTTGTTTTTTGTAGTAGCCCATGGGCCACAATCCATACTTCTTTGTACTCACAACCATATTTCCATTCAAAGAAAGAGAGCAGAGTAAACTCACCCTGCAGTTGAGTTTTCTCCCGAAAGGGTTTCCCAGAGCATATCTTGTATTAGATGTGTTGTTGAAATTGGCAACAAGAAAAATTGAAAATTTCATCTATAAATGGCACCCATAAATGGTACCATAGGGGGCTTCTGATTTAATTTTCCCTCAATTAAATTGGAAGAAAAATTGTAATTTCATATCATGACAACTTGTATTAGTTAATTGAGTCAGGAAGGCTTAGTTAGCTTAGGAAATTCAAGTTAGAGGTCAGAGAGGAGGCATGTATATTTCTCCCATGATTTTATGGGGTCCAGTTAGAGTAATTTGTGAGTTTTAATTAGTTAACTAAATTAATTGAGTTAAAATTAGTTTAACTAGTTCTAACTGAGAGATGAGGTAGTGAGAGGTCTAGTTAATTAAATATGATTTAATTCACAAGTAGTGATTAATCATTTAACTGATAATTCACTATAAATATTTGTTTCATGTCAGTTCTAAGAAAGGACCAGTTTAGTTTGAGGTTAAATGGAAGCTAACTATCAGTTGTATAATTAGAAAATTGTACAGGTCATGCATGAGGTCATCGGGAAGCCTTTGATGAATTTAAAAATCCTTAATTTGGGTTTTCCTAATTAATAGGGGCTCAATTAGCCCATGAATGTGTAAGCAAGGCCAGTCAGGCCTAGGCAAGCAAAAGGTTACTTAGATAAAAAAATCCAAATTCGAGGAGGATCAAAATGAGTCAGTCAACAAAGTGCAGAGGTTTCTCGGTGTGAGGAATACAATTGTATTGTTTCATGGTCTTGAATTTATGCAATATACAGTTCGTGGGGTTTTGAGCAATTTATTTCCCCAGATACTTCTTGTGTTGTGTGATTGAATGTCTATTTCTCTTACTTTTTATGTGATTGCACGATCGTGTTTTGTTTCTGCAAATTGTAGAAGGATTCAGTATTTTGTTTTAGTACATTACAAGATAGTTTGAACCCCATTTTTAGTTTCTACATGTGTGTGTGTGTGTGTGTGATTTTATATTTTCCTTCTCTATTTCTGCATAATTTTAAATTCGCATGCATGCATTATTAACAATAAATATACAAATCCAAAAATCTAACAAAACTGTAATAGTGTATAATTTCATATTTTAAATATAATATTATCATATCTATTGTGATGACCTATCCATTTTAATACCCACATCAGTTTACAGATCACTTATGCTCTAAAGGCTTCTTAATTGTTCAATTGTTTTCACGGCAAAGTGTTAACAAATATCTCAATGAAGGGCCATAGTTTTAGGGTAGAGTTTGGGTCTTTATTATCCCTTCGTTTCCAGAGTTTGATGCTAGTAGCATGGTGGTAACAACGATATCAGTTTGAGTGAGGTTTCAAAACCTCCCTCTTCCTTTTTTCGACCACAAGGTCATGGAGGACATCAAAAATACTTTGGGGAAATTCAAAAAAATGGACTTGGACAAAAAAACAAAAGGAACTTTTACTTTTGTTGGATATGTGTAGAGATCGATCTTAGCAAGGGTTTTCATGATCGTCTACTCTTAAAACATGAAATTTTTTAATGGACACATGTATTATATTATGACAACGGGACATTCATATGAAAACATTGCTTTCAAACATGACACCTATAGAATACATGTCCACAAGCTAAAATGGGCCCAAAAAATAAAAAGAGGCAGACCTCAAAGCAAAGGGGATGGCAATTCCCTAACACCTCTAAAGAAGAAGATGAAGAATCTGAGGAACTAACTCAAAAAATAGAAGCACATACTCAACCTGAAAACAACACAAAATGGAGATGGAGGGGCTCAGTCAGGAACAATGGAAATTTGTTAGAAGGGACCTGAAATAACATAGATCATAATAGCTAAGTAGAGTAAAATGAAGGCATCCACAAAAACTAAAACGGGTGGCATAAAGAGACCCCCTGTATATGAGAGCTCAGACTGTGATATGGAAATCCCCTAGTAGGTGGATTAAAATAAAATGGCAATAGTGAGAGCAGCTCCCAATCAAGGTTTTTGGTGAAAGGTGGAGAAAAAGAAGGGTAGAAAGGGGAAACTAGGTGATTGTTATCACACTTAGCCCTGAAAATTTATGAAATTTTATATTTTTTCCTATTTTTCTTAATGTGCATAAACCAATAAGTTGATATGATCAAATTATTTTGAACATCTGCAAAAATATAATTTTTTTCTCCAAATAAAATTGCAATTTTTATTTAAAAATGATAAAAAAATCATTATTATGTTAATAAAATTTAGTTACTTTTTTATACTAAGAATTTGTTTCTATTTCTGGAAATTATAATATTAGATATACTTTGCATGTTGTAGTTTTTTATTAGGGAAATAAAATAAGTGGAAATGCATCAAATTCTTGTTCTATAGAGTCTTAAATTCAAGATACCACACAAAAATCACAGAAGGACTGTGTCTAAAACCAAAAACTTATAACTCACGGTCAAACTTAGATTGATAAATTGAATATGGAAAAAGATAACAATTAAATTTAGGGAATAACATGAAGACTAATTATTGTCAAATGGATTCACCTCTATGGGTTTTTTACCCTTCTAAGTGGATAAGTTCAATGGAAAGATGTGAGATTTATTGGTGCAACAAGGAATTCATAAGGAATTCGATGGCAAAAGAAAGAAACCCGTGAGTATGAAAAATTATGACTACAAATATATGGATGTAAGATCTCTTAGCACCATTAAATTGATTTGGGAAAATGATGTTCTTTTTAATATTATTGGAGAGGAAACAACATCAGGCTTATGGAGTATAATAGGGTGTCTTTATATGACAAAATACTTGGCAAACAAAATCCATATGAAATATGAAAATTTATAGTTTATGAATAAAAGAATATGCAAAAATTATTTATTATTTTAATGTATTTAATATTCTTATATGTTATTTCACAAGTATGGATGTAAATATTGATAATGAAGATCAGGCAGTCACATTATTGTGTTTATTGCATGAATCTTGGAACCACCTAATCATTTCTATTATGTTTAATACAACTAAAATTTTTGAATTATATGATTCTATTGTAGGAGCATTGTTATCTAAAGAGTTTTGGAGGAAGTCCAGTATATAAATCTCCATACCAAAGAAATAATGGTTAGGGTTTGATCCAAAGAAAACAGAGAGAAGTTGAGAGTGTTAGGTCCCTATATTACTAGTATAGTCCCTTATTGTTGTTAGTGTAACCCCCTTATTGTTATTATTGTACCCTTGTAACCCCCATTTTTTTATTATTGTGCCCTTAATTTATTATTGTTAGGTCAGCTAGGATTACATTGTGGCCCACTAGGATTACATTATGGCCCCATGGACTCCTATATATAGAAAGGAGGTTTTGTAAATTGTATCATCCAAGAATTGTTCATTTATGTAATGTATTGGAGGTTTCCCCCTCGAAGTGGCTTATTTCTAAGGCGTTTATATATTTTTATTCTATTTTTGGAGCTGGTTACACAACATTTGGTATCAGAGCTTGGGATTCTAGGGTTTCGCTGCTCCAAACAGGTCATCGTGGTATTTTCGCTATAAATTTTTTTCTACGAAGTTTTAGAAGCTGAAATTTTTGGGGTGCGAAGCTGAAATCCTGAGGAAGATTGTCTAAAAATTTCAGAGCTTGGTTCGCAATATTTTCGGAGATATCATCTGTGGAAGTTAGGTCGTTTTTCAAGCTCCTAAACAGGTCATCGTGGAATTTTCGCTATAAAAATTTTCTACGAAGGTTCAGAATCTGAACTTCGTATGGTGTGAAGCTGAAATCCTAAGGAAATTCGTCAAAACATTTCAGAGCTTGGTTCGCAATATTTTTGGAGATATGATCTATGGAAGGTAGTGCTTTTTCAGGCTCCTGAATTGCATCTCAAAGAGGTGATCGTGGGAAAAGTTCAATAACTCTCTCTCTCTGGGAAGTGGATTTGAGTGCCGTAAATGATTAATTCGCAATTACATGAGCGTGACTTTTTCTTGGAGGCACATCCAAATTCGAGACAAAAAGGAGAAAACGTTGACACGTGGCAAGTCCTACAAGTTTGCTCTACTGAACCAGTCCAGAATTAGGTCATTGTGGGAGATTGGACACAAATGTTTCTTGGGGAATCCAAATTAGATCAGACCTATGGGATTTTAAAGAAGCTTCATAGGGCTACTATAGGGCTGAATTTCAGATAGTGAATATTTTCAATTACGAGAGATAATCCAATTGCAATATCAAGCTCCTCAAAAGCAAGAAAAATGTGTGTATTTTTTTTACGAATTGCATAAGTATTGTTTGAAGAATCAATTTGAATTGATTCCAAGGGCATATTGTAGAATATATATCAGTATTGGGTTAAAAAAAATGCCTCGTAAAAATAATTCAACATGCATTACGCCTTCTGAAGGCTCTACTATGACTCATGAAGATGAAGAATTGCAACATGATCTATCAAAATTACAAGAGCAACTGCACCAAATTTCGCTCTTGCAAAGAGCAACAAAAAATGAAATGGATGTTTTGAAGAAAGGCATGGAAGTGAAGATGGACGGTTTGAAGAAAGGCGTGGAAGCTAAGATGGATGGCATGGAAGTGAAGATGGATGGTTTGAAGAAAGGCGTGGAAACTAAGATGGATGGCATGGAAGCTAATATGGATGACATGAAAGACAACATGGAAAACATGAAGAATGATCTAAAAGCAGACATCGAAGGTTTGACAAACTTGATACAATAAATGTTTCCTAATGGTGAAAAGATAGTATAAGAACCTCATGATGAGAACAAAATAAATGTTAATCGTGATTTCATAAACTCTAATGTTGGCGGGAAGAACCACCACATTCCAAAGATGGATATGAGGAAGTTTGATGGAAAGGATCCTCTAACATGGATACTACAGATGGAGCAATATTTTGATCTCCATAATGTGCAAAAAAGGTACACATTGCAACTTTACATTTAGAACAAAATACATTTGTATGGTATCGATGGCTTTTCTCCCATAAAAAAATTGTCACTTGGTCAATTTTTACGGAGAAAATGATAGCACATTATGAGGATACAAAGAGCAACACCTTCTTTAGCCAATTGATAAATCTCAAACAAAAGGGTTTAGTGGGGCAGCACATTGAGGACTTCCAAAATTGAATATAAGGGTAACTGATATTCCAGAGGAACACAGGATTGATCTCTTCATAGCTACTCTAAAGGATAACATCCAACATGAAGTTCGTGTTTTGGAACCCGATTCATTGGAGAAGGCATTCAGGTTGGCAAGAAAAGTTGAATGTAAAATTATGGCGACAAGGAAGCCTACCACTCAATTCTATAAAGAAGGAAGTGTTGCTACGCCTAGATTTCCACAACCTACAAGGTTGAAACCACAACAATTGGAAGAAAAAAAGAGCAAAAGGGCTTTGCTACAGTTGTGATAGCAAATACACTAAAGGTCATAAGTGTGCTGAGAAGAAATTATTTTACATAGATTGTAAAGAGGAAGAAGAAAATGAACAAGAAGAGGATATACACCAGGAACCAACCCTAGAAGAGGAAGAAATGAATCCGACCATATCGTGTAATGCACCGGCAGGAATTACCACTCCTCAAACTCTCAAGATAGAAGGACAAATCAAGAAGAAAAAGGTAATAGTGTTGATTGATTCAGGTAGCACCCATAATTTTATTCATTGTAAGGTAGCCAAGGAATTAAATTGTTTCCTATACCCAGCACCAGAATGTCAAGTGATGGATGCAAATGGAGGAACTATAAATTGCTCTGGAAAATGCCATAATATCAAGCTAACCATGGGGGAATATGTGTTGACTAGTCCAATGCTTTCCATTCCTATGGGAGGTGCCGATGTTGTACTAGGAGTACAATGGTTACAATCTTTGGGGACGGTAGCTTTTAATTTTCAAGAACTTTTCTTGAAATTTTTTTCAGAAGGAAAGGAAGTCGAATTACGGGGTATTGAAGGGAAGCTGAGAAGGATAATAAGCTCTAATGTCATGACAAAGCTTCTAAAGAAAGAACAACGAGGCGTAATTGCACAATTATGCTCACTAGAAGTTCCAACATCAAAATCATCTATTTCTGCACATCTCCAACAAGTCTTGGACAATCATTCCAAGGTGTTTGAAACTCCCAAAGGACTCCCACCTATTCGTGATCATGATCATGCTATTCATTTGATTCCAGGAAGTGTTCCTCCAAACATCAGGCCTTATAGATATCCTTACTTCCAAAAGAGCGAAATCGAACGTATGATTGCAGAAATGTTAGAGGCGGGTATAATTCAACCTAGTCAAAGTTCTTTCTCTGCTCCTGTAGTATTGGTACACAAGAAGGATGGATCATGCCGAATGTGTCCGGATTATAGGGAGCTCAATAAGCTCACCATTAAAGATAAATTTCCCATTCCTGTGATTGATGAATTATTGGATGAATTACATGGAGCAATTTATTTTACCAAGTTGGATCTTCGTTCAGGATATCATCAAATTAGAATGAAGACCGAAGATATTCCAAAAATAACATTTCGAACTCATGAGGGTCATTATGAATTTTTTGTCATGCCTTTTGGCCTTACCAATGCACCTTCTACATTTCAAGGGTTGATGAATTCCATTTTCAAACCCTTCCTTAGAAAATTTGTGCTAGTATTTTTCGATGATATACTAATCTACAGCAGGTCTTGGAAGGATCATGTTGAACATGTTGACAGGGTGCTCAAACTATTGCAGGAGAAACAATTATATGCAAAACATCCAAATGTTTCTTTGGAGTACAAGAGGTGGAATATCTGGGTCATATTATATCTCACGAGGTTGTTAAAGTAGACCCTAACAAGATTAAAGCCATTAAGGAATGGAAATTCCCTAAGACAATAAAGCAATTGCGAGGATTTCTCGGGTTAACAGGCTATTATCGTAAGTTTGTTAAGAATTATGGAAGAATAGCAGCACCTCTAACAACATTATTGAAGAAAGATGCATTTTCATGGACTCCCGAAGAAACTAAGGCCTTTGAACATCTTAAAGAGGCAATGTGCCTAGCACCGGTCTTAGCTACGCCAGACTTCACAAAAACCTTTATTGTGGAATGTGATGCCTCAGGAAATGGAATTGGTGCAATTTTAATGTAGGAAGGAAGACCCATTGCTTTTGAAAGTCGTCCAATCAAAGGAAAGTATTTACAAAAACCTATTTATGAGAAGGAAATTTTAGCAATACCGCATGCACTAAAGAAATGGCGAACTTACCTAATGGGAAGACACTTCAAGGTAAAAACTGATCATGATAGTCTTAAACACTTTTTGGAACAAAGACTATCTTCAGAAGAGCAGCAAAAATGGGTCACGAAGATGTTGGGTTATGACTTTGAAATAATCTACAAAAAAGGAAAGCTTAATGTTGTTGCAGATGCACTCTCAAGAAAGAATGAAGAGGTGGAAGCACTGCTTTGTGCCATTTCTATTATCCAACCAGATTGGATAACTGAAGCAAGAGATGAATGGAAGAAGGACAAAGATGTATGGACACTCATTCAAAAGTTGCAGCAAGATCCTAGTACATCCGATACATTTAGTTGGAAAAATGATTCCTTATGGTACAAAGATCGCTTATATCTTTGTAAGAATTCCCAACTAAAACAAAAGATTCTTCTGGAATTGCACACTTCTCCTTTAGGACACTCAGGATTTTTAAAAACTTACCACAGGGTGAAGAAAGAATTTTTTTGGGATGGCCTTAAATCTGATATTCAAAAGTTTGTGGCGGAATGTTTGGTTTGCCAGCAGAATAAAGTGGAGATAATTAAGACCCCGGGACTTCTACAACCTTTATCCATTCCAAGTCAGCGTTGGGAGGAGATTTCAATGGATTTTATCACAGGTTTACCTAAGTCTGAAGGAAAGAATGTCATCATGGTGGTAGTTGATAGACTTACCAAGTATGCACACTTTTGTGCTTTATCTCATCCATTTAAAGCAAGTACAGTTGCTACTACATTTGTGGACAGAATTCGAAAGCTACATGGAAGCCCAAGGGTTATTGTGAGCGACAGAGATCCCATTTTTACGGGAAATTTTTGGACAGAGTTATTTTCTTCTTTGGGTACTAAATTAGCTCATAGCTCATCTTATCATCCTCAATCTGATGGTCAAACTGAGATAGTAAATAAATGTTTGGAAGGATATCTTCGTTGTTTTGTATTCGATAAACAAACACAATGGGTCAAGTGGTTACCTCTCGCTGAATGGTGGTATAACACTTCCTTCCATACTGCAGCAAAAATGACCCCATTTATGGCACTTTATGGATATCATCCACCATCCATCACATCATATTTAAGGGAAAATTCAAAGGTTCAAGCAGTGGAAGATCACATCGAGCATCAAGAAGAAGTTCTCCAACTCTTAAAGGATAACCTGAATTTGGCACAAAATCGAATGAAACAAAAGGCAGATCAACATCGCAGCGAGAGAAGTTTTGATGTAGGAGATTGGGTATTTTTACGGCTACAACCATACAAACAAATGTCCCTCAAGCAAGCTAAGAAGGATAATAAATTATCACCAAAGTACTATGGGCCTTACAAGGTGTTGCAAAAGATTGGTTCTATGGCATACAAATTGGAGCTTCCTGCTTCTTCGCGAGTACATCCAGTTTTCCATGTTTCATGCTTAAAGAAGGTTATAGGTGAAAATCTTCCAGTTCAAACAATATTGCCAGAACTTGATGAGGAAGGAAAAATCATATTGGAACCTGAAGCGGTCATGGAAACAAGAACTCGACAACTACGTAATCGATCAATTTCAGAGTATCTCATCAAGTGGAAGAACTTACCCACTGAAGATTCTACATGGGAGGATGAGAATTTTATACAGAAGCACCCAGAGCTACTCAAGCGTTGAGGACAACACTTTTTTGAAGGAGAGGGGCATGTTAGGTCCCTATATTACTAGTATAGTCCCTTATTGTTGTTAGTGTAACCCCGTTATTGTTATTATTGTACCCTTGTAACCCCCATTTTGTTATTATTGTGCCCTTAATTTATTATTGTTAGGTCGGCTAGGATTACATTGTTGCCCACTAGGATTACATTATGGCTCCATGGACTCCTATATATAGAAAGGAGGTTTTGTAACTTGTATCATCCAAGAATTGTTCATTTATGTAATGTATTGGAGGTTTCCCCCTCGAAGTGGCTTATTTCTAAGGCGTTGATATCTCTTTTCTTCTCTTTTTGGAGCTGGTTACACAACAGAGAGCTACATTAAGACCTAAGTCAAAATGAAAGAATGGTTAACTACAATATTAGTACTATAATAAATTAAGTTATCTCAAGAAATATTGTTAGAAGAGGTAGGAATCCAAGAAATACTCCAAAAAGGAAGCAAATCCAGTTGAAACAAGTATAGGTATGGTTGATGAATTTTTCTCTATTTCTAATATCCCATAATACTATGAAGAATGATTACTTGATTCTAGTGCTTCACATTAGATATTTCAACATAGAAGTTGTTTTTATCAAGCTATTAATGGTGGTATTATTCTTATGGGAGATAATGTTTACCGTAAGGTTTTTTGGGTTGGAACAATTAATATGAAATTTTTTATGGTATCATTGACAAATGTAAGACATGTAAATTATCTCAAAAATAATTTAATTTCTTTTATAGTTTTGAATTTTGGAGGTTGCAAATTTATAAGTCAATGTGGAGCATTGAATGTGCACAAGAGTGCTTTGGTGGATATGAAGGCCACAAAGACTGAAAATGCTTTACGACCTATAACATAATACTCAATTAAATCAAGAAACGATGGTATTTGAGGATGTAAATGAATCTACTCATTTATGAATTTAACAATTGGGTCATATGAGCGAGAAAGGGATATTTATACTAATAAATTGCATATTACTTTCATAATTAAAATATTTGAATTTTAGTTTTTGCAAACATCTTATCTTTGGAAATTAATGTCACAAAAGAATTTTTAAGTAGATACTCACACTAGTAAATGTATTCTATATTACATCCATTCAAATGTTTGGAGGCCATCCCCTATAGTTTCTTTTGGAGGATCACCATATTTGTGTAACATGTATAGACAATTTCTCTAGAAATGTGTGGGTCTCTATCCTAAAATGAAAAGATGGCGTGTTTAATGTATTTAGTTAATTTAGATTTTTGGTTGAAAAAAGAATATACAAGACAATAAAATGCTTAAAATAGAAAATAGGGGCAAGTTCATATCTTTGGAATTTAAAACTTATTCCAAAGAAGTTGTGATCAAAAGGCATAGAACCACAATATACACTCCCTAGAAAAATGGTGTGGTAAAACTCATGAACAAGACTCTTATAGGAAAAGCAAAGAACATGTTCATCAGTTCCAATTTCACACAAGAGTTATGGAAAAATCCATCACTATTTCCTTCTATGTAGTAATTCAATCACCACAAGTTGTAGTAAACTGTAAAATTCTCGAAGAAGTATGGATATGTCATCTTCATGATTACTCCAAAAAAAAAATTGAGAAGCTTATGTTCCTACTCTTGAAACTTGTATTTTGAGTTACAACCAAAATCAACTAAGTATGTCTTTGTTGGTTATCATGATGTATTTAAGGGATATATATTGCGGGATCCTATTTCCTATAAATTCATTATTGGTAGAGATGTAGTATTTAATTAATCTTAACTCATTAAATCAAACATTGCAAAAGTTTATATGAAACATGAAAAAGTAATACTAAATCAACAAATTTAGTTGGAGACTTAACCATAAATAAAATATAGGAAGCAAGAAGAAGCTTTTGATGATAAAGAAGTTGTGCATGTTGAAAATATTAAGGAATATGAAAATTCCATAATCAACACAAAGTAGATATACATGAGATATAAATTTGCGTAAGAGGTATATTGGTTTTGTTCAATCTAGTGCTTTGATTACTAATGATGGGGAACCTTCTTCTTATTAGGAAGAAAAATATGATATTAAAAGAGCTAAATAGAAAATGAAAATGAAAAAAGAGAAGGGGCGCATTGGAGGAAAAACAAAATCGAGACCAAGTAGAACTTCCAAAATATAGAAAAGTTGTTGGGTGTAAGTGGATCTACAAATTAAAGAAAGGTGGTGATGGTGGTGTTTCTATTGTATTAGCACTAATTGCTTTAGTTGATCTTGAGCTATATATCAATTAGATGTTAAAACAACATTTTCCCATGGATATTTAGATAAGGAAATATGTATAAAACAACTAGAAGGATTTGTTCAATATCATAAAATAAAGTTTGTTTGCAAGCTCAAGAATTCATTGTATGGTCTAAAACAATCTCCTAGGCAATGGTACAAGAAGTTTTATTCCTTCATGGTAAGCCAAGATTATACTAGAGGTGAGTATGGCCACTATGTTTACTTCAAACGTTTCAGCAGTATATTCATTATCTTGGTTTTATATGTTGAGGATATGCAAGTTGCAAGAAAAAACATGTTTAATATTAACAGGTTTAGTTGGACAAGACTTTTGATATGAAGGAACTAGGAGCAACAAAACAATTTTTCGACATAGAAGTACATTAAGACAAAAAAAATGGTAAGCTCAATATATCTCAAGTATTTGGAGAAAATTCTTGTGAAATGTGGTATGAATAATGTGAAACCTATAAATACCCCTTTAGATTCCCATTTTATTTTTTCTTCAAGTTTATGTCCTAGTATTGAAGAAAAAAATGATTATGTGTCTTGTGTACCATATGCTAGTGCAATAGGAAGTTTAATGTATGTGATGGTATGAACTAGACCAAATATTTCACCCTTTGTTGGTGTTTTCTATAGATATATGACAAATATAGGTAGAGAGAATTAGAAAACAATGAAATGGGTACTTTAGTGTCTTATAGGCACAAGTGATTATTGCATCCCCTTTAATGGTTGTAGTGACTCTATCTTTGGTTATGTTGATTCATATTTTGCAAGTGATTTTGGCAAGAGGATATCCACTTTAGGTTGTCTCTTTAATCTTGCGGAGGATCTATCCGTTGGATGTTAAAGCTTCAAAAAAAAGAATATATGATTGTCTCACATGCATGTAAAGAGACAATTTGGTTAAGGGGTCGTTTGCATGAATTTGGAAAAATGTTGAACAGTTTAAATGTGTTCTTTGATAGTCATAGTGCCATGTTTTTTTCTATCAATATAGAATCTCATTGTAAAACTATGCATATTGATATTAAATGTGATTTTGTAACACATGTTATTGGTGGAGGTTGATTAGCGCTTAAGAAAGTCTATACTCAAGAAAATTATGCAAACATACTTACGGAACATATACTATTAGAGAAGTTGTGTGGAGTTTGGCTTGTATTGGCTTATAGAAAATGTGATGAATGAACTTGGACAATATATCAAGTAAATTGTTGTCAAGATGGAGATTATTGATGTTAGGTCCCTATATTACTAGTATAGTCCCTTATTTTTGTTAGTGTAACCCCCTTATTGTTATTATTGTACCCTTGTAACCCCCATATTGTTATTATTATGCCCTTAAATTATTATTGTTAGGTCAGCTAGGATTACATTGTGGCCCCATGGACTCCTATATATAGAAAGGAGGTTTTGTAATTTGTATCATCCAAGAATTTTTCATTCATGTAATGTATTGGAGGTTGCCCCCTCAAAGTGGCTTATTTCTAAGGCGATGATATCCCTTTTATTCTATTTTTGGAGTTGGCTTCACAACATTTGGTATCAAAGCTTTGGATTCTAAGGTTTCGCTGCTCTAAACAGGTCATCGTGGCATTTGCACTATAAATTTTTTCTACGAAGGTTCAGAATCTGAAATTTTTAGGGTGTGTAGCCAAAATCCTGAGGAAACTCATCACAAAATTTCAGAGCTTGGTTCGCAATATTTTCGGAGATATTATCTGTGGAAGGTAGTGCTTTTTCAGGCTCCCGAATTTCATCTCAAAGGGGTGATCGTTTGAAAATATTCATAACTCTCTCTCTGAGCACCAGATTGGAATGCCATAAAAATTGGTCGCAAGTACATGGACTTTAGTTTCTTTTCAATCAATTTCAGAGCCGAAGGAAGAAACAGTGACACGTGGCAAGTCATACAAGTTTTCTCTACTGAACTAGTCCATAATTAGGTCATTGTGGAAGATTGGACATAAATTTTCCTTGGAGAATCCAAATCAGGTCAGACCTGTGGAATTCAAAAGAGAATTCAGAGGGCTACCTCAGTGCCGAATTTCAGATATTGAAGAGCCGAAATCATAGAGTTAATCCAATTTCAATATCGAGCTCCTAAAAAGCAAGAAAAAGGTGTGTATTTTTTTTCTGAATTGCATAAGTCTTGTTTGAAGAATCAATTTGAATTGATTACAAGGGCGTATTGTAGAATAGATATCAGTATTGGGTTCTAAAAAATGCCTCGTAAAAATAATTCAACACCCATTAAGCCTTCAGAAGGCTCTACTATGACTCATGAAGATGAACAATTGCAATGTGATGTATCAAAATTATAAGAGCAAGTGCACCAAATTTCGCTCTTGCAAAGAGCAGCAAAAAATGAAATGTAAGTTTTGAAGAAAGGCGTGGAAGTGAAGATGGATGGTTTGAAGAATAATATGGATGGTTTGAAGAAAGTCGTGGAATCTAAGATAGATGGCATGGAAGCTAGCATGGAATCTAAGATGGATGACATGGAAGCTAAGATCGATGAAAAAATGGAAAACATGAAGAATGATCTAAAAGCAGACATGGAAGGTTTGACAAAGTCGATACAAGAAATGTTTCCTAATGGTGAAAATATAGTAGAGGAAACTCATGATGAGAACAAAATAAATGTTAATCGTGATTTCATAAAATCTAATGTTGGCGGGAAGAACCACCATATTCCAAAAATGGATATGAGGAAGTTTTATGGAAAGGATCCTGTAACATGGATACTACAGATGGAGCAATATTTTTATCTCCATAATGTGCAAAACACACAAAAGGTACGCATTGCAACTTTACATTTAGAACCAAATACATTTGTATGGTATCGATGGCTTTGCTCCCGTAAAAAAATTGTCACTTGGTCAATTTTTACGGAGGAAATGATAGCACATTATGAGGATACAAAGAGAAACACCTTCTTTATCCAATTGATAAATCTCAAACAAAATGGTTTAGTGGGGGAGCACATTGAGGACTTCCAAAAATTGAATATAAGGGTCACTGATATTCTAGAGGAACACAAGATTGATAAATGATATTCCAGAGGAACATAGGTACTTTAAAGGATAACATCCAACATGAAGTTCGCGTTTTGGAACCTGATTCATTGGAGAAGGCATTCAAGTTGGCAAGAAAAATTGAATGTAAAATTATGGCGACAAGGAAGCCTACCACTCACTTCTATAAAGAAGGAAGTGTTGCTACGCCTATATTTCCACAACCTACAAGGTTGACACCACAACAATTTGAAGAAAAAAGAGCAAAAGGTCTTTGCTACTATTGTGATAGAAAATAGACTAAAGGTCATAAGTGTGCTGAGAAGAAATTATTTTACATAGATTGTGAAGAGGAAGAAGAAAATGAACAAGAAGAGGATATACACCAGGAACCAACCCTAGAAGAGGAAGAAATGAGTTCAACCATATCGTGTAATGCATTGGCAGGAATTAGCACTCCTAAAACTCTCAAGATAGAAGGACATATCAAGAAGAAAAAGGTAATAGTGTTGATTGATTCAGGTAGCACCCATAATTTTATTCATTGTAAGGTAGCCAAGGAATTGAATTGTTTCCTATACCCAGCACCAGAATGTCAAGTGATGGTTGGAAATGGAGGAACTATAAATTGCTCTGGAAAATGCCATAATATCAAGCTAACCATGGGGGAATATGTATTGAATAGTCCAACTCTTTCCATTCCTATGGGAGGTGCTGATGTTGTACTAGGAGTACAATGGTTACAATCTTTGGGGACGGTAGCTTTTAATTTTCAAGAACTTTTCTTGAAATTTTTTTCAGAAGGAAAGGAAGTAGAATTACGGGGTATTGTAGGGAAGCCAGGAAATATAATAAGCTCTAATTTCATGACAAATCTTCTAAAGAAAGAACAACAAGGCGTAATTGCACAATTATGCTCAGTAGAAGTTCCAACATCAAAATCATCTATTTCTGCAGATCTCCAACAAGCCTTGGAAAATCATTCCAAGGTGTTTGAAACTCCCAAAGGACTCCCACCTATTCATGATCATGATCATGCTATTCATTTGATTCTAGGAAGTGTTCCTCCAAACATCAGGCCTTATAGATATCCTTATGTCCAAAAGAGCGAAATTGAACGTATGATTGCAGAAATGTTAGAGGCGGGTATAATTCAACCTAGTCAAAGTTCTTTCTCTGCTCCCGTAGTATTGGTACACAAGAAGGATGGATCATGGCGAATGTGTCCAGATTATAGGGAGCTCAATAAGCTCACCATTAAAGATAAATTTCCCATTCCTGTGATCGATGAATTATTGGATGAATTACATGGAGCAATTTATTTTACCAAGTTGGATCTTCATTCAGGATATCATCAAATTAGAATGAAGACTGAAGATATTCCAAAAACATAATTTCGAACTCATGAGGGTCATTATGAATTTTTGGTCATGCCTTTTGGCCTTACCAATGCACCTTCTACATTTCAAGGGTTGATGAATTCCATTTTCAAACCCTCCTTAGAAAATTTGTGCTAGTATTTTTTGATGATATACTAATCTATAGTAGGTCTTGGAAGGATCATGTTGAACATGTTGACAGGGTGCTCAAACTATTGCAGGAGAAACAATTATATGCAAAAACATCCAAATGTTTCTTTGAGTACAAGAGGTGGAATATCTGGGTCATATTGTATCTCACGAGGGTGTTAAAGTAGACCCTAACAAAATTAAAGCCATTAAGGAATGGAAAGTCCCCACAACCATAAAGCGGTTGCGAGGATTTCTCGGGTTAACAGGGTATTATCGCAAGTTTGTTAAGAATTATGGGAGAATAGCAGCACCTCTAACAACATTATTGAAGAAAGATGCATTTTCATGGACTCCTGAAGCAACTAAGGCCTTTGAACATCTTAAAGAGGCAATGTGCCTAGGACCGGTCTTAGCTACGCCAGACTTCACAAAAACCTTTATTGTGGAATGTGATGCCTCAGGAAATGGAATTGGTGTTGTTTTAATGCAAGAAGGAAGACCCATTGCTTTTGAAAGTCGTCCAATCGAAGGAAAGTATTTACAGAAACCTATTTATGAGAAGGAAATGTTAGCAATACTGCATGCACTAAAGAAATGGAGAACTTACCTAATGGGAAGACACTTCAAGGTAAAAACTGATCATGATAGTCTTAAACACTTTTTGGAAGAAAGAATATCTTTCGAAGAGCAGCAGAAATGGGTCACAAAGATGTTGGGTTATGACTTTGAAATAATCTACAAAAAAGGAAAGCTTAATGTTGTTGCAGATGCACTCTCAAGAAAGAATGAAGAGGTGGAAGCATTGCTTGTGCCATTTCTATTATCCAACCAGATTGGATAACCAAAGCAAGAGATGAATGGAAGAAGGAAAAAGATGTATGGACACTCATTCAAAAGTTGCAGCAAGATCCTAGTACATCTGATACATTTAGTTGGAAAACTGATTCCTTATGGTACAAAGATCGCTTATATCTTTGTAAGAATTCCCAACTAAAACAAAAGATTCTTCTGGAATTGCACACTTCTCCTTTAGGAGGACACTCAGGATTTTTAAAAACTTACCACAAGGTGAAGAAAGAATTTTTTTGGGATGGCCTTAAATCTGATATTCGAAAGTTTGTGGCGGAATGTTTGGTTTGCCAGCAGAATAAAGTGGAAACAATTAAGACCCTAGGACTTCTACAACCTTTATCCATTCCAAGTCAACGTTGGGAGGAGATTTCAATGGATTTTATCACAGGTTTACCTAAGTCTGAAGGAAAGAGTGTCATCATGGTGGTAGTTGATAGACTTACCAAGTGTGCACACTTTTTTGCATTATCTCATCCATTTAAAGCAAGTACAATTGCTACTACATTTATGGACACAATTCAAAGGTTACATGGAAACCCAAGGGTTATTGTGAGTGACAAAGATCCCATTTTTACTGGAAATTTTTGGGAGTTATTTTCTTGTTTGGGTACTCAATTAGCACATAGCTCATCTTATCATCCTCATTCTGATGGTCAAACTGAGATAGTAAATAAATGTTTGGAAGGATATATTCATTTTTTTGTATATGATAAACAAACACAATGGTTCAAGTGGTTACCTCTCGTTGAATGGTGGTATAACACTTCCTTCCATACTGCAGCAAAAATGACCCCATTTATGGCACTTTATGGATATCATCCACTATCCATCACATCATCTTTAAGAGAAAATTCGAAGGTTCAAGCAGTGGAAGATCACATCGAGCATCAGCAAGAAGTTCTCCAACTCTTAAAGGATAACCCGAATTTGGCACAAAATCGAATGAAACAACAGGCAGATCAACATCGCAGCGAGAGAAGTTTTGATGTAGGAGATTGGGTATTTTTACTGCTACAACCATACAAACAAATGTCCCTCAAGCAAGCTAAGAAGGATAATAAATTATCACCAAAGTACTATGGTCCTTACAAGGTGTTGCAAAAGATTGGTACTATGGCATACAAATTGGAGCTTCCTGCTTCTTCGCGAGTACATCCAGTTTTTCATGTTTCATGCTTAAAGAAGGTTATAGGTGAAAATCTTCCAGTTCAAACAATATTGCCAGAACTTGATGAGGAAGGAAAAATCATATTGGAACCTGAAGCGGTCACGGAAACAAGAACTCGACAGCTACAAAATCGATCAATTTCAGAGTATCTCATCAAGTGGAAGAACTTATCCACTGAAGATTCTACATGGGAGGATGAGAAGTTTATACAGAAGCACCCAGAGCTACTCAAGCGTTGAGGACAACACTTTTTTGAAGGAGAGGGGCATGTTAGGTCCCTATATTACTAGTATAGTCCCTTATTGTTGTTAGTGTAACCCCCCTTATTGTTATTATTGTACCCCTATAACCCCATATTGTTATTTTTGTGCCCTTAAATTATTATTGTTAGGTCGGCTAGGATTACATTGTGGCCCCACTAGGATTACATTGTGGCCCCATCGACTCCTATATATGGAAAGGAGGTTTTGTAATTTGTATCATCCAAGAATTATTCATTCATGTAATGTATTGGAGGTTTCCCCCTCGAAGTGGCTTATTTCTAAGGCATTGATATCTCTTTTATTTTATTTTTGGAGCTGGCTTCACAATAATTGGACTCTCACAACAATTAAAAAGAAAAATATATTGTAAAAAAAAATGCTTCATGTAAATTTGTTGATAATTTGTATAAAAGACATGGGTTTCAACCTTGACAATTCATGTAATGTATGTATAGTACCAAGTTAGATATGGATCTATAGTTTCTAGTAATTTTGTAAGCCTCATTTGAGAATATTGTAATTGTGCTCTTTGAGAAATAGGGTGCTAATACCTTTCCCTATGGATGCTTCCTTGACACACTATAGGTAGCAATAGAAATTTGATATATTACCTTGTGGTTGTTTACTAGACACACTATCATGTTTTACTACATAAATATTTACCGTCTCAGTGCTACTATATTATCGTATTTCATTATTTCTTTACAATCAATAACTAGCAATTGCACCATATGTTGCAAAAGAAATGTCGTGAGGCAATAGCATAGGAAAGAGTAGCCTAGAAGAAATATGTTGTTGTAGAGAGCCATTGTGAAGGAATGAAAAGAAATTTTTTCTTATATGGAAGCAGGTCATGGAGGTTTCAATGATATTGATTATAAGAGTTATCATCTAGAAAATTTTGTTATAGATATTGAAATGGGAAATTGTGGGTGAAAACATATATGTAAGCCAACATAATGAAATAAGTTGTTACAGAGAATGAGCCATTGTGAAAGAATGAAAGGAAAATTTTTCTTCCATGGAAGCAGGTCGTGGAGGTTTCAAAGATATTTATTATAAGAGTTATTAAACAGAAAATTTTGTTATAGATATTGAAATAGGAAATCGTGGGTGAAAACATATATGTAAACCAACATAATCTGTTCACATATATAAAAAATTTGTTATATATATTGAAATAGGAAATTGGGGTGAAAATCCTTTGGTGATTAATAATCCTCAGAAACAAGCATGAAATGAGCATGTAACCCAAATACGATATTTTAAATACATTCAAGTACAATCTATCTAGCATAGATGTAAATAAAGAGAATTTTTATTAACAGAAATAGAGTTTACTCCAAGTTCATCCACATATCCGAGCACCATAGCATTAGATATATTTTGTGAGCTAATGTGATGTTTTTTTTGTCACAATGATTTAAAAATCAGTTATTATACCACAATATTGACTTTCTCATTGTTTGTTTTGTTTATGAACCCTTTAAAAAGACCACAGAAACATTTGATTTTACACTGTGATCTCCCCAGCATGGGTGGGGGTTTCAAAAATTGGAGAGTAAATTGAGCGGTTATTTTTAGAAATTTTTGTATAAGATGGGAAATTTGGATGGTTTGTAGACAATATGGATGTCATAACATATATCTATTTTAAATTTTTTAGTGTCTCTGGCCACTATGCATCTAATATGATCCATTCTAACTGAGAACTTCAATATCTATTTTGAATTTTTTAGTGTCTCTAGCCACCATGCTTCTAATAGGATCCATTTCAACTAAGAACTTCAAATATTCATTGTGTGAATGATAGCTTGTGACATCCCTAACCATTTTCTTTGATTGTGGATCAAGTTACAAACTAATAACTTATGAAATCCCTAGCCATTTTCTTTGATTGTGGATCAGGTTATAAACTAGAATACACTCTCTCTTTAGAAGACTCTACAATATATATTGGATGCAGGGAAATATTATGATAAAACATGTACAAAAAACCCTTTAGGGTTGTCTCAACTTACTATATTTTTAATCACATAGTGTCAATTTTATAAAACTATAATCTACAATAAGGACTGAGTGGGTTTTTTCTTTTGTAAGTTTTGTTTGGAATTGAAAAATAAAAAAATTATAAAAGCTAAAATTATATAGTGAAAAACTTTGTTTAAAATTTCAGAATAAAAAGTTGATTAAGTTTGACATCATATAATGTGAAATTAGTTTATGATGATAAAGTAAAAGGCATGTCAATTTTTTAGCCACAATTAGGTAATTAAAGATATGTGTATAGTTTTTTTTTTTTTTAAGAGAAGAAATTTGATATTCATTAACAAAAATAAATTCGAAAGATGTGTATGTAGTTACAAACTATTACAATTAAGTAATTAAAGTAAATTTAGAGTTAATTCAGAATTCAGAATTATGAACATTCATCATTATTGCTCAAGATAAATCATGTCCTGTGAAATAATTTGGAAATTTAAAAAAAAAATATCACATATTTTAAAAAATTTCATTATTAATTTAATTTTGTATAGATTAAAAAATACTACTCATGAATAATAAAATAGCTGTAACATAAATAATATATAACAAAAATAACCATGTATTTTTGGAATAATAAAATAGTTGTAACAAAAATAATATAGAACAAGAAAAACTATGTATAATTTCCCCCCTTAAATAAACTATATTCCACATGAATACCATGGGTTGTTTTTCAAGTTTATTGTTATTTTATTTTATTACCTAAATTCAATTTAACTTATTAAAACATATACAAAACTATTTACATTTGAAAATAAAAATATAACAAATCTTTAATAGCAACATTTTAACTTAAAAGTCACCAAAACCTAAATTCAATCTAACTTATTAAAAAGAAAAAAAAATAACATATTAAAAAATATATATATAACTATTTACTTGTGGATCTAATGGCCTAAAACATTTCAATCGTCTAACATTTAATCCAATGGCTCAGAGATGGACACATTGAGGGGAGTTGTTTTCAAATAAGAATGCCTTACGGCATAATAACAGCTAGGGGAGTTGTTTTCAAATAAGAATGCCTTATGGCATAATTATTAGATTCATATATACTAACAATGGAAACAACACATCATCAAAGAAGACATTAGGATGGAGGAACAAGGATGAACAACGATTATGCATAGCTCTCACATTAAGATATGAGCTTTGTTCTCTTTTGGTTCCTGACCATTGTTGATATAATTAAGGGTGATTTTTCTTGGAAGCCGTAGTTTAACTATTCTATGTTTTGGAGTGTTTCTGGGCATATTTTCTAGTGAAATTTGGCAAGAATTTGTTATAATTATAGGCTTATCTATGAACTTTGCACAATCCCAGTGCCCCAAAAAAATTTCTAAACACTAATTCCATTTATACTTTAAAAAAAAAATTACAACCTAACCAAAAATTGTTTCACCTAATTTAAAAAAAAACTTCAAAACATATGTTATTTTTAAATAAATATAGCAGTTGTGTTTCTTCGGTGCATAACCGCGAGATTCAAGGATGCAAGAGCGGATAACCATATTTTCCTAACTAACATGGTTTTTACCATGATAAATAACTCCAAGTGTATGTTTGATGCCGAGATTATTCATGAGATTTGTTCAGAATGGCCACTTCATCTAGGTCAACTCATATATTATTCAAACTTGTTGCCACCTTATTGTTCATCTATTTTCTATTTATTAAATGTGCAGAGATTTTACTATGGGCAGATATTTCTTACATGCAGCACTCACCAATATAATTAACCCTTTCCTTCAAATGATGTTGAACAAAGTCCGTGTCCATTTCCTACATGCAAGCAGGTTTCTGAAGGTGCAGTTTTAAATATCATTACATACACTTTACCGATTGTGCACTTCTTCTCAAAGTTGTTTCCATCTTGTTGGGGTTCCCATGTTTTAGCCAGATTGGCAAGACCAAAAGATAAGACAACATCAGAACCACTTTCAGACCTCAGGATCTAGCCCTCCTGGGTCCAGAGAGGGATCTCTCTATGTAAGCAAAGGTTTATGTCTTTGAAGCTAAAAATTTAAGATGTTAGGCTAGTTATAGGCACAGAGTTGTTTGTTTGATTTTTAGTTTGGTTGTTGGGAATCAAGAAGGAAGGGTTCAATATAAGACACGGGTGAGCAAAGAATATTTTAGGCAAAGGAGGGATAATTCAAAGAACATCGAGACCATGGGGCAATGGAGTTAGGAAAGGGTTTACTTGCTATTCAATGTGCAGGCTTTCAGTTGGGCTAGTCATCTAAAGCATTGGATCTTCAAGACTATAGTGTGGTGGGAAAGGCAGGAAAGAGGGTGAAAGCAAGGAAACCTCCAAGGTGACCTTCAGGAATCAGATCCAGGGACAGGACATGCCATTGGACAACCTGTGATCCAAAACCTAAAAGGCTAACTCTTCAAAAAAGGAAACATTAAAGATTTAAACACAAAGGTGAAAACCTGAGATCAGAGAGAGACTTTGAACTCTCATTGCTTTGGCATCCAGCTTAAGGGATCTTAGAAAGGTTCAATTAATTGAAAAGGATCCTAGCAAGACAGAGAAAGATTTCTAGACTCCCAGTATCCCAATTCATTCAATTAAAGCCTAACAAGAACATATAAGAACATATTCATTAATTCACACATCAGCTAGCAGTATATTTGACCACTACACTGGTTAAATTACCTTGAAATCAATCCTCAGATAACACATACAGCAGAAAACATTGAAGGCAGGGAGAGAAGAAACACAGGGTACCTAACAAGGGTAAATCCTATGACATATTTCTGATGCGTGCCAGAAGAAATGAAATGTAATGAACTAAAAAGGAAAACATAGACAAAGACAGAAAAACATCACTGCTGCTTTAAATCAGGATCCAAAGAAATGTGCTTGTCATATTAAAGAGCAACACCAGTCAAGTACAAAATTACCAATAGCTTGATATTCAGTCTGAAAACATCTTCCTTGGCCTATCTTACAACTTTACACAGAGAACATGTCTCAAGAGAAACAGCTTGCAATTCACAGATAGCCGATCAACAACCTTACAATGAGTTTCTTCATGAATTTTATAGCTGAAAAAGAGGCTGAGGAGGTAGATGGAAAACTAAATGTAGCATTAAAACTCAGAAGAGGAAGAGGGCCAAGGCCCCATTCTATTTTAAATTCTGGGCATTTATCTTCAGTACTCTTTGGATGAAACAGTGGTCTTTGTCAGGCTGCAATTTACTCCAGGTATGACTTTTATGTACTTGTTGTAATACTTCTGTAGAATTCTGATGAACTAAACAAAAGCAAATCAATGATTTCAGGTCTGCCATACTATGTAACAAATTCTTCTGATAGCACAGGATTTTTTTCAGGGCTGAGATTTCCTCAGGGACATGGTATAGAATGAAAATAGTATGGGCACTTCGTCCTTTCGCGGGTAGGAACATTCTACTGATGGTGACACTAATATATATCGTTTTTTGTGCCCTAGGTCTTCTGTGTGATATTTTTCCTTTAATTATTGAGTTAAGGCTCACAATATTCAATTACCAGCCTTACATTCTCTGATATTTCACTGATACTCTTTGCCGCTCCATTTACTGTCTCCGTCTGCGAAATCTGCGCTTTAATGGTTTTGGGGAGGTTTGACAGTGTCGAGCACCGTACATTGATGAAATCTTTGCTGTTGAATCCTTCCCAAACATTTTCCTGCAATATTAGCCTCGGACAATGGCCTTCTCTGCTCTCTATGTCACTGGAACAGTGACCATAAATCATGGCGTTTTCCGCCCGGCTGTAATCCTCCAAAACACACAAAATCGTTAAGAAATCCATGCTGGAGGGGGATGGATGCAGTGGAAGGCTTGAGGAATAGTGGTGCAGCATGGTGGAAACAGTGGGTAAGAACGCAAAATGGCGGAAAAAATAGACAAAATGAACCGATTATAGACCAGGGGTGGCGGAGAACACGTGGTGAAAACCTGGAGGACAGGTGCCGCAATACCAAAAAAATGAGGAAAAAGCGATAAAAATGGGTGACGTGGAGTACTGGCAGTGGGGCCGGTCAAAGGTGGGGCATTGGTTTAATCTGGACCGTCCAATCTCAGGAGGAGATCGACGGCTGAAAATGCGTCGGAGGTCGACTGATGGTGGGCTAGGGGTCCTGTTTGCCTCAGGCTAACTTCCGAGCATCTTCGTGGCGCGATCACCGTTGGATGGACAGCTTCAGATCGGACGGTGTACGTGCATATCGCACTGGGTCCACAGTCGAACTATAATGCGCGATGAGGGCAGTTTCCCAATAGTGCATGCGGCCTCGTGTCGGCCGGTGAGTGGAATCGCTGCCAAACAAAAATTACCGCCCTCCTCTCGAAGGCGGTGCGATAGAAACCACCGATTTTTGCACGGGACCACCGGGGTGGATGAAATATGGACCATCGATCTGCGGATCAGATCGACGGTTGTGATATGATCAGAGGGGCGAACATGAAATGAAAGGTGCTTGCGATGGCCGTCGGATGCCAGGAAATTGACGGTTAATTGCGCTCCCGATATCCAATCGCGCTAAGTGCTTTTCGAGCTAGCGCCTGGTTCTAGCGCTGGGTCATGTGGGGGGGAAATGGTTCTGGGGCTAAGCCGGATAGGGCTAAAACTGAAATGTGAAGAATATGGGTTTTTGGCCCGTTTTCAATGGAATTTAAGGCCAAAAGGGATAACGATAGAGGTAAAAAGGGGCTATTTGGCCAAACAAAGGGTATTCGTGGGGCTTAGAAGGAATTTGGGATGATTTAGAAGGTTTAGGAGGCATTTGGGGGTGAAAAGGGGGATTTTGACAAAAAGGAAACAAGTCATAATAGGGCATTCTGCAAGAATACAAGGGGAAAATAAAGGCCATCCTGAGCACACCTTTTTACAATCAGTGAGGCTTATTGACTTAGAAAAAACAATGGAAATTAATCAAAGGGCAGAGGGCATGAGGAGGCTTTCAAGGATGATGTGTTTTCAGGAGAAATGCATTCCTTGAAGGCTCAACAAAAAATTTAGCCCCCTGTTTTCTTGTCAAAAAATTCATAGGGTGCTAACAATGGCTCCACATGGGGATGGCTTCTTCTTGAAGAATTCAAGAATTCAGAAAAGGATCTTTGGTGTAGGCCAGATGCCTACTGCTTGAGCCATTCATTTTCTTTCTTGGATCAGCTGCCACAAATCATGAAGTCATCAAATCAGCAGAAAAATTCTCCCAAACAATCTACCTACCCATCCTATAATCCTAACATTTTTTCTTCCATGGTGCATTTGGACTAGTAGACCCTTTACATCATTTATTTTTTACAAACAGGAAAATAAACCTATTCTATTCCTACCCTTATTGCTCCATGAGACCAGATTAAATTATTGGCCTCATATGTTTCTCTACCTAATCTAATATCTACTGGGATTAAACTGTCCAGCAGATTTCTTCTCTACACTCTACAACAGAAATTTAAAAACAGTCAAACTAGGATTAGACAGTCTAGTTTGTTGTGGATCCAAGGCATAAAGACAGTTGCACATGGAAAAAAACATGCAGAAAACTGAAAACAAAAACTTGAAGGTTTGAAAACTGAAACTTTGAAGCATCCTTCCTTGCTTGTGACTCAAGTTTTGAGCTTGTTAGAGTCACTTTCTCTTTTTGATTTCAACTCTGGTTTTGGGCATGTTAGAGCTGATCCTATTCCCTTTGCTAGTTCGGATTTTGGGCATGTTAAAACCAGTTGTCTTCGCTTCCTTTGGCTCAGGTTTTGATCATGTTAGAGCCAATATTTGTACTTCAGAGGTTCATGTTATGAGCATGTCTGAACCTCTCCTTTCTCTCTGTTTTTGAACATTTTTCTCTTTTTATTGAAAACATAACACAACAATGGTATTTACAATGGAAATGGAAACCGAAAATTGGAAATCAGCAGTAGTAGTGTTTGAGCATCCTGCCATTGACAAGACCCCCAAACAGGTCTATACCATCTAACTCTTGCAGAAAAAAGGCATTTGGACCAACAATGGCCTGGATGATGTATGGACCCTACCACAAACTATCAAATTTTCCATGCTTTCCTTTGTCTTCTCGCCTGGAGTCCCATTTCAGAACTTTATCTCCAATTTTGAAGTCACATGCTTTTGTTCCTTTTTCAAACATCTTCTTTATATTTTCTTGAACTTTGATAGCTATGTTATAGACCTTTTCCCTTGTTTGTTGGAGATGAATTGTCTGATTTATCCTCCTTACCATGTTTTCCTCTTCTGTCTGAATTTCTTGGACAAGTTTAATCACTGGTACCCCAAGGCTGGTAGGAAACACTACTTATGTTCCATAGACAAGCTGATATGGTGACATGCCAATGGATTTCGTTGTTGTAAGCTGGTCAGCCCACAAAGCATGCACTAACTTGTTATGCCATGATTTCTTATTTTCTTCAAGCAGTTTCTTGATGATGGTTACCAAGCTCTTGTTTGATGATTCAGCTAACCCATTACCTTGTGGGTAATAAGCAGTTAAATGACTGAGTGTTATTTTATACCTGTGACAAAAATCAACCATTTTCTTGGATCCAAATGTTGCAGCATTATCAGTGATTATTTTTCTTGGGCAGCCAAACTGAGAGAGGATGTGGTCTTCTAGGAACCTAATGATGACAGAATCTGTGGCATTCCTAGCAGGTATGGCCTCTATCCACTTTGTAAAGTAGTATGTGACTGTAAGGATCCACTTGTGTTGTGCAGAAGAAGCAGGGTGTATTTCTAATATGAAATCTAGGCCCCATTGCATAAAGGGACCTTCAACAGTGATGGGTTGTAGGGGCAGAGGTAGGAGCTTTCTTTTGCCTTCAAAAATCTGGCATTTATGGTAGGCAATTATCATCTTATGGATGTCGTTAAAAAGTGTAGGCTAATAATAGCCAGCTCTGAGTATTTTATTAGCAGTGGCTTTCTAGTTCAGGTGGCCTCCACACTCTCCTGCATGGAACTCTTGTTTAATCCTTTCAGCTTCAGTTTCAGGCAAACATTTAAGCAAAAGGCCACTTGTATTTTTCCAGTATAAACATTCATTCAGAATCCAATAGTTTTTGGCTTTTAGCTTTAGGAATTTGGCCTTGGTCTTTGATAGTTCAGGAGGAGCATTGAGGTTTGTGAGCACATACAAAATGTCATAATACCAGGGAGAGTTCTGAAACTTCTCCTCAACAGTGGGATCAGGCAATCCTTCCTGCTCATCCAAGGCATCGACCATGTTTATGTCAAGGGCTTGTAAATTTGATTCATCCATTAGTTGAGCTAAGCCCTGACCTTTGATTAGTTCCGTGGGTTTTATCTTAAGGTCATATTCTAAGATTACAACAATCCATTTGCCCCTCTTCCCATCCGGGTCTTGGGACAAAATGTCTTTAACCACTATGTTTAGCACGTAGGCTATGGTGTGGGAATGCAGTATGTACACCCTGAAGTTTTTCAAGGCCTTTACCAAGGCATAGGCCTATTTTTCCATTATGTTGTATTTCAAGGGTGCATCTCTCAGAGCTTTGCTGAAGAAAGCAATGGGTTGCTCCATTCCCTCTAGATTTTTCTGCAGTAAAACTGCAGCCACTGTATGCTTGGAGGCAAATGAAAACATCAAGAAATCCTTTAAGAAATCCGGGCTGATTAGGACAGGAGCTTGGGTGAGTGCAAGTTTAATTGACTCAAAATATTTCTTAGCCTCAACAGTCCACTTAACCCCTACACCTTTCTTCAGCATGTTGGTCATATTCCTGAGGTGTTCAGCTAATTTGGGAATAAATCTCCTTAGGAAGTTGATTTTCCCAATAAAGGATTGTAACTCTTTGATGTTTCTCGGGTGTGTGATTTTTAGTATTCCATCAGCTCTTTGTGGATCTATCCTAATCCCCTTCTCAAATATAATGTGGTCGAGAAGCTTACCTTCTTGCAGCCTAAATACAGTCTTTTTAGGATTCAATGACAGACCAAACCTTCTACATTTTTCAAACACTCTCCTCAGATGTTTTAGGTGCTCTTCATCAGTCTTGGAATAGACCGTTATGTCATCTAGATAGATGACAATGAAGTGCCCTATTTCATCTAAAAAGGCTATGTCCATCGCTCGTTGGAAGGTGGCACCAGCGTTCATTAGTCCAAAGGGAATTTTTACATACATAAAAGTGCCCCATGGAGTGGTAAAAGCTGCTTGAGTTGGTCTTCTAGGAGTACTAAAACTTGGTTGTAACCTGAAAAACCATCTAACAGAGAGATCCTTTTTGAGCCTACTACCCTCTGAAGAATGTGTTCCATTTTTGGCAAAGGGTAATTGTCTTTGAGTGAGGCTCTGTTAAGGTTCTTGAAATCTATGCACAATCTGATCTCGTCTATTTTCTTTCTCACAGCTACAAGGTTTGAGACCCAATCAGAGAACCTCACAGGAACTATTATGCCTGCCTCATACATCTTCTTTATTTCCTTTTCCACTACAGGCAATTGTTTTGGGTTTATTCTGCGAAGTTTCTGTCTAAAAGGTTTCTGGTTCTCTTTCAAAGGTATTTTGTGTTGTATGATGTTTGTGTCATAGGCCTTTAAGTCTTCATAGCTCCAAGCAAACACATCAATGAATTCTTTGAAAAATTCAATATATTTCTTTTTCATGTTTGCAGGCAGGGACTTAGCCAATTTGATCATCTTGGGCTTATCTTTAGTGCCTATATTTCATTCCTCGACATCAGAGTCTGAGTGTTCTATAGTGGGCTTTTTCGCTACATCGTCAAAGTCAAAAATGTCTTCTAAAGGTGCCAGACCTCGGGGTATGTTCTTATCTTTGGCCTGCAACACCTCTATTTCCTCATTATCTGCGTTTTCACATTCTTCGTTTGGATTTCCAATCTGTTCGTTTAAAGTGTTTATTTCTATGTTACAAGGTGGTTCTTATTCATCTAAGGGTTCCTTACTTAGGTAGTTATCTTCGGATTTAGAGTCTGAATTGGAAAATTCAAAATCGTTCCTGCCTGTTAGGAAATCCTCGATCTGCTTATCTCCTTCAAAAACCTGCCAATATTTCTCATTATCAGGTACCGCAGGTCTGAATTTCATCTGAATGATGATTTTTTGATCACTGGGAGGCTTGTGATATGAACTAGCCACACAAGCTAATCCATTTGCAATTACGTTCCGACTCTTAGGGATAAACACTAGTTCATATTCCCCAAAGGTCTTCAATAAATCCATGGCATCATTCCTATACGCTCTCAACCTAGGGTGTTTAGCTGTATACTCACCGTTCACTTGTTTTATGACCAACTCAAAGTCTCCATGCATAGTTATCCTACGAGCTCCTAATTTTTTCAACAGATTCAAGCCTAGGATAAGAGCCTCATACTCTGCGATATTATTTGTGCATTTGAAGTTCATATTAAAGGCATGGCTCTCTGCATAGTCACTCTCTGTGTTATGTATCCACACTCCTGCTCGTGCAGACTTCCTAGTATAGGATCCATCAAAATTCATTTCCCACGAGGGGTTGTGTTCATGTTTATCATCCCTTTCTTCCCTAATGTGGGTTTCACTGATCTGTTGATGGTTTTTTTCTCCCTGATGTGTATGGAATTCAGAGAGGTGACTAGTTAGCTTATTGCATTCTATTTCTTGTTTGCTCTGAGTTTCTGTTTCAGTGCACTGTCCAAAGTTTTCTTCTTCGTTTTCCTCTAAGTCCAAAGTGGCCATTATTTTAAAATCTATGGTCTCAACTCTTTTGTTCATATCTCTGTTTTCTGATTCTAGCTCTCCCAAAGATTCATCGTTGCAAAGGATAAAGGAGTCTAGATCTGTGTGCATAAAGTACAGAGGAGAATTTTCAGGCTTTTCAGGGCTGCTGACCAGGAATTTCATTTGTGCCTCTCTATACAGTCTTCTAAGTTGGCTAAAGACAGGGATTGTGGCATATGCCCCATCCATCTGCATTGTACCTTGTAGCTTGGCTCCCCATGACCTTGACAGTAACATGCCATACTTAGGTGGCACATCTGCCACTATGACATCCATGACCATACACTTTGCAGGGATCTGGGTAAGGTTTACACACATGTCTTTGATTAAGCCCAGGCATTTTACTCTGCTAGAGTCAAATGAATATAAATCTTTATAAGGGCGAGTTATCTCTAGGCCTAAATTTTCCATAACTACCTTAGGCATTAGGTTGTGTGATGCCCCAAAGTCATGCATTGCATTGTGAAGGATCTTGTCATGGATATTGAGACTGATATAAAAAGTTGGCACTACCCCTTCCTGAATTTTCCTTCTATCTTTGGAACAAACAGAAGGGTTGGTTGATCATCACTCAAATTGACAGTGTCATTATTTTCCCCTAGATTTAATGCTTTCAAAATTTGGCCTTTATATACATCCTAAGTGGCCAGCTCAGAGAGTGGGACAGAGATTTTAATTTTTGCAATCTCACTCTCCAAATTGAAAGTGGATTGACTCTTTGGAATGTTCAACTCTGTTTTGTTAGTCACTACCTTGGTGGTAGAATCAGTGTGCTGATTCTCACTATGTACAGGTTTAGGAACTGTTTTATCAGGAGCACTAACTGCAATGCTAGTGCTGCTAGTTGGTTGACTTTGTTTATCAGTGTTTTGGTTGTCCTTTTCTTTGTTCTTCCCACAACTCTCAGCTGCTGATTTGTTACTTTCAGCAGTTACTTTAGAAGTTTTCTCATGCCTTTTCTTGATAGAAATCTCATAAGCCTTTTTTTTGGAAGTGTCTAGGCTCTTTTCGCTTCTAAGTTCATATTGTTCTCTGACCTGGATGATGGCATTTTCAAATCCTAGCCTGTAATCCTCAGATTATGATCTTTCCTCATCCGAGAATGAGCATGAGCGTTGATCTTCCTCTATGGAATATTTGTGGATTGAGTTTTCTATTTCAAACATGTTTATTGTGGTTCCCTCAGACTCTTCTATGATTCCATCATCTTCATCAAGAAAGTTCTCTTGAAATGGGGGAATAACTTGTTGATTTGATTCTCTTTGTCTGTTGGGAGTGGTATTATTCCTTCTGAAGCTCTGGTTCTGGTTATGATTTTGGTTTCTATTCTGGTTACTGACTGTGACAACCATTTTTTCCATCATTTGTTGTAGCTTTTCCATGTTTTTAGACAAACGGTCATAATTGGGGTCAGATGTGGAAGCTACAGTGTCATCTCTATATGTTACCCTTTTCTCAGCTCTCAATTTTGCTTTCTTCTCAATCAAGTTAGCTTCTACACTTACTGATCCTTTTTGCATGTCTTCCAATGTGTTTTAATCTCTCTCCCTAAGCTGGTAGGCCATGTCAGCATCAAAGCCTTCGGGATATTTTACTAAAGCCATACCTTGGGGAGGTTTCATGTGTGGAGGAAGAGCATTATAAGCGTTGTTAAACCTTGTAGAGTAGTCATGGACACTCTCTCCTACGTTTCTTTTTAGTTTCTTGTATTCCGCTAAGATTTGGAGAGGGTTGGCCTTAACTTCCCATTTGTTTATGAAAATATGATATAAAGCAGGAAGGTCTTGGATACTACTAGGAGGTAGGCCTTTAAACCATTTCTTCACATCACCTCCTAAGCTTTGGGCAAAGATTCTCATTTTGACTGTATCATCATCTATCTCCATGTAATCAAAAGAATCTTCCATCCTGTCCACATGGTGCTGAGCTGTGGTAGACTCTTTTGCAATGAAGTGTGGGATATTTGATTGGTAATCATTGGGTAGGGGCACTAGAGACTGGGGTAAAACCAAAGGTGCATACCAGGCTGCCATGATGATGTTCAGGTGAGGTAAAGGGTTAGCTTGAGCAGCTGGTATGTGGATGATAGGGATACTAGGACCAGCAGAAGTCTGTTGAGTAGATTTAGGGTGGCAGAGCCCCAAGTTTTGAATGAAGTGAAAATTAGGAGGAGTAGATGGAGGGGTCTGTCTATCCCTAATGTGTTTACCACTTTGGGGTGGTGAACCAGGTAGCTTAAGGTTTGGCTGGTCTAGGACACTGAATGACCTAGTTCTAGGTACACTATTTTGAGAGTCTAGATCAAAAAGTGGGTCTGATAGAGCTGTAAAGTCTTCTGGTGAAGAGTTAGCTCTATGGATGTGGTTGGAAATATTTGGTATTTTAGGTGTAGGAGATCTCTCGAGGATGCTCTCAGGGTTGTCAACTATTTCAGGTGGGTTTGGATTAGGATAATCTCTTGTGTGAATGGTTCTTGAAGCCAGAATGTTGTTTTCCAACAAAGCAGCTTGACCCTACTTGTTACTTCTATTATGGCTGATGTTGTAATGGGCTCTGGTCTCCCAGTGGAGTCTTATGTGAACCAAGATAATCAGCAGGCCTACTGATCACCAATGGAGTATTTTAATCGTTTAGGAACTATGGAGTCGTCAGGTGGAAGGTTTAGGATGTTTCTAGGAGGTACATTGTCCACCACAGTGATTATGTAATTGTTGAGACTGCAACAAGATGATGAGCTTACTGGAAAGGAGTCGCCTTCACTAAGTGGGCCCACAGGGTACTTTTGGCGTGAAGTCTATTTTTAGACTATGTCTATTTTTAGACATATGGATCATGTTCTATGAGTTGCAAGATGCTATTTGTGGATGGTTGGTCAAGTCGGGAAAAATAGATGGACTTCTATTTTTAGAAATACTGGGCGAAATCTATTTTTAGATTGCCAGTCTAAAAATAGATATGTCAAATATTATTAACTCTTAATAATATTTGGACTCTAAAAATTATCTTATCCTCTTGGAGCACTTCAATTCGAGTCACGGATGTGGCACATGCAGCTGAAAGAAGGAATTACGCTATTCCTAGGGTTTAGTGGAGCTATTGCATGGTTGACTTCAGTTAGAACTCATGTGACAGAGTTTGGTGGAGTTGATGAGACAGTTAATGGAGTTGTGTTCAGTTTAACTTAGTTGAGCTAGATGTATCTAGTCTAACTGATTGATACAATTAGTGAGAGTGGTGTGAATTAATTATTAATTAATTCACTAATTATTAACTCATTAATCAACTAAATAATACATCAGTTAACTTCAGTGCATGGACATTTTCAGTGGAGACCAGTGAAGAGGTACGTGAAAGAGCAGTGTGACTATCAGTTGTGACTATACTGGTGCATGAGTTTGCACCACACATTGATGGAGATGCCAATGAGGATTGCGTAGTACATACTAGTGGGATTCGAACCTGGATCTAGGTATTATCCATATTGGATTACGCAATAGAGGCTGGCTATCAAGTGGAAAAAGATTGGAGCATGTGTTTTGCTAGATCTAGCTTGATAGTGTGTAGCAATTGAGGTTGTGCATGAGAGCTTGTGAGGAGCTTTGTACTATGATTGTTACATGATCTCCATGACATATAATATACATATAGTTGGGGTTTTCAGCTTTAATATTTCCCATTAAATATTGTGTTCATATGTGTGATTGTTTGTGGTTTTAATGTATGCATGCAATTGATTTTATTTCCGCATGTGATGATCAATGGTAGAAGAGATTATGTATTATGCATGAAGCTAAAATAGTGTGTGATCAGGAGAATCTCAGTGAATAATATATCAATTATTTAAATTTCTACAATAATGTCCTTTTTAGAGAAATCCTTAAAACACAGCAAACTCTAACCAGAGATGGACTGGGAGGGCATTTACTAGATATCTCACCTCTGAAAGAGGATGAGATCCGGAGGCTGTCTGGCCCTTTCCAAACTCTTTCTAAGAGTGTGGGAGAAAACACAACAAGTGGTATAGAAGTTGATTTGTGAATAGGAGTGTTTAACTGCCAACCTAACCAGAGACTGTAGGTTTCTGAGGCTATTGTGATGTGGTAAGATGGAAAATACTCAGAAGTTCCCCAGCGGAGTCGCCATTATGTTGGTGACGAAAATGGGAGACAGACCAATGTTATTAGCTATAGACTCTCAGATTTTCGCAAGTCGAGTTGCCATTATGTTGGTGACGATAATGGGAGACAGACCAATGTTATCAGCTATAGACTCTCAGATTTTCCCCAGCTGAGTCTCCATTATGTTGGGGTTCCCATGTTTTAGCCAGATTGGCAAGACCAAAAGATGAGACAACATCAGAACCACTTTCAGACCTCAGGATCTAGCCCTCCTGGGTCTAGAGAGGGATCTCTCTATGTAAGCAAAGGTTTATGTCTTTGAAGCTAAAAATTTAAGATGTTAGGCTAGATAGGCATGGAGTTGTTTTTTTGATTTTTAGTTTGGTTGTTGGGAATCAAGAAGGAAGGGTTCAATATAAGACACGGGTGAGCAAAGAATATTTTAGGCAAAGGAGGGATGATTCAGAGAACATCGAGACCATTGGGCAATGGAGTCAGGAAAGGGTTTACTTGCTATTCAATGTGCAGGCTTTCAGTTGGGCTAGTCATCTAAAGCATTGGATCTTCAAGACAATAGTGTAGTGGGAAAGGCAAGAAAGAGGGTGAAAGCAAGGAAACCTCCAAGGTGACCTTCAGGAATCAAATCCAGGGACAGGACATGCCATTGGACAACCTGTGATCCAAAACCTAGAAGGCTAACTCTTCAGACAAGGAAACATTAAAGATTTAAACACAAAGGTGAAAACCTGAGATCAGAGAGAGACTTTGAAATCTCAATGCTTTGGCATCTAGCTTGAGGGATCTTAGAAAGTTTCAATTAATTGAAAAGGATCCTAGCGAGACATAGACAGATTTCTAGACTCTCAGTATCCCAATTCATTCAATTAAAGCCTAAAAAAAACATCTAAGAACAAATTCATTAATTCACACATCAGCTAGCAGTATATTTGACCACTACACTGGTTAAATTACCTTGAAATCAATCCTCAAATAACACATACAGCAGAAAACATTGAAGGCAGGGAGAGCAGAAACACAGGGTACCTAACAAGGTTAAATCCTATGCCAGATTTCTGATGTAAAAATTTGAATAACTGTTAAATTATTCATCAAGATTATCCTGCTCACACACTATTTGAGCTTCATGCATAATACATAAGCTCTTCTACTATTGATCATCAATTTGCAAAAATTAAGAAATCGCATGCGCACATTAAAACCATAAAAAATCACACATATAAACACAGTATTTATGGGAAAGCTTAAAGCTGAAAACCCCCAACTATCTGTATATTATAATGATAGATATCATGTAAAAATAATTGTACAAAATCCTCACAAGCTCTTAGTACAATCTCCAATTGTTACACACTACACAAGCTCAGATCATACAAAACACATGCTCCAATCTGCTCCACCTGTTAGCCAGCCTCTACTGCGCAATCCAATATGGATAATTTTCGGATCAAGGTTCAAATCCCACTGGTATGTACTACGCAATCCTCATTGGCTTCTCAATCAATGTGTGTGCAAATCTCATGCACCAGTATAGTCACAACTGATAGTCACACTTGCTCTTTCACCTACCTCTTCACTGGTCTTCACTGAAACTTTCCATGCACTGAAGTTAACTGATGTATTCTTTAGTTGATTTATGAGTTAATAATTAGTGAATTAATTAATAATTAATTCACACCACTCTCACTAATTGTATCAATCAGTTAGACTAGATACAACTAGCTCAACTAAGTTAAAGTGAACACAACTCCATTAATTGTCTCATCAACTCCACCAAAGTCTGTCCCATGAGTTCTAGCACGGAAGTCGACCATGCGATAGCTCCACTAGCCCTAGGAATAGCATATATCCTTAATAAATTTGCCTTAAACTTTACCTCCCCGGGCATCAAACTTAAGTGCTCAGAGATAAGATAATGTTTAGAGTCCAAATATTATTAAGAGCTAATAATATTAAACCATAACTCAGTTACAGAGTAGTAATCTAATAATGAATTCACATGTCTAAAAATAGAATTCCATCTATTTTTCCCAACTTGACCAACCATCCACAAATAGCATCCTGCAACTCATAGAACATGATCCATATGTCTAAAAATAGACATAGTCTAAAAATAGACTAACTGAGGCAGAAAATACCTATGGGCCCACTTAGTGACGACTCTTTTCACTAAGCTCATCATCTTGTTGCAATCTCAACACTCCCTCTCAACAAGACAAGGATTATCTGCCACCCCTATCCTGCCTTTGTGGTATTCGAATTTGCTCCTGGTGAGCGCCTTCGTCAAGATATAAGCATCCTGATCCTCCATGGGAATGTATGAAAGTAACATGATCTTCCGCTGCACACAATCTCTGATATGATGATACCGATCCGTGAAGCCATGCCACCTCAACTCATCCTCCTTTCTATACCATGATCCATATCCCGATGTGCCTCTGAGATATGTGCCTCTGAGATATCTCACTACATGCTTACCTGCCTTCCAGTAGAGCTTGGTAGGCTTAACCATAGCTTGTGAAAGCTGGTTCACAGCATAGCATATGTTGGGTCATGTATTGACCAGATACATAAGCGACCCCACCAACTGTCGATAAACAATGGCATCCACTACCTCTGCTGAAGTAGCATCCTCCTTCCTCCAACCTCCAGGAAGAGGAGTATCAACAGGCTTGCAGCCATGCATGTTGAACTTCTCCAGTATCTCCTGGGCATACTTACCCTGAGAAACAAACCGTCCACCACTGCGCTTCCAAATTTCCAATCCCAGGAAATAATGAAGGAGGCCCAAGTCCTTCATCTCAAACTCTCTAGCAAGATCCTCCTTGCATGAAAGTATCAACAACTCATCACCTATCAAAATCAAATCATCTACATAAAGTAAAATGATCAGCAACTTACCCTCCACCATAATCTGGTATAGGTTAGGATCCGCCTCACTCTTGGAGAATCCAAGTCCGGTGAAATAATTGTTCCATCTCAGAGATCAAGCACGAAAAGCTTGTGTGTTTCAACTCATATAGCGCTTCTCCTTTATCCGCACATGCGATCGTCGTCGAAGATCACGAACCTTCGAGTTGTTTCATGGCACCCTCCTCAATCACTCTATTGAGGAACGCAGTATTCACATCCATCTGATGAATGTGCCACCCCATCTGCGCTGAGAGAGCTAGGACGCTCCGTATGGAAGAATACCTTGTGATAGGTGCAAAGGTTTCCTCATAGTCGATCCCCTCAATATGTCAGAATTCCCGGTCAACAAATCTTGCCTTGTACTTCTCGATGCTCCCGTCAGCTGCTTGCTTCATTTAGTAGATCCATCTCGAACCTACCACTGATTTCCCTTCCGACCTTTGGACAATCTCCCCTGCACTATTTTTGACAATCGAATCATACTCTTCCACCATGGCATCTACCGCATAAAGTGTGGTCCCCTCCAGAGCCTCTCAAAGGAGGATGAGCCCGCTTAATGAGCACAATTTTCCTGCTCACAAGAGCCATGTATCCAATATACCCTGGCCGTGGACCGTTCTCGTTCTGCGCTATGACAAGTGTTCCTACAACCTTCTCTCGTATCTTGAGCGCCGCTGCCTTCTTTAGTGCACTTCGCCCTCCGATGGTTGGCGCTGCATGAGTGGTCTCTTCCACTCCATGAACTTCCTCTTGTGGCTGATCCACATCCTGAAGCTCATCCTTAGGAACTAATAGCTCCTCATTTGCATGCAAGTGTGGCTCCCTCTCAAGCGAACACTTCATGGCTTTCTCCTCCTTAAATTTGATATCCTTGCTGCACAAAGTCTGCGTAATCACCAGCGCCTAATACTCCATAGCGTAAAATGGCACCCCCACAAATATCCCAACCTCTCTGGTCGGCTCCAGCTTCTTCCCAGCATCCTTTATCACATGAATGTAAACAGGTGAACCAAAAATCCTCAAATGGGAAATACTAAAGTTTCCTACCGTAAAACGCTCCCTGTGTACTCATGCCAAGTATCCTGGGTGAGGGCAACGGTTTCTTCACATATACTCAGTATTGCATGCTCTATGAACACAAGTGAATGGGTAGGCTCGATCATGAACTTCACCATAGTACCTAATGTTCTGTTTCTTTCCAAGCTTAAATAACCCTTGTCAGTGTGGGTTATGAGGTGTTATGAGCTCTCTTCGAATTCCTTATGCGCTGCAAAAGTCCTTGAATTCACTAGAGATGAATTCACCACCATTGTCGCTCCTAAGAGCCTTCACCTGCTTCCCCGATTCTTTCTCCATTCTGGCCACTTTGAACTCAGCAAGTGCTGCACTCTTGAGTATGTCTCTCTCTTCTTCTGCATGAAGAAGATCCAGCACTTACGAGAAAAATCATCAACAAATATCACATAATACCTGTGCTTTGCTGTCGAAGCTACTGAGAAAGGTCCACACACGTCCGTGTGAATTCTCTCAAGGATCGTCGTGGCATGACTATCCTTCTCGTGAAAGGTGGCTTTCACAAATATTCCCAAGGTACACCCCTTGCACTGATCTGACTACGCAAGAGTGCCTTTAGGAAGCCCAGTAGAAATCTGCTGCAGTATCTTCAAAGCTCCATGGTGAAGGTGGCCCAATCTCCGGTGCCACAACTCGCCATCATCCCGGCTCACCACTCCTTCTGCCTTGCCTGCCATTGCTGCGTAGCCATCTACCTGTAATTGATAAAGGTTCTTAACTCGAACCCCTATCCTCCGGGTCTCACCAGTTGCCTTACTACGCAGGAAAGCCTTTCCCTCGCTAAAGACAACATCATATCCCTTGTCTTCTAACATCGCCACAGAGATAAGATTCTTCTTCAATCATGGAACATGCATCACTTCCTTCAATACGAAGGGTTTAACAGACTCCCTCTCAAAGGAAATGGTACCAATACTAGTCGCACTGTATCTACCATCATCGCCCATCTCGATGTGCACTCCAAGATCTTTCTCATCTAGATCAGCAAACAAATCTCGATCTCCTGTCATGTGAAAAGACGCACCACTGTCCAGAAACCACACTGATCCCGCCACACTTGAGACCAAGCATGCGATCAGTGAAAAATCCAGCTCAAACTGCGAGGCTAAGGCCTCTCTAGCTTCAGATCCAGCAGCCTGCTTATTTTTCTTCTTCTGCGGACAATTTGTGGCATAATGTCCATGTTGGTGACAGTGAAAGCACTTCACCTTGGACATGTCCTGCTTCTTGCCTTTCGCACCGGAATGAGAAGCTTTCTTGCTCTTCCCCTTCTTTGCTTTGGCAGCCAAAGCGCAATTCTCTTCATCAAATTTCCTTGATGAAGATCCGTCCCTAGTACTCCGCCTTATCTCCTCTTGCACAAGATCCGACCAAAGTCGCTCCCATCCTGGAAATTTCTCTCGACCATTGACAGAGTCCTGATAGGAGTGCCAACTCTTCGGAAGCCCAAGGAGAGCCAAGCTCACCAAGTCCTCATCATCAACAGTCACCCCCACACTTCCCAGCTCATCCCTACATTGGATGAACTTCGTGAGGTACTTGGGCATACTGTCGCCTTTCTCCATATTTATGTTTCTGAGTTGATCCTTGAGCGCCAACTTCCTCTGGTCGCTCTTGCTTTGGAATAAATCTGTCAAGGCTTTCCACATCAAGAATGGAGAAGCCTTATCATGCAGGATGGACAATATGTGATCCTTCACGCCCTCCAATAGAATCCTTCGACACTTTGCTGTCTTCTTTTTCCAAGCCTCAATTACGGCAGCATTGCTAGAAGTAGGCTTTGGGACTTCAGAATCTATGAACTCCTTCAACCCATTATCATCTAGCACCGCCTCCATCCTGTCCTTCCATGCAATATAATTCAAGCTGCCCTCAAGGGCATACTCCAATCGCAATCCGTTGAAAGACATCTCAACTTTGACACCAAGAAAACACTGCTGCAAATTCGAATTCCACCAGCACAAAACTCAATCGCTTCAATGTCTTGCAATTGCTCCAATGATCAATATCGCTCCGATGCCGTGTAGAAATTTGAATAACTGTTAAATTATTCTCCGAGATTATCCTGATCACACACTATTTGAGCTTCATGCATAATACATAACCTCTTCTACTATTGATCATCAATTTGTGGAAATTAAACAATCGCATGCGCACATTAAAACCATAAACAATCACACATATAAAAACAGTATTTATGGGAAAGCTTAAAGCTGAAAACCCCAACTATCTATATATTATAATGATAGAGATCATGTAACAATCATTTTACAAACTCCTCACAAGCTCTCAGTACAATCTCCAATTGTTACACACTACACAAGCTCAGATCATACAAAACACATGCTCCAATCTGCTCCACCTGTTAGCCAGCCTCTACTGCGCAATCCAATATGGATAATTTCCAGATCCAGGTTCAAATCCCACTGGTATGTACTGCGCAATCCTCATTGGCTTCTCCATCAATGTGTGTGCAAATCTCATGCACCAATATAGTCACAACTGATAGTCACACTTGCTCTTTCACCTACCTCTTCACTGGTCTCCACTGAAACTGTCCATGCACTGAAGTTAACTGATGTATTCTTTAGTTGATTTATGAGTTAATAATTAGTGAATTAATTAATAATTAATTCACACCACTCTCACTAATTGTATCAATCGGTTAGACTAGATACAACTAGCTCAACTAAGTTAAACTGAACACAACTCCATTAACTGTCTCATCAACTCCACCAAACTCTGTCACATGAGTTCTAACTGAAGTCAACCATGCAATAGCTCCACTAAACCCTAGGAATAGAGTAATTCCTTCTGTCAGCTGCATGTGCCACATCCAGGCATCAAACTGAAGTGCTCCAAGAGGATAAGATAATGTTTAGAGTCCAAATATTATTAAGAGCTAATAATATTCGACATATCTATTTTTAGACCGGCAATCTAAAAATAGATTCCGCCCAATATGTCTAAAAATAGAAGTCCATATATTTTTCCAACTTGACCAACCATCCACAAATAGCATCCTGCAACTCATAGAATATGATCGACATGTCTAAAAATAGACATAGTCTAAAAATAGACTTTGTGCCAAAAATAGCCTGCGGGCCCACTTAGTGAAGGCGACTCTTTTCACTAAGCTCATCATCTTGTTGCAATCTCAACATATGATGCATGCCAGAAGAAATTAAATGTAATGAACTAAAAATGAAAACATAGACAAAGACAGAAAAACATCATCGCTGCTTTAAATCGGGATCCAAATAAATGTGCTTGTCATATTAAAGAGCAACACCAGTCAAGTACAAAATTACCAATAGCTTGATATTCAGTCTGAAAACATCTTCCTTGGCCTATCTTAAAACTTTACACAGAGAACATGTCTCAAGAGAAACAGCTTGCAATTCACAAATAGCCAATCAACAACCTTACAATGAGTTTCTTCATGAATTTTATAGTTGAAAAAGAGGCTGAGGAGGTAGATGGAAAACTAAATGCAGCATTAAAACTCAGAAGAGGAAGAGGGCCGAGGCTCCATTCTATTTTAAATTCTGGGCATTTATCTTCAATACTCTTTGGATGAAACAATGGTCTTTGTCAGGCTGCAATTTACTCCAGGTATGACTTTGATGGACTTGCTGTAATACTTCTGCAGAATTCTGATGAACTGAACAAAAGAAAATAAATGATTTCAGGTCTGCCATACTATGTAACAAATGCTTTTGATAGCACAGGACTGTTGTCAGGGCTGAGATTTCCTCAGGAACACGGTATAGAATTAAAACAGTATGGGCACTTCGTCCTTTCGCGGGTAGGAACATTTTGCTGATGGTGACACTGATATATATCGTTTTGTGTGCCCTAGGTCTTCTGTGTGATATTTTGCCTTTAATTATTGAGTTAAGGCTCACAATATTCAATTATCATCCTTAAATTCTCTGATCTTTCACTGATACTCTTTGCCGCTCCATTTACTGTCTCCGTCTGTGAAATCTGCACTTTAATGGTGCTGGGGAGGTTTGACAGTGTCGAGCACCGTACATTGATGAAATCTTTGTTGTTGAATCCTTCCCAAACATTTTCCTGCAATATTAGCCTCGGAAAATGGCCTTGTCTGCGCTCTATGTCACTAGAACAGTGACCATAAATCATGGCTTTTTCTGCCCGACTGTAATCCTGCAAAACACACAAAATCATTAAGAAATCCATGCTGGAGGGGGATAGATGTAGTGGAAGGCTTGCAAAATGGTGGTGCAGCATGGTGGAAACAGTGGGTAAGAATGAAAAATGGCAGAAAAAATAGAGAAATTGACCGATTATAGACCAGGGGTGGCGGAGAACACGTGGTGAAAACCTGGAGGACAGGTGGCGCAATACCAAGAAATTGGGGAAAAAGCGATAAAAATGGGTGATGTGGAGTACTGGCGATGGGGTCGGTCAAAGGCGGGGCATTGGTTTAATCCAGACCGTCCGATCTTAGGAGGAGATCAACGGAAAAAAATGCATCGGAGGTTGACTGATGGTGGGCCAGGGGTCCTGTTTGCCTCGGGCTAACTCCTGAGCATCTTCATGGCGCGATCACCGCTGGATGGACAACTTCAGATCAGACGGTGTACGCACATATCGCGCTGGGTCCACAGTCGAACTATAGCGCGCGATGAGGGCAGTTTCCCAACAGTGCATGTGGCGACGTGTCAGCCAATGAGTTGAATCACTGCCAAACAAAAATTACCGCCCTCCTCTCGAAGGCAGTGCGATAGAAACCGCAGGTTTCTGCACGGTGCTTTGGCGCGGGGACCACCGGGGTGGATGAAATATGGACCGTCGATCTGCGGATCAGATTGATGGTTGTGATATGATTGGAGGGGCGAACATGAAACGAAATGTGCTTGCGATGGTCGTCGGATGCCAGGAAATCGATGGTTAATTGCGCTCCCGATATCCAATCGCGTTAAGCGCTTTTCGGGCTAGCGCCTGGTTCTAGCGCTGGGTCATGTGGGGGGGAAATGGTTCTGGGGCTGAGCCGGACGGGGCTAAACCTGAAATGTGAATAATATGGGTTTTTGGCCCGTTTTCAATGGAATTTAAGGCCAAAAGGGATAACGATAGAGGGAAAAGGGGGATATTTGGCCAAACAAAGGGTATTCGTGAGGCTTAGAAGGAATTTGGGATGATTTAGAAGGTTTAGGAGGGATTTGGGGGTGAAAAGGGGGATTTTGAAAAAAAGGAAACATGTCATAATGGGGCATTCTGCAAGAATACAAGGGGAAAATAAAGGCCATCCTGAGCACACCTTTTTACAATCAGTGAGGCTTATTGACCTAGAAACAGCAGTGGAAATTAATCAAAGGGCAGAGGGCATGAAGAGGCTTTCAAGGATGATGTGTTTTCAGGATAAATGCATTCCTTGAAGGCTCAACAAACAATTTAGCCCCCTATTTTCTTGTCAAAAAATTCATAGGGGGCTAACAGTGGCTCCACATGGGGATGGCTTCTTCTTGAAGAAGTCAAGAATTCAAAACAGGATCTTTGGTGTAGGCCAAATGCCTGCTGCTTGAGCCATTCATTTTCTTTCTTGGATCAGCTGCCACAAATCATGAAGTCATCAAATCAGCAGAAAAATTCTCCCAAACAATCTACCTACCCATCCTATAATCCTAACATTTTTTCTTCCAGGGTGCGTTTGGACTAGCAGACCCTTTACATCATTTATTTTTTACAAATAGGAAAATAAACCTATTCTATTCCTACCCTTATTGCTCCATGAGACCAGATTAAACTGTTGGCCTCATATGTTTCTCTACCTAATCTAATATCTGCTAGGATTAAATTGTCCAGCAAACTGTCCAGCAGATTTATTCTCTACATTCTACAACAGAAATTTAAAAACAATCAAACTAGGATTAGACAGTCTAGTTTGTTGTGGATCCAAGGCATAAAGACAGTTGCACATGGACAGAAATTTGCAGAAAACTGAAAACAAAAACTTGAAGGTTTGAAAACTGAAACTTTGAAGCATCCTTCCTTGCTTGTGACTCAAGTTTTGAGCTTGTTAGAGTCACTTTCTCTTTTTGATTTCAACTCTGGTTTTAGGAATTATAATTGTTTATATTAAGGATCATTGAAATTTATTTTAAATAATTAAGACGATTAACTTTTCACATTATAATTTTTTTTATTTTATATTTTTTTTAAATATAATTTAGTATTATTTTTTATATTAAATAATAATACAAATTACAATTAAATTTAAAATAAATTTATGTTATCTTAATGTTTTAAATGTTATCAAGTATATATATAATAAATTATTTTTATACGACAATTTTTTTGTTAGGTAATGTGAGTTTTAGATAAGTTTAAAATAAATTTATGTTATATTATTGTTGTAAATGTTATCATGTATATAAATATATAAAAAAATATTTTTACATGTGTGACATCTACTAAAAAAAAATTTAATATTTACTAAATTTACTCCTTAGCACATTACCTTTTTACATTATCTCTTACTTTACATTTACCTTTAACTATTTTACCTATACCTGTCTTTGATTATCATACTAACCTATCATTAAATGAACCATTACTTATATGTTTGCACATAGATGGCATAGTTCTTATTCTATACCAATTCAAAATGTATATCTGTCTAAGCCTATAGACTTGACTTTGACTAGGCAACAATACATATGACATTCAATAATTAATACATATAATACTTATCATGCTACGAGCATTGATATTTTTTATACTTATTCATACCCATCGATTGCAATTGATGATGCTTTAATTACATATTATTTCGGTCGGCCTGAGCCATGTGATTCTCAATATGCAGTTTAATTATTATGTATGCTTGGGATTTTTCTATTGATTTCACTGTGTTGTGTGACACGTGGTTAACTGACACATGGAGGTTCTAATCACCGTCAGATCTGGGTTGATCAACGGCAGGAGCAAGGCTAGTTGAGGGTTAGGGTAGTCGACCTCCCTCAACCCTAACCATCTCACTCATTTTCTCGAGCTTCAACTGCCTCCGGATCTGCCGCTCTACAACCTCTGTTCCATTTCTCATTTCCCATGCGCGGGTCTATGTTCCTGTCCACAGCCTCACGAATTATACTCCTGCATCAACAACATAGTTCGTAACAGGTATGGTTTTTTTTATAATCTAAATATTTCTTTAGCTCTGATAGTTGGTATGTTGTTTTTCTTTCTGCTTATGAGAAGTTGTTGAGAGTTTCTGACTAAACCCCCGACAGCCTTCCTATTTGACACTTAACCCTGTTATGGTAGGGAGAGACGGCTCCGCTGCCCTTGGGAGTACAGGACGTAATCTCTGCCATAATTGTTCAAGGAATGTTTGTGTTTATATAGTTACAGTTTGTTCTTATATTCTTTTAACTTGTTTGCCACGACTAAGTTTTGGGTTTAAATGGTAACCCTGTTTCCCTGCCTTGTCTACAGTGTAGGTCTTGCCCCTTTGGTAGGCTCGGTTTCTCTTCTGCTCAGGTAACCCTCGTTCCCACTGTAAGTGTAGAGTTGAAGATTCAAATGATTTTGTATATTCCAGGGTTGAATTTTAATGTTTTCTTATTGTAATGTAGGTACTATAATTCGACTCCCTGCCCACAACTTATGTAAGGCTATGCCGACTCTAGCCTAACCATCACACCTATGATCTTCCTTGAATATAGGTATTACGGTCATTGAATCATTTCTCTAATTTTAATGAGGGTTTGAAGGTTTCTTCAGGGTTTAATAACCCATCTTCGCGATTCTTGAGGAAATGTCTTATTATTTTCTTCATGTCATCGTTTTTCCGTGCACTTCGTTAAGAAGGAAAAACTTCTATCATGTATTATGCATAGTTTTCTTGGTTCATCACTCTACATTTACACCCGAACCGAATGGTATTGCCTTTGAGTATCATTTTGGGCTTTTTATTTAAGTTATATGTTATTTGTCACCGAGGTTTATGCCACACAGATATGTAATATAACTTTTCCTTCACTATACTTGTAAAGGTATTTCTCCTACTATTCGACATTTACTTTGTTATGTCTATGAAAGCCCTGTAGGTACATTTTTCTCACTGTTCAGTTTGGAAATTAATCTTGTTCTTACATAGTTATTGTTTTTCAATCAATTTTGGTACGCTTATGGAATATATATATATATATATATATATATATATATATATATACACGTAAACTCTCTTGATTTATTGAATACAATTGCTTCAGTACTAACTAAAAACATAAATAAGATTATGTAATTTTTATGTATCTGGGTGCTTTTACCATTTAATTGTTTCCTTATAATGGTTTATCTCTTATGAAGATAGTGTCTATGTTGAATATGTTTTTTATCTAAAAATTTTTAGCCGAGAGTCACATATCATTTTTTTACCCTCTTCTTTAAGTAATTTACAGTTCTGCTAATTAGACTTGATGATCAGACCATCATAAATTTGGGTTGTTTACTATTACCCTAGTCCGTGTATAGCATGAGGATAAATATGACGAGACGAAATGTTTTGTCCGAATTAATTACTCTGGACTAAATTAACAGTCTCTTCATTAATCTCTCGTAAATATTGTAGGTATTATTGTATTTCTTATGTTCATATTTATTCTTGAATAGTACACATTTATGCAAAAGTATATCTATTTTAGTTTGCAAGAATGGAAGCTAAGAATAATTGTTCATAATAGATTACTTCTCTTTTCGTACTTTTATACATATACACAGTCATCGTGTATTATTTCTCCTGCATACTCATATATATATATATATATATATATATATATATATATATATATTATCACTCATATCAAGAAGGGTATTAAAAGGAAAAGAATTATTTTTGGCTAGGTATTTCAGTTTTTATCATTTACAAAAATATCTATTTATATGACCAGAAATTACTTACAGCATTCTTAAACCATTAAATTTCATGTAGGTCTAGATACTTATCTTACTCAAAAGCTTTTGATGATGAACTCCCAACCTTGAGAGAGGCTATTACGTCCTCATCTCCCCTCGTGATCGTCACCAGAGTAGGGTTAAGTTAGAAGTAATTTTGGTTGAGACCTCAAGACCTCCAGTCCAGTCTTCTTTTCCTTCCAGAATTCAGGGTTTTTGAGTTTCCACTGGTTCCAACCAGCTCTGGATTGACTCTTTCCCTTCAAGCTTCTGACGGTTTTCACAGAACCCCTTTTCCTCACTAGGATTTACCTTTTATCCTCAAAGGAAAAGGTAATTGTTTTAACTGCTTTCCCCCAACTACTCTGGAATCTTGGAATACTTCATCATTAGTCTTTATGGAAAAACATTCCATAATTAATTTCTTTATTCAAAACAGAAATAACCATGTTCATTTCATTTAATCTCATTAAAAAAAAATGTATTATCTTCTATTAAACAAAATTAACAGAAATATTTTGGAAACTAATCCAACTTTCACATCTTCCCCCTCTAGAAGTAAACATTGTCCTTCGTTTTCTATTCCATTTCAGCAAATAGTTACGGGTATGCCTCATGCACAAATCCTTAGTCTTCCCAAGTAGCCTCCTCTAGGCGAAACTGCTTCCACTACACTTTAACTTGGGTGATGACTTGCCTCCGAAGCGTGATTTCTCTCTGATCGAGAATAGGTTGAGGTTCTACCAGAAATTCGTCGTCTGGTTCAACCTACATTCAACAAGGATTTAAATTAATAATCATAAGATTCATTCCTTTTAGATATTTGGTATTAAATCTTATCATACCTGAATGTTTTGCTAATGTATTACATGCCTCGGATCATGCACATATCGTTTCAGTATTGATACATGAAACACATTATGCACCCGTATATGACTGGGTAATGCTAATCGATAGGCCACAGGTCCTACTCTCCCCAAGATTTGGAAAGGTCCACAGAACCTGGGATCCAACTTAGCACATGAAGTCCATCTTAGAGTGCTTTTCTTAGGTTTGATTCTCACATAAACATGATCGCCCACTTCAAATTCCCAGTAGGTTCACTTTTTGTTCGCATAAAGCTTATGTCGATCTTGTGTAGCTTTTAGATTCCGTCTAATCTTCTTTACCTCCAATTCCATATCAGCCAACATATTTGGGCCAAGCATTAATTTGGTTTCCAAACTACTCTAGTTAATGGGGGTTTGACACTCTCTCTCATATAAGGCTTCGAATGGACTCATCCTAAAAGACTCTTGATAAACATTATTGTACACAAATTCCACTAGATGTAAATAATCTTCCCATTTTGTAGGTTGTTGCATTACATACATGCGCAACATGTCTTCCAGGATTTGATTTACTCGCTCAGTTTGTCCATCCATCTATGGATGATAAGTAGTGCTGAAATTAAATTGTCTTCCCAATCCAGTAAAGAGTGCCTTCCAAAAGGCTGAAGTGAACTTTACATCCCGATCCGAGATGATTGTTTTTGGGATGCCATGAAACCTAAAAAAATTTCTCATGAAAATATACGCAATCTGCACCGTTTTTTAAGTGGGTTGCATAGGTATGAAGTGAGTTGCCTTGCTCAGTCTATCTACCACCACCATTATGGAATCATTATGCCTTTTTTATCTTGGTAGACTAGTATTAAAATCTAATGATATAACCTCATGTTTCCATTCAGGCACAGATATGGGCTGCAACAATCATGTTGGATGTTGATGCTCTACTTAACCCGTTGACATTCTAGACACTTGTTTAACTATTCATCAATATTCTTCCGCATACCGAGCCAAAAATAAACCTTCCTGGTTGCTGTTAGAATTTTCTATTATCCCGGGTGTCCAGAATAATTACTGTGGTGGTACTCATCCAAGGTCAACCCTCTTAAAATTATCTGATTCAGAATGTATAACCTTACTCTAAAGGTTAAGAGCTGATCCTTGCTAATCCCATAATCTAATGATTTTTCCTGCTTTTCTTCTTCCTTTGCTTGTTTCCATAGGAATTGGTATTCGGGATCTTTCTTAGCTTCTTCTTTTATCTGATCCTGAAATTTAAATTCTACTTGATTAAAATAGAGTTCATACACACAATGAAGTTTTCTGCTAAAGGCGTCAATTACACGATTTTCCTTTCCTTTAATATGCTGAATGTCAAAATAAAATTCACTTAGAAATGCATTCCACCTTTCCTAGCGAGCATTTAAATCAGCTTATTTTAAATAGCTAGTTAAACTATTGTGATTGGTATTTAGCACAAATCTCTTTCCCAATAAGTAGTGTATCCACACTCTGAGTGTGTGCACTATTGCTGTCAGTTGTAAATTATAAGCGGAATATCATTGTTCATGCTCCTTTAATTTCCTTGACTCATAGGCAACAACCTTTCCCTCTTGACATAATATTTCTCCTACTTCTTCCTTCTAGGCATCGGTGCATACTTCAAATTCCTTGTTGGGATTAGCTACCGTCAACACAGGGGCAGTAGTCAGCAAGTGTTTCAATAATTCAAAACTTGCCCGACACTCGCTGGTCCACCTAAACACCTTCCCATTTCTCTGCAGAGATGTAATAGGAAAGGAAATCTTGGATAATCCTTCGATGAAACGTCTATAATATCTAGCCAATCCCATAAAATAACGTATATCAGCCACGTTCTGGGTATATACCATTCCACAATGGCCTTTATATTCTCGAGATCTACTGTTATACCTTCAGCGGAAATGACATAGCCTAAGCATTGTATTTGTTCTTTGAAAAAGTCACACTTGCTGAACTTAGCATACAGCTGATGTTTTCGCAACATCTCCAGTCCTTGCCTTAAATGTTTCTTGTTCTCTTCCATGGTTTTTGAATAAATCAATATGTCATCAATAAATATAAGAACAAACTTATCCAAAAAGGGATGAATGATGCCATGCATCAGACTCATGAATGTTTTTGGCGCATTGGTTAAACCAAACGGTAGTACCCCGAACTCATAGTGCCCATATTAGGTGCGAAAGGTTGTTTTATAAATTTCCTCATATTTAATTCGGATTCGGTGATATCCAGATCTTAAATCTATCTTTGAAAACATAGTAGATCCCTTTACTTGATCAAACAGATCATCTATACGTGACAACATGTATTTATTCTTAACTGTCAATTTATTGAGTTGTCGGTAATCCATGCACATTCGCATGGTTCCATCCTTCTTCTTTACAAACAGCGTTGGTGCTCCCAAGGGGATACACTTGGTCGAATATACCCCTTATCCAATAGTTCTTGTAATTTCATTTTTAATTATGTTAACTTGGGTACACTCATCTGATAAGGTGCTCTTGAAACTAGTTTTGTATAGGGCATTAATTAAATTGTGAAATCAATGTCTCTTTTCGTAGGTAAACCTGGTACATTTTATGGGAACACATCCATGAAGTCTTGTACTGCTAGTATACCTTCCAATATAGGGGTATTTTCCTTAGAGTTAGCAAATCCTACCTAGATGGCGTAAATTTGGCATCCTTTTCTAATGCACTTACTCAATTGAGATGTTGTGATGGGACGTACTTCTAAAGGTTTCTTAATCCCTTGCAATTCTTAACATGTCCTATCTTCGGCTCTTAGGTATATGATATTTTCCTTACAGTCTACCAAATACCAATTCTTTTCTAACTAGTCCATACCCAGTAGTATGTCGTAGGAACCCAAAGTAGAATATTCAGTTCTACATTTAACTGATAGTTCCTAATTTCCAAGGAACAGATTGGAACCTTGGCACTTACCCTTCTCTTTGCCCCAGTAACTAGCTATACCAGCCAGGGGTTTTTTAATTTCTGACTTTGTAAGTTACATAACTTAAACTGGCACCAGGGTCGACCGAAATAGAAACAGTTCATGAAAATAACTTACCTTCTAGTTCAATCATTGTCGGTTGGTAATATGATTGTCGGTCTTCAAGCGTTGCATTAATTCTAGGTATATTTCGAGCCACATATCCCACCGTAGAATCCTCTTGCAGGTTAGTTGTCATTTCACCTCTTCCCCGGTGAGGGAAATTCTTGTAGTAATGTGCCTCTCCACATCCCCAACATTGTAGGGGAGGTTTTCGGTGTTAAACATTGGATTCAACGCTCCTCGTGTCTTTTGCGACATGTACTAATCGCCTCTCGTGGATCCTAACACTGGTGATTGTAGCAGAGACGAACACCTACGGGTTTTGGTCTAATGGAAATTGTGACTCCCAACAAGTAGTATCAGAGCGATAGGTCTCAAGTTCGAAACTCATCGGGCTCGCATTGTGGGGGAGATTGTTGGAAATTGGATTCAATGCTCCCTATGTGTTTCGCGACATGGACTAACCGCCTCTCGTGGATCCTAACTCTAGCAATTGTAGCGGATACTAACACCTGCAGTTTTTGGTCTAACGGAAATCGTGACTCCCAACATTTGGGCTTGTCCATGTCCTGGCTTGCTGGAGGCCTCTGTAAATCTTTCTTCTGTTGTCCATTTTGTTCTCTGGTGATTTCTCCCAAACTGCTTACTTACTGAATTCCTTGAAAAAAAATTTAAATTACTGGATCTAGTATTTTTATAGTTTGAATTACTTTTATGTCCTTTATTTGGCAGCCAATTTTTGGCTAACTCTCCTTTTTCCTTTGATTGTTGATAGCACATTCATGCTTTTCAAATTTCATCGTCCATTGGTTTCAGATTCACAAATTCAATTATTTCCTTCATGTGAGCAGGTAAACTGCTCAGAAATCACTGAACTCTAGCCTTTTCGTCTCTCAAGTAAGGCACATACCTTAATAAGGATGTGAATTTAGTTATAAATTCATCCATTGTCATTTTTCCCAGTCTTAAATTGTGGAATTCCCAATATTTTTCATCATAGAAACGTTCTGTTAAATACTTATCCTTGAAATATTGCTGGAACTCATCCCATTTCACGTTCTCATCTTCAATACTTCGAACATTTTTTACTTCCTCCCACCACAAGGTAGCTTTCTCCCTCAACTGATAAATAGCCAAACGAGCTTTGAGGTTGCTGTTATATTCATATACCTAAAATACTTTTTCATATTAATTAACCAGGCCTCAGACACTTCTTCGGCCTCTCCATCAAAAGTGGGAGGTTTGATTTTTCGGAACTCATCCTGTAGTTCCACTTCTTGTTTCTTTATTTCTTTCTGTCCGAAAACATTACCAGATTCAGCTTCATTATAATTTTTGTTTTTATTGCTCCGTTGTGAATCATTCCCTTCTTGTCTATCATTGGTTTTGTCATTAGTTTGTCGTTGTCGTTCATTTTCTCCCTAAGTGTCCCTTTCAGGATTGGGTTGCACTATTCCATGATTCTTCTTTTCAGAAAGGCTTTTGAGTATCCTCTCCTGTTCTTGCATCAGTATTTCATTGTCGCTCCTTACCTGGACCATTTCTTCATGTATCTTATTATTGTACTCAGCAGTATACTAGTTTTATGTTGTTGTTCCTCCAATAATCTATTGGTCTGTTGGTGTTGGTCGAAACTGAGTTGTATCCACATCTCCGGATTCATTTCAAGATTGGTTTGGGGTGGAGGTTCCCCCGCATTCCGGGGTACTTGATGCGTATATCCCATTCTAATTATATTCTTTCTACTTTCTATTCACAATTTACATGTAGTGTTTGTTATTCTGTTGACCCATTTGGGTCTCAGCATGTAAACGCGGCTCTGATACCACTTGTGAAATCCACTAAAAAAAGAAAAATTAATATTTACCAAATTTACTCCTTAGAAAATTATCTCTTACCTTACATCTACCTTTAACTATTTTACCTATACCTAGATTTGATTGTCATACTAAACTATCATTAAATGAACCATTACTTATCTGTTTTCACATAGATGGCATAGTTCTTATTCTATACCAATTCAAAATGTATATTTTTCTAAGTCTATAGATTTGGCGTCGACTACGCAACAGTACATATGGCATTCAATTATTAATACATATAATATTTATCATGCTATGAGTATTGATATTTGTGATACTTATCCATACCCATCAATTGCAATTGATGATGCTTTAATTACATATTATTTTGGTCGCCCTGAGCCATGTGATTCTCAATATGCAGTTTAATTATTATGTACGCTTGGGATTTTTCTGTTGATTTCACAATGACATGTGACATGCGGTTAACTGACACATGGAGGTTCTAATTGCCTTAGGATTTGGGTTGATCAATGGCAGTAGCGAGGCCAGTTGAGGGTTAGGGTAGTCGACCTCCCTCAACCCTAACCGTCTCACTCATTTACTCGAGCTTCGATTTCCTCCGACTCTGTCGCTCTACAACCTCCCTTCCATTGTTTGTTTCCCATGCATGGGCTTGTGTTCCTGTCCACAACCTCACAGCTTATACTCCTACATCAATAACATAGTTCGTGACATGTATGGTTTTGTTTATAATATTAATAACGCCTCGGCTCTGATAGCTGGTATGTCGTTTTTATTTCTTCTTATGAGAAGTTGTTGAGAGTTTCTGACTAAACCCCTGACAACCTTCCTATTTGGCACTTAACCCTATGCATTTTTTCATTATGCAGGGTTATGGTATGGAGAGATAGCTCCGCTACCCTTGGGAGTACAGGCTGCCATTTCCGCCATGATTATTCAAGTAATCTTTGCGTTTATATAATTACAGTTTTTTCTTCTATTCTTTTAACTTGTTTTCCACGGCTAAGTTCTAGGTTTAAATGGTAACCCCATGTCCCTGCCTTGTCTATTGTGTAGGTCTCATCCCTTTGTCAGGCTCGGTTTCTCTTATGCTCAGGTAACCCTTGTTCCCACTATAAGTGTTAGAGTTGAAGATTTGAATGATTCTGTATATTCCAGGGTTACATTTTATTGTTTTCCTGTTGTAATGTAGGTACTATAATTTGACTCCCTGCTCAACTTTTGTAAGGCTATGCCGAATCCGGCCTAACCATCGCACCTACGTTGTTCCCTAAATACAGGTATTACGTTCATTGAATCATTTCTCCAGTTTTGATGAAGGTTTGAAGGTTTCTTCAGGGTTTAATAACCCATCTTCGCGGTTGTTTAAGAATTGTCTTATTATTTTGTTCATGTCACCGTTTTTATTTTCACTTCGTTAAGAAGGAAAAAAATTTGTCGAGTATTATGCATAGTTTCTTGGTTCAACACTGTCCATTTACACCCGAACCGAATGGTATTTCCCTCGAGTATCATTTTGGCCTTTTTATTTAAGTTCTATTTTATTTGTCTCTGAGGTTTATGCCGCATAGATACGTAATATAATTTTACCTTCACTATACTTGTAAAGGTATTTATCCTATTATTCGGCATTTACTTTTTTATGTCTATGAAAGTCCTATAGGCACATTTTTCTCACTATTCACTTTGACAATTAATCTTGTTCTTACACAGTTATTGTTTTTCACTCAATTTTGGTACGCGTCTGGAATATATATATATATAAATATATATCTATATATATATATAAACTCTTTTGGTTTATTGAATACAATTGCTTCAGTCCTAACTTATAACAGAAATAAGATTCTGTAATTCTTATGTATCTGGGTGCTTGTACCATTTAACTGTTTCCTTAGAACATTTTATCTCTTATGAATATAGTGTCTCTGTTGAATATGTTTTAAGTCTAAAATGCTTTAGTCGAGAGTTATGTATCATCTGTTTACCCTATTCTTTAAGTAATTTACAGTTCTGCTCATTAGACTTGATGACCAAACCATCATAAATCCGGGTTGTTTACTATTATGACAGTTTGTGTATAGCATCAAGATAAATATGACGAGACGATCTGTTCTGTCCAGAGTAATTACTTTGGACTAATTAATAGTCTCTTCATTAACCTCTCATAAATACTATAGGTATGATTGTATTTCTTATGTTCCTAGTTATTCTTGACCCGTACACATTTATGCAAAAGTATATCTATTTTAGTTTGCAAGAATGGAAGCTAAGAATATTTTTTCTTAATAGATTACTTCTATTTTCATAATTTTATACATATACACAATCATTGTGCATTATTTCTCTTGCATACTAATATATATATTAACACTCATATCAGGAAGGGTACTAAAAGAAAAAGAATTGTTTTTGGCCAGGTATTTCAGTTTTTATCATTTACAAAAATATCTATTTATATGACCAAAAATTACTTACAGCTTTCTTAAACCATTAAATTTCATGTAGGTCAAAATAATTATCTTACTCAAAATCTTCTGATGATGACCTCCCAACCTTGAGAGAGGCTATTACATCCTCGTCTCCCCCTGTGCTCCGCACCAGAGTAGGGTGAAATTAGCAGCAATTCTGGTTGAGACCTCAAGACCTCCAATCCAGTCTTCTTTTCCTTCCAGAATTCAGGGTTTCTGAGTTTCCACATGTTCCAACCAGCTCTGGATTGACACTTTCCCTTCAACCTTCTGACTGTTTCCCCAGTCACAGAACCCCTTTTCCTCACTGGGATTTACCTTTTATCCTCAGAGGAAAAGGTAAATGTTTTAACTGCTGTCCCCCAACTACTCTAGAATATTGGAATACTTCACCATCAGTCTTTATGGAAAAAAAGTCCATAATTAATTTATTTGTTCAAAACAGAAATAACCATATTCATTTCATTTAATCTCATTAAAATAAATAAATGTATTATCTTTTGTTAAACAAAATTAACAGAAATAGTTTGGAAACTAATCTAGCTAACACAACATGATAATGTCTCTTATATTTTTTTTTTGCAACGTATTTTGAGCCCTGATATGATTAGCACGCCTAACCTGTGGCTTGAGTAACTGTGACCTAGGGGCATTGAAGCCATCAAAATCACTTGGGAATCACATATGACGTAGGTCTCACTAGCCCTTAGCATGACTAGTTTTTTTCCCACGGAGTTTCAAACCAATGACATTTTCACTACAGAGTGCCTTAACAAAACACCCGATCACCATCTATTCTACCCCATGAGAAATATCTCGTACATTTTTAATTTTAAAGCATTCATTCAATTAATTATAAATTTCAATCTAATTAATTATGAAGTTTAATCTCTTTTATTCATTGTGAACTAATTAAAAAAAAAACAAATGTTCTAATTTTATAGATAACTTATGAACATAAATATGTCTTATTACTTTTTATTATTTCAAATTAATTAAATAACCAATTTTTTCATAACCCACTTATAACAAAAAAATATATATATATATATATTATATTATTATTTTTTTCATATGTAAAAGTAACAATCTTTTTATATCTAATTCTAATTCTAATTCAATATCTAATTCTAATTCTAATTCAAATATTTGAAGTTAAATTTATTTAATTTGTATTTTTTTTTTGTACTTTTTGTAAAAAAAAAAATTATATTCAATATTTAAAGAGAAACACCATACTAAAGTTTTGATTTTCTATAGTGTTGCATCCAAATATCACAACACTAAAGTTTTGTAGCATCCAAATATTATGCCTTTTAAAGTACACTTAAAAAACATAAGCATTGTGTTTTAATATATTAATAAAAAAATAACAAGAGAAGCTTAAAAAACCAAAATAATTATGACCCCTCATTTATATTTGGAGTACGTCCAAGAATCCATCACAATTGATTCCTTGTTACTCCTTAGAGAACATCTTGGATCTGGAGGAAGGCCCAAATGGTTTTCAATACGGTCCAGATATTGTCCAATTTCCACATAGAGAGATGTAACTTGCCCAATATGAGAAGAAATTCCTCCTTCATTTCTATTTAGCAAGATATAGCATGGAATATCTTCAAATGCTAATAGATATTGACCATGTCATGTATTGGATGTCGAGGCCTCTAGTGTGCCATGTATTGGACACCTAGTCATCTATTTCCCCAAAAAACTCAGAGTCAATTAAACATATTTGTACCCCAACTATGTAATCTTCCACCTAAGTGATTTCATCCTATATTTCTTACAAATTATTGGCATGATACCATTGCACAAAAATTTCATCTTGTTATTGGGAAAGAGCCCCCTTATTCCGTGAAATATGTCACTCCCCTCTGACTCCTAGCTCATTAGGGATGCATTGAGAGGTGCTATCAAGGATAAATAAAATTTCCAAAGAAGTGTATAACAACTCCTCTAGGAAGGAGTGGAGGGTGAACCAAGTCAATTAAAATTATCTAGGCTAATGATAGATAGGTATCTGAGTTAGGAAAAACTCAATGAAGAAAAACATCTAATATAGAAGTAATATTATATTAGGGCGGATTTCTCGTAGAAATTGAGTAAGACATATCCAAAGAGAGGTGAGGTGGTGAAATGACATCCAAAAAAAAACATAGTCAACAAGTCCCAAGGGATGCATAGGAAAAAAGAGTCAGAAATAAAGGAAACATCAAAAAAGAATTAAATTTAATGAGGGGAATTCAGAAATTACGTCTGGAAAATAAAGCAAAATGATAAAACTTGAGCCTATTAATGTGAATAATGTGCCACCTGATCAGGCCTCGTACCCATATATTACTCTCCCTTATACAGAGATCGTCCACTACTCATAATTAATATCCACCCCCTTCATGTGATGAATATAATGCATGGGAGGATAGATTGGGAATGAGCCCTTTAATGGCTTCAAAATTCCAAACCCCCATATAATTACTAATATTGATCTCTAAATGATCACTGTCATTAAACATGTATGCATTCTAGATTGTTCTTGCATCACATTCAAGTGAGTTTGCATGATCCACATCATCCACTGTGTATGTGACATTAAGGTTAGATAATGGCCTTGGGGAGGGTGCATGAAAACATCTTCATCTATGTATGACCGGTGAGACGATGACCATGTGTCCTCCCACTTCTCCCACTGCAAACACTCCATTTAGGGTGTTTTATTAAAAAAAAATTAATAGAAAACATTTTTTCAAATAATTTTAACATGATGTTGTCTAACATTAATGTTACAATGTTCACCATATTGGGCTATAAAGAGCCTCTTTCGATTTAAAAAAACGAATTTAAATCTTTCAAATAATTTTAGTTTTGGCATGTATACTTATATTGTGATTCAATGGTTGTTATCATTTATAACTTATTTTCCAAATTATTTGTAATCAATTTTAAATTTAATTATTGATAAAATTATTTTTTTTCGAAAAATTTAATAATAAAATTGTTTATAATTTTTTAATAATAAAATTAATTTTTTTTAAGAAAAATATATATATGTGTGTGTCTGTGTGTGTGCAACTATTCACGGTTGAAAATCAGGTGATATACAGTGAAAGATCAATGCCAATAAAGGGCTTCATATAGGTTTTAGAGCAATTCTAGTCGAGCCCTTTTTACCCAAAATTACAAAATTTTCCCATTTTACTAGCCTATCATTGTATATTCTACAAAATTGCTTCAACAGAAGCATACATTTTCATTTTAACATGTATAAACTTCAAAACCCAAAACAAGCAAGATCTTCAATGCAGTTGGTTACTCCTTCATTACAGCTGGAATGTTGAGGTCAATTATAGGGCTTTCCTCGTCCTCTTTCATGCTTTAGTCCTTCTGCTTGAATTGAAGATATTCTAACTAACACTTGAGCACATCTATCTCATCCCCCAGTTGCCGAAACTTTCCATTTTTGGCAATTTGTTGCTCTTGCATTTCCAGAGTCTCTTGTTGATGTTGATGGATGCTCCTATGAATAATCTCTAGCCCAATTTTTATCTCTTCATGTTCCCTGGAGAAGCTGGTGTAGTTTGTATGCTCCTTCCCATGACCTTGTTGAAATGGCACCCCAAAGGGGGCTTCTCATTTAATTTTCTCTTAATTAAATTGAAAAAGAAATTGTAATTTCATCTAATGACAACTTGTATTTGTTAACTAAGTAAGAATGACTGAGTTAGCTTAGGAAATTCGAGTTGAGGGTTAGATAGGATACATTTAGATTTATTACATGATTTAAGGGGGTCCAGTTACAGTTATTTGTGAGTTGTAATTAGTTAACTCAAGAAAATGAGTTAAAATCAGTTTCACTAGTTCTAACTGAGAGATGAGCTAGTGAGAGGTTCAATGAATTAAATATTATTTAATTCACAAGTAGTTATCAATATGTTAATTGATAATTCGCTATAAATAGTTTTTTCATGTCAGTTCTAAGGAAGGCCCAGTTGAGACTGAGGTTAAAGGGATGATAACTATCAGTTGTATAATTATAAAATTGTACAGGTCAATTATAAAGTCATGTGGAGGCCAAGGGTGCATTGCGCAATCAACTCAAGGGAATGTCCTATTTAATAGGGCAACAATTCCTCCAATAATGTGTGAGCAAGGCAGGCTGAGTAGAGGATGGGAATTGGTTAAGTAATTGATTGATTTTGCCTATATGAGAGTGAGAGAGTTGGCAAAGTGCAGGAATTTCTCTGAGATAGAAAAGCATTGTATTGTTTCATGATCTTGAATTTATACAATATACAGATAGCGGGGTTTTAGGCAATGTTATTTCCCAAATACATCATGTGTTGTGTGATTGATTGTCTCTTTCTCTTACTTGTTATGTGGTTGTGCGATCGTGTTTTGTTTCCGCAAATTGTAGAAGGATTCAGTATTTTGATTTAGTACATTACAAGATCAGATTGAATCTTGTTGTTAGATTTTCTACATGGTATCATAGCACCAGGAATCACAAAAATAAGAGAAGATTAGATTTTTTTTATTAGGGTCGAATCTACAAATTTATTCTTCAGGATCCAGTAGTAGAAAAAGATGTATTTCAATGGATTGAGACTCGAATATGCACTCGAGGGAAATTTGAACTACATAGCATGGAAGGACAGGATGGAGGCAATGTTCAACGACAACAGACTGAAGGCTTTCATAGATAATGATTTCCCTCAGCCCACAATAGAAGATGCTCAGCTTCTTGATGCATGGAAGAAGAATGCAGCAAAGGCAAGAAGGATCTTATTAGAGGGAGTTTGAGATCATATTGTCTTAATTCTCCACAGGAAGGTGACTCCATATGCTATGTGGAAGACCTTGACATATATGTATCATAATAACAATGACCATAGGAAGTTGGCGCTGAAAGACAAGCTCAGGAAGATCAAAATGGAGAAGGGCGACATGATCCAAAAATACTTGACGAAGTTCACTCAATGTCGAGATGAGCTTGGAAGTGTTGGGATAATTGTTGCAAAAGATGATTTGGTGAGCCTATCTCTTCTAGGCCTTCCAAAGAGCTAGCATAGCTACCAAGACTCTGTGAATGTGAGGGATAAGCTACCGGATTGGGAGCGACTACAGTCCGATCTAGCACAAGAAGAAATTCGGCGGAGCACCAGAGATGGATCCTCATCAAAGAATGATGATGAGGAGAAATTTTCCTTGGTTGGAAAGGAGAAGAAATGAAAAGGAAAGGCATCCCATTCCAAATCGGAGTCTGGCAAGGCAGGAAAGAAGCAAGACTTGTCAAAGGTAAAATGTTTCAATTGTCATGAGCATCGACACTATGCCACAAATTTTCCACAAAATAACACCGAAAAGAAGGCCCCAGGAGGAGTAGCAGGTGAAGCATTGGCTTCACAGTTTGAGTTGGACTTCACTCTCATCACATGCATGGTGTCATCAGTGATGGGTCTTGTGTGTTACTTGTATATTGGAGCTTCATTCCATATGACCAACAATAAATAATTCTTAGTAGCTTGGAGGAGAAGGACCTCCAGATGCACATCGAGATGGGTGACAATAGGAGGTATAGCGCTACCAGTGTAGGTACAGTTACCTTTCATAGGAAGTTAGGTAATCCCCTCACATTAAAAAAGGTCATGTATGTTCCTGGTTTAAAGAATAATTTGGTTTATGTTGCTATGTTGGAAGATCTTCGCTATGATGCGATCTTCAGTGAAGGAAAGGAATTCCTTCATTACAAAGCCATGGGATAAGTGAAAAATATTTGAGTTCAAATAAAGAACCTCCACAAACTGGATTTGGAATACTGTGCAACACTGACCACTAAGGCAGAGAAGGTGGAGAACAGAGACATCAATGAGTTATGGCACAGGGGGTTGGGCCATCTACACTGCAGTGCTTTGAAGACCATCCATTAGATTTCTATAGGACTTCCAAAGGGTGCACTTGCGCAGAGAGACACATGAAAAGGGTTTACATTGGGGAAGTATACCAAATCCACCTTTCACGATAAATAAAGATGAGCCAAGACGATCCTTGAGAGAGTTCACTCAAACGTGTGTGGACCGTTCTCGACAGCGTCCACAACAAAGAAAAGGTAGCATGTGATTTTTGTTGATTAATTTTCAAGAAAGTGTTGGATTTTCTTCATGTAGAAGAAATATCAAACATTCTCCAAGTTTTGTAAGTTCAAGGCACTTTTTGAAAAAGATACAAGGAAGAAGGTGAAGGATCTGAGGAGTGATAATGGTGGATAATACATCTCTAATGAGTCCAATAACTTTTGTGCCTGAGAAGGAATTCAAAGAGAATTGATTGCACCTCATAACCCACAATAGAATGGGGTTGCAGAAAGGAAGAACAGAAATATTGTGGGAGCAACATAAGCTATTTCATGATCAGGGCCTACCGTTGCATCTGTGGGCGAAAGCATCCAACATAGCAGTATTTTTGCAGAACAGAAGTCCTCATCGAATACATGGGATGAGTACACCAAAGGAGGATTTTTTAGGTAAGAGACCGGATGTGTCATATTTCAAAATTTTTGGTTCATATTTTTATTTCCATGTGACCAAAAATGCCAGGAAGAAGCTAGAGAAAATAGCAGAGTTGGGGATATTTGTGGGGTACATTGATACACCACACAACTATCGTGTGTACTTGCCAGTACATAGGATGACATTGGTCACAAGAGATGTAAAATTTGATGAAGATAAATTCATGTGATTTTCTCTTGAGAGGGAGCTCGAGTTGCATTCAGTTGAGGATCTATTGGATCCAAAGGATGAACCTTCGGATGTGGAGTAGCCACAAGTAGAGGAACAGGGAGTGGTAGAAACCACTCATGCAGATCCATCCACTAGAGATGGAAGGAATCACACCATAGAGGCTGACATATTATTCATGCCAATGCGAGAGAGAATATGGGAGCACCCACATCACAATGTAGACAGAGAAGGCCCCCAAAGCGGTACAATGGATACATGGCTCTTATGAGTGAAGGTACTAAGATAGAACCATCCTTTTTTGAGGAAGTAGTGCAACATCTAGTGTGGGTTGATGCCATGGTTGAGGATTATGACTCTATCATAAGAAACAGTGCATGGGAAGTTGTCCCAAGACCAATGTGGAAGTTAGTTGTAGGATCTAGGTGAGTCTACAAGGTGAAGCAGGAAGCAGATGGGAGTGTGTAGAAGCACAAGGTTATATTTGTGGCTAGAGGGTTCTCTCAAGTGGATGGGATTGAATATGATGATACTTTTGCACCAGTCGCAAGGTACTCATCTATTAGATCCATCCTTGCACTCTCAGTGTAGATGGGATGGAAGATACATCGGATGGATGTAAAGACAATCTTTCTCAATGGATTTATTGAGGAAAAAGTGTACATTGAGAAGCTGAAAGATTTTGAGACCTTAGATAGGGAGTCACATATGTGCAAACTCAAGAGAGCATTGTATGGGTTGAAGCAAGCACCTCATGCTTGGTACACAAGGGTTGACAACTATTTCACCAGGTTGGGATTCACCAAGAGTGAAGCAGATGCAAACCTATATCATATTGTGGTTGATGTTAAGATTTTTATTACTATACTTTATGTCGATGATCTGATACTAACAGGTGATGAGCAGCTCATAAAGTCTTGCAAAGAGGATCTTGCAAGAGAATTTGAGATGAAGGAAATGGGGATCTTGCATTATTTCCTTGGATTGGAAATATGGAAAAGAGATGGGGAGTAATTTGTATGTTGGGGAAAGTATGGCAATGAGATTCTGAGGAAGTTCCATATGGAGGGTAGCATACCCATGGAGACTCCTCTTGCAGGAAACTGGAGGAAGGAGGAGGCTACTTCGAGTGAAGTAGTGGATGCTAGTGTTTATAGGAAGCTTGGCGATTCGCTCATGTATTTGGTGAACACGCGACCTGACATATCATACACAGTTAATCATCTGAGCCAAGCTATGGTTAAGCCTACCAAGCTCTTTTGGAAGGCAGGAAGCATGTGTTGAGATATCTCAGAGGCACTAAAGAGTATGGACTATGGTACAGATGCAGATTGGGCAAGGATTCCATCCAATAGGAAGAGCACATCAGGAGACATCTTCAGCATAGGATCAAAAAAAAATTCTTGGTACAACAGGAAACAGAGATCAGTTGCACTTAATTTCAACAGAGGCAGAGTACATAGCGGCTAGTCAGGTAGCATGCGAGGTCATCTAGGTGAGGAAGATACTTGTTGGTTTGTTTGGTTAACAAATGGATCTGATGGTGATACATTGTGATAACCAAAGTTGCATAAAACTCTCGGTTAATATAGTATTCCATGACAGGTCCAAGCATATTGATATATGGTATCACCATCTCAGATATTGTGTTCACAGGCATATTGTGTCATTAGAGTACATTCCCATAGAGGAGCAGGATGCAGACATCTTGACAAAGGTGCTGGCAAGAAGAAAATCCAAATTCCATAAAAACAGGATTGGGGTAGCCGATAACCCCTTTCTTGTTGAGAGGGAGCATTGAAATGGAACTCCAAAGGGGCCTTTTGATTTATTTTTTCCTTAATTAAATTGGAAGAGAAATTTTAATTCCATCTTATGAAAACTTGTATTAGTTAACTAATTCAGAATGACTGAGTTAGCTTAGGAGATTCGACTTGAGGGTCAGATAGGATGCATGTAGAGTTCTCCCATGATTTAAGGGTGTCCAGTTATAGTTATTTGTGAGTTGTAATTAGTTAACTCAATAAATTGAGTTAAAATCAGTTTAAATAGTTCTAACTTAGAGATGAGCTAGTGAGAGGTTTAGTGAATTAAATATGATTTAATTCACAAGTACTAGCTCAATCAGTTAATTTATAATTTTCTATAAGTAATTTTTGCATGTCAGTTCTAAGGAAGGCCCAGTTGAGACTGAGGTTAAAGGGATGATAACTATCAATTGTATAATTAGAAAATTATACAGATCAATTATAGAGTCATGTGGAGGCCAAGGATGCATGGCGCAATCAATTCAAGGGAATTTCCTATTTTATAGGGCAAAAATTCCTCTAAGAATGTGTGAGCAAGGCATACTAAGCATAGGCTGAGAATTGGTTAAGTAATTGACTAATGTTTCCTAGATCAGAGTGAGACAGTTAGCAAAGTGCAATAATTTCTTTGAGAGAGAAAAGCATTGTATTGTTTCATGATCTTGAATTTATACAATATAAGATAGCAGGGTTTTAGGAAGTCTTTTTTCCCCAAATACATCTTGTGTTGTGCAATTTATTTTCTTTTTCTCTTACTTGTTATGTGATTGTACGATAGTGTTTTGTTTCCGCAAATTGTAGAAGGATTCAATATTTTATTTTAGTACATTACAAGATCAGATTGAATCTCATTGTTAGATTTTCTACGGACACTTTGCACTTCTACCAAACATGTGGCCCGTCCTCGGTCAACGGTGATCCCAGGACCCTGAGCCTGAGTTACCAACCTCTGAATTGCATTGTGACTCCATCCAGGTCTCAATTCTTGAACAACGATACACTTTTTCCAAGAAAAAGTAGCACCCGCGGCCCCCAACGACAACCCAAATCCCCAAAATTACTACCAATGTCGGCACTCTGGCCTCCAACCCCTTCGTTGGGTTCGAATTACCCCCTCGACCACCTGTTTCATTTTTTCCACCCCAGGACACAATTCATTCCATAGACCATGCTTCTCCCCTACGCCAACATCTTGGGGCCCTGTACCACTCACACGGCACAAATCCTTCCCTTTACCTCTAGACCAATACAGTGAGAGCCACAGAGACGAAATCCACCCATCCCGACCAAGATATCCCTTCCCCAAAACAAAGACATTTCCAAACAACGTAAAAAAATATTCCAAGAAACTGTAACACCCACGACTCCCAACTAGATCCCAATGACACTTTACCAAAGCCGCCAAGATTGTATAAGAGAACAATGTACTCCACACAAAACCTTCCCAAGCCCTTCAGACCTAGGCAAGTCAGCCTCAGAGGCGAACTCCACCCCACCCCATGAACAGAGACCTTCCAAGAGTTCTGGACATATTCTAACTTGTATGGACCACTGGATATATAGAGAGTTAGCCTACTATAAATGACATCACCCTGCAAAAAATTTGTTTCGCCATCCTCCCAACAAATACCCATGATTTCTATATACCCTGAATTGACCTCTAGCTTGTTAATCCAAGGATTTCCCCATGCGAACTAACGAACTATGCACTATGGGATTAAATGCCTCAAATTTTCATATTCCGCATGCCTGAACTATGAATGTGCCGACATCCCTTCTCTATCCTGATCCGGATGACCTCGACTCTCATTAGGGGAATTTTGAGGTCTAAAATGGGCCTCCTGAGGAAATTATAAAATAATAGTGGAAATAATAAAATAAGATTAGATTACATCATCAAATTTTAGAGGGAAAAATGAAAAATATATTTTTTCAACTTATCTCCATATGGGTCTACTCACATTTCGAACGACAACACTCGTTGTATGCATAATGTGATTACTCATACAAGGAGTACCTATGGTGCATACTTTCGATGGACCATGCTACATGAAAAATGAGAAATGCATGAAAAGCATGATTGCAATCGTGTTTTTTCATGTATTTCCCATTTTCATGAAGCAGGGTCCATTGAAAGTACGCAACATGGGTACTCCTTGGATGTGGAATCAAATTTTGCATCCAACGAGTACTCTCGCTCGAAATTTTAGTAAAACCTTAGAGAGATAAGTTGAAAATCCGAGTTGAAAAAGTAGTTTTATTATTTTTTAATTTTTTAATATTTTTACTTTTTACTCCAAAAATGGTGAATCATCCCCCATGGTTGACATCATCATCTTGAATCCTATTAGTTCTTATAAATTTTATTATGGTTGTACATTTTTCTTAGGAGGTCCATTTTAGACCTTTAAATTCCCCTAATGCCTATGCGAAACCATTCTGGTGCCAAGTGAATCGCATGGGACGATTCGACCGACACGTAGCAGTACACAGCAGCACATGCTCGAGGAGAGGTTTCCATGATGAACAAGAAACTGCCATGTGGAAAAGGATTATATTTGATAGGGCGTGAAAGGGCCCATGGGGCAAGGAGGGCACCAGGAAAAGGATGAAGGGGTCGAGTGATTATGGAGGAGGGGACACAAATGATAAGGAACGAGGAGATGGAAAGGGGATAAAGCGAAGCAAAGGGAAACCAAGCGAGGGGGAGGGGGAAAATGAAGAGAGAGGGGGTAGAGAAAATAAAACCGACGATAGATTATGACCCCAAAGAATGAGAGGCCAACCCACCAAAACACACTAGAACTCTTTTTACTTGTTTCCTTTCCTCTACTCACCATAGCTTTTCCTTTGTTTGTGATCATTTCAACTATGTTATGGGATCAGATGACTACCCACTTGGCCATTCACATTACTTATTTCCTCTATCATTAGGCAGGCCTGATTTGCTTGCCTTCCTACCTCCTTATTCTGCCCTCTAAGGATATGATAAAACTGAACATGATCAAATGAGGACTTCGTTCCTTGAATTCTTTTGATAATTTGATTCAATTTGTAGTTTTGTGTCGAAGTATTGTTAACCATATGCTTGATCAACACTAGAGAGTCCCCTGGGATGGACACCTCCTTTATTCCTTTTTTCTGAGCCAAAAAAAGTCCAAAGAGAAGTCTAAAAGCCTCAACTTGGTTGTTTGTTTTTATTCCCAGTCCCCATGCAAATCTATCTTTTGTGATTCCTTTGGTATTAATGAGAATTACCCCCCCTCCCCCCGCCACCTCAAAATAGAATTATTTATAAAATATACGTCTTTGTGTTTATAAAATACTGAAAAAAATAATAAATAAGAATAATATTAATTAATTAATTAATTTAATTAAATTAAATAATTAATTAATTAAAAACTTAAAGAATAAAATAATAATAATAATTCTTTTAAATAATTTATTTGATTGCCTTTTATTTTGGAATATATAACAAATTGGTTTTTTCCTATGTTTAAAAGAGGTTGTTGGTACTAGGCTAATTCATATTTATGTTTAAAATCTTACATGGCTCAAATCCAATACAACGATATTCATTAGACACAAAATCAGTACAACAAGATTTATCAAGACATTATAGTTCATCATATCACAGTAAAAAAGATAACAATCATTTCATTCAAACACTCAAAATAACCTAATCTATATATATTTAATTAGTTTTATAAAATTTTATAAAAATAAAACATAAATAAATAAATTTGTATACAATTTTATCATATATTATTAGCTTTTATTATTATTTTATAATTCAATGCTTATTTTTCACCGTCACCTTTTAATTGAAGTTTAAATCCATAACTTTCATGATACCCTCTTCCAAATCATGAGGAGGGGAATGATTTATAATGAATTTATATATTTATTATAATATCTATTTTTAAATATTTAAAAAATGATTAGAGATTAAAAAATTAAAAAATAAAATAAAATTAATAATAAATTTAAATAATGTGTTATTAGTGTAAAGGATTTTATATATTTATTATTTTTTAATATTTAAAAAAGTTATTTATTTTTTATTTTACAACATAAATGAATAGTGTTCATTGTTATATTTAAGTTTATTAATATTATGTGTTATTAGTGTAATGGGATTTTTTTAGTTTGGATAACTCCAAAAAAATTTAGAATTATCTTTCTGTGATCCATCATATAAAATTGTAAAATATTTTTTAGTAATAATCACATGCAATAGAACATTGTATATCTTTAATAGTAGTAAAGGTAAAATTAGCTTGTGATTAATTTATGTAACTATTAAACTAAAGTACTCACTCTATTGAATTTTTTTAGACTCCTTCGTTAAACCTTCAAATCTTACCCAGCACGAGTAAGACTAGGCTCAAATGATTTATGCCCATTTGTCAAATGATTGATTTAGTATTTACAAATTTATAAATAACAAATTTAAAATAAAAACAAAAAAACAAAACAAAACCAAACTATATATATTTAAATAAAAAAGAAATGGAAAATAACTTTTAAAAGTTATTACAATAAGAAAATAAATTATATACATATATGTAATATATTACAAAATAAATTATATACATATATGTAATATATTACAATGTAAAAAGTCATGAACATGAACATGAAATTGAAGCAAAACAAATTTTGGATAGAAATTAAAACGGTGTTCTGTAAGCCACAAGTGCTATGCAAACACGTGAGTTTTACTGTAAATACTTTAAAAAGTGTTAAATAAATTTCAACCACAAACGGTTCTTAAAATATAAACAAATTTGGAGAAATATGTACACAAATAAATGGTCGGAAAATCATTGATATTTATTAATAAATGTGTATATATTTGTTCTTGCTAATTTCTGCTAAATGTATTGGCCAAAATTTAATTCGAAGTGTTTAGGATGTAATAGAATCATAAATAAATACTTAGAGAACAAAAATGAAATGAAGACCTAATAAGGAATCTTTCTAGGCAATTTTATAAGATTAAATCAACAAGATTTCTCCGCAAAATTAGCATCTGTTAACACTAACATCATATGCAATACCCTCTATTAGCATAAAATAAATTGCAACAAATAATGTTACTTGAAACTTTTCAAAAGAATGAGATGAATATGTCATCCATCTTGTATCTCCTTTAAATGAGTTTGTTGCCACCAAACATGTTAGCTTCTTGAACTCACATAATGACGAATCAGAAGAAAAATTATGATAGATTTAAAATTGAAGCATATATCTCATCACATATTATTATTCTTCGTCCTCCATAAACTCCTTACCTTTTTTATCCATTCACAACAAATATGGAGACTAACTCTTTAAGAGATTAATTTTTATTTTATTTTATTATCTTTGGTTATTATTCAAGTAAAGAGAGTTCTAAAGGAAATATTTAAATTTAATTTAACTTTTAAATAAGTTTGGTAGGTGGGTCTCTCTTTGTATACTTGTGTTCATAATAAAAATAATAATATGAAATATACAATCTGGAGCACACTCGTTGTTTCTGCTATGTATGCTATCAATCATATATATATAATACTAAAAGTGTTCATATCATATAACTTTGTGCCCTATAAAAGTAGTCATTATATGCAACCGTACTATAAAAATAATCATTGTGTTTCCCATCAAAATTTGCATGTGAATGACCATAAACCTTGGCATATAAATATAACAACTCAACCATAATATATCAACACATATCTCCATAAAATAGCATGCCATTCACCATAAATGTCAAAATATATTGTTGTCATAAAAAAAATCACGTTGAAACTATATTTTGAAATAGTGTTGAAAGTGTGCCAAAATCCAAGACCAGTGTGGCGATAGCGCATTATATAAATATGATGGGAGGAAAATTCAAAATCTATCACCATGAAACACATTTTTAAAAGAAAATTATATGGAGTCTAAAACCATGCAAATTATGAGAGCTCAAGATCCTTGTGTATCTCCTTGCCTTTGTTGTTCTCTCTTTTACCCCAAGAACGTATTTCAGGGAACATATCATCTACAAGAGTTTCCCTTTTTTCAATTTTCCCTACACTAGATGTATGAGAGTGGGATGATGTGACTCCGTATGAAGAATCAGTAAGGGATGCAGGAGGGTGGTGAATCTTAGTAATGACAAACGTAGGTGATCACTATGGAGGTTGACTATGTGGCAAGGTCATAGTTTATGAGGTTGCATAGGGAACATATTTTGTAGAAGGTGAGTGATGTTGTGTATGATGAGAAATAGAGGGAAATCTCACATATCCTGAGTGCTACCCAATGGGATTTTAATCCCATCCATGAACGGTAGGAGGTTTTTATGGAGCTAAATTTTGTTGTGGATGAAACTCTATGATGTTAGGATGTAGGAGAGGAATATTTTATGAAGGTTGTGCAAATGGATAGAGTTACAACCCTCCCAAATATAAATAATTAGTTTGTGAAAGTTGATTGAATTCCTCGAAATCGACATCTATATGAATGGGAAATGAACCCTCTTGTTGTGTTCCTATCTCCACATAAGAGGAAATAGGAAAAGCGGTGCCACATCATGAAAAGGAAAATGAAATATGTTATTGAAATTCTAATTTACAAAGGATACTTTAGGAATAGATACTTTGCAATGGTTTTCAGCATAGCATCATGTTCCCTTTTATATAACAAATCAAGAAACATATATCTCATTCAACATATACATCTCAATTTGACCATTAATTAACGATTTTACTATGCATATGAATAGACATGGAAAATATATAAATATATGACACATGTCAATGATGTCTTTTGAGTTGAGTGTTATGACATCATAAGTCAAGCTTGAGGAAAAGGGAGTGTAGCGGGTGAAACGTGAAGTTGGGTTACACTTTTTGCCTTTTTTTTGAGAAAAAACTTCCATTTTTTTTTTTTTTTTTTTTTCTGTTCTTCAACTTTCTGCAAGCTAAAAAAAAAATTATGTTTAGAATTTCATTTTGCGATAAAAAATAAAGTTGTCATAAATTTTATTAGCTTTCTATTACTTATTTTTTGGAATTTTTTTATACACATTTGATATGTCAACTTAACGTTTCTTTGAGTGTGTGTTTTTTAACAATCAAAGGATTCATAAGAAGTCATGTTAATACGTAATGTTGTATTCTTTGAAACTTTGTGTTTTTGAGAAACAAAATGTATTACAATAATCTAGACAAAGTCTACTTCAGTTTTGTCATATTTACAAAGCCAGCGGATGCATATCATAATTACTAGAATTTCTTGAACTGGTTCAATATGGAAAAACTGCATATTTTGAATATGTTTTGTGACGCAAGAAATTTCTTAACATATAAGTTATAAACTAAAAATCTAAAAACTACCCATTAGAGATGACGGACCAATGTAATGCACCATAATCTTTTCAATTTTTTTTACAATGCATTTTGGAAGATACAGAATTATGATTTCACTGAATCATAATGACCTTCAAAAATTGTTTGCACTCAATTTATTACAAAATTAATTAAAATTAGTAAATATTTATGAAATTCCATAAAAGTTATATTTCCTGAAAGTAGATTCAATTCTGAAAATGCTTGCCTTGGTTTCGATAGTTAATTCAAAAATTTTCATGGAGTTTAATTAGTCCAAAGTTGAAGATACGTATTTAGAGTTTGGTTTTGCATAATTGTTGACGCATTAGTTCGGCTGAACTCCTAAAAAAAGTTCAGCCGAATTGTTTTTTGCGCCGACGACATAAAGGTTCGGCTGAATTTTGTATAAAAGTTCGGTCGAACTTTTACCCAATTTTCCGTCGGCCGGAAAATACCACAGAGCCTCTCCAAAAAAACATTCCGCGACAATATAAATTACCACGAAATCATTCATTATTTTCGCATATTTTCGCACATTTGGTCTGATTTTACAAAGGTCTTGGTCTGATTTTGCAAAGAATTGTTTTGGATTTAAGGACTTTTCTTGGAGGTACATTCAAAGAACATTTTTGCAAAGGATTGTTTTGGGTTTAAGGACTTTTCTTGGAGTTACATTCAAAGGACATTTCCTGAAGGTATGTGATACATTTTTTGGATGTTTTTTGGGTTTCATTTTTTTGAAAGTATGGATTTGGGCTTAATTTTCGTTGTTTTTGAAGGTAGGGATTTGGGCTTAATTTCGAAATGACTCTTTTTAGGCTTAATATTCAAAGGACATTTTTTGGAAATTTTTTGGAAGTATTTTTTAAAATGATATTTTTTAGAGGCTTTTTTGAAGTATTTTTTAAAGTGGCATTTTTTAAGAAGTTGGAATTAATTTTAAATGGACATTTTTTGGAGGCATTTTTTGAAGTGACATTTTTTTAGAGTACGTGTTTTGGGTTGAAGTAAATCTTTTATAATGATTTTTTAAAATGAGTTTTTGTCTAACTTTTTAAATGAATTTTTTTTGTAGGACTTGGAAGGAAATACTTTGAGCTTCGTTTCATTTTTATAAGACATTTTTTTCTCATATTTTTTGAAGTAAGTGTTTTAGATTGAAGTATGTTTTTTTTGAAAAAAATTTAAAATGAGTTTTTTTAAAATTAAATCTTTTGTGATGTTTTTTTTAATTGAGTTTTTGTCTAAATTTTTGAAGGAAATTTTTTGAACTTCATACTCTATTATCATGGGAAATCGAAGGAATTGTACGAGAAAATATGATTGAATAAGAGACCTTGAGGAACGTAGAGAAGAGACGAGACAATCTCGTAAAAGAAAGATAGAAGCACTCTCAAATATTAAAGGGGAAATTCAACCTCAACTAGAAGTTGAAGCAGGAATGTAAATGTAAATATTATGAGTTTGATATATTTAAAATTTTCCTGGTATAAAATGTGAAGCTCAATTTTTATTTGATGAACTAATTTGAAAAATATTTTGCAATGTAAACAGAGAGAGATATTCCTCAAAACATTGATGATGAGATACAAAATTTTGAAAGAGATATTGAACCAACGATTGAAGATTGTGAAAATGTTGAAAGAAATTCAAGTGAAGAAATTGAATCACAAGGTATATATATATATGTTGAACACATGCACATATTATTGAATTATACATATATTTATTAATTTAGTTATTTATTGAATATGTAAACTCATTATGTACTATTCATTCGAATATGTACAGATGAAATCAATGTTGATGATGAGATGTTAGAAAATTAGTAGAAATTCTTTCGGTAATAATCACATGCAAAAGAACGTGGTCGACGCGTTTCGAACCAACCAGTGTGGTTCATCATCAGGACTATGTGAGAGATCAGATCCAGACATTAAGTATAAATAGATGTAGAAATGGCTCAACTAGCCGTTAGGATAACGGCTAGTTTGTCTATTGAAAAAGAAATATTCCATTATTTATTTATTTATTTAATTTTTATTTATTTGATTATTATTATTATTATTTTATTAATTTATAAAACCTTTAATATATTTATACAACTAATTAACCAATTGATTAATATAATGGTAAGTAATTTAACAAATCGTGGTATATAAATATGTAAATTTTGATTAAATTATATAATAATCAATTATTATTATTAATTAATAAATATAATTAATTCTTATTCATATAATTTAATTATAACAAACCATCTATCAAATAATCAAACATAGAGTCAAAAAACAAAAAATTAAATTAATTAATTAATTAAATTAAATATAAATATAAATAGAACCAAAATAAATAAATAAATATAAATAAAATATTAATTAATAAATAATAAAAATATTTTATTTTAATTTAATTAATTAAATAATTAATTATTATTATTATTATTATTATTATTATTATTATTATTTAATAAAAATAATGAAATAAATAAAGTATAAATGAATAAATAGATAAGTAAATAATGTCAAGAATATAAGGCAGGAATCCAGTACTTGTTGATATTCCAACCGTCATCTCTATTGAGATTAACGGGCTTTTTTTCAATTTCAATAGCCTCTCTCAACTTACGATGATGGAAATGGTCGATTCTAGCAATGACCTTAGCATCTTCTATGCAAACATGATGGTTAGTCTTTTCTGCATGCTCAGCTAAGGCGGACGAGCGAGATCTTCTATGCTTAATATCAGCAGCATGCTCACAGATCCTTTGATTAATAGACCGACCTGTCTCACCAATGTAAGGAGTCCCACAGGAACAGGGAATGATGTAGACACCTTTTCCATCCCTGGGGTCAATCGGATCTTTAACCGATTTTAGAGAACTACAAATTGTATTAAGGGGCTTGAAAAAAGAGGATACCTTATGCTTTTTAAGGATTTTAGCAATCTTATCAGTGGTACCCTGGATGAACGGAAGGCTGACACAGCCATACCATTCACTTGTGTTGTCTGGCCTCATGACAAAGATAAGTTAGATCATTTTTTCCTTCATCTTAATAGCTAATCTATTTCCATAAAATTCACCATGGAACATGAGGTGGATGGTAGCCTTCCTTTCCTTGTTGTACTTATCTCTAGAAATGATGATGGTTCTTTCTCCCATCAAGTTTTTCGAAAGAAAACTCATACTGAGCAATATCTTCATGCTAGCTCCCACCATTTCCCTGCTAAAAAATTAGGCGTCCTTAGCACCTTAGCCACGAGGGCGCTGAGAATCTCTAATGAGTCTCACCTTGAGGGGGAAAAGACCCATCTGTTGAATGTCTTTTGTAATAATGGTTATAGTATGTCGCAGGGCCTCAAAGCTTTCCTCAAAGCGGAGAAAGGTCCTTCTGTTAAAAATAAAAATAAAAAAGAACCTAGTGAATGGTATGGCAGTGTCAGCCTTCCGTTCATCCAGGGTACCACTGATAAGATTGCTAAAATCCTTAAAAAGCATAAGGTATCCTCTTTTTTCAAGCCCCTTAATACAATTTGTAGTTCTCTAAAATCGGTTAAAGATCCGATTGACCCCAGGGATGGAAAAGGTGTCTACATCATTCCCTGTTCCTGTGGGACTCCTTACATTGGTGAGACAGGTCGGTCTATTAATCAAAGGATCTGTGAGCATGCTGCTGATATCAAGCATAGAAGATCTCGCTCGTCCGCCTTAGTTGAGCATGCAGAAAAGACTAACCATCATGTTTGCATAGAAGATGCTAAGGTCATTGCTAGAATCGACCATTTCCATCATCGTAAGTTGAGAGAGGCCATTGAAATTGAAAAAAGGCCCGTTAATCTCAATAGAGATGACGGTTGGAATATCAGCAGGTGCTGGATTCCTGCCTTATATTCTTGACATTATTTACTTATTTATTTATTTATTTTTATTTTTATTTTTTGTTTTTATTTTTATTTTTATTTATTTATTTATATTTTATTTATTTGATTATTTTTATTAAATAATAATAATAATAATAATTAATTAAAATAAAATAAAATATTTTTTATTTATTTTTATTATTTATTAATTTATATTTTATTTTTATTTATTTTTTTATTTTATTTTTTTTGTTTATATTTATATTTATATTTATATTTATATTTAATTTAATTAATTTATTAATTTATTTTTTTGACTTTATGTTTGATTATTTGATAGATGGTTTGTTATAATTAAATTATATGAATAATAATTAATTATATTTATTAATAAATAATAATAATTGATTATTATATAATTTAATCAAAATTTACATATATATATATACCACGATTTGTTAAATTACTTACCATTATATTAATCAATTGGTTAATTAGTTGTATAAATATATTAAAGGTTTTATAAATTAATAAAATAATACTAAGAATTAAATAAATAAAAATTAATTAAATAAATAAATAATGGAATATTTCTTTTTCAATAGTCAAACTGGTCATTATCCTAACGGCTAGTTGAGCCATTTCTACATCTATTTATACTTAATGTCTGGATCTGATCTCTCACATAGTCCTGATGATGAACCACACTAGTTGGTTCGAAACGCGTCGACCACGTTCTTTTGCATGTGATTATTACCGAAAAAATTTCTACTAATTTATATTATGGATCACAGAAGCTTAGATTCCAAAAATGTTAGAAAATGTTGACACTCACACATATGGAGATAAAAGAGTTGACCATTATATACGATATCGTGTTAACCGCATTTTTGATACGTACTTCATAAAGGAAAATGTGACAGTTCAAGCCCAAATTTTGAAAGGTCTCCTATCATTAAGGAAATTAAAAGAAGCTATGACTTTATTGGGTATTCAAAAATCAACCAAAGATAAAAAAAAAAAAAATGAAGGAAAATGTGATACAAAATATAAATAGTGTTATAAATTCAATTAGAAGATCTAGACAGAAAAATGTTTCAGTTGTATGTAGAGAAATACATATGGTAGTGGTTTCATCAAGTACTAAAGAGAATCGCTTGGTAAAATCTATGGCACGAGCATTAGGAACCCCACGAAAAAATTTGCAAAAACATCGGAAATTTCGGTTGCAAATAGATGTAAGTGATGAACTCGGAAATTTCGGTTGCAAATTCTTATTATTCTTAAAAAGAATAAAGTGGCAATAATTCTTTTTAGAAACTTTTGGATTCTTATTATTCTCTTCATTGAAATTGTTTTTGGATGGAGAATCCTTAATATGATTTAGCTATTCCAATAAAAAAATGACAAACAAGGATGTTATTTTGTTGGCATGTTAGCTTTTCTTTACTCTTTTTTCAAATAGAGCTCAATTGATATGGTTAGTTGGATTAAAAAGCTATGTTCTTCCCATTGGGAATTTTTCACCCGAACAAGAGTATGTAGAGATCAAAAGCAATCTTAGGATTACTTGAGTACAATCAAGTGTTCCAAACATTTTCCCACATGATGAAAACTCCTATTGGTTGAGCCTTCTCTGACCTTTTCCATTTCAGTAGATACCTTCATTGACCTTTAAAAAGTAGTTGATGGGCTATATGTTCTGTCTCTCTTTCCCATATAAATCCCTTTAATTTTGATTGGAAAGATAAGAAGTAAATATATTTTTGTTGAATTGGGGTCAATGTCATTAATGCACTCAACTAGGTAGCCTTGTTGATTTATAAATTGGTAAATTGATGACATTAGTAATCACCTAAATCTACACTTTGGATGAGAGACTTTGTCAAAAGAAGATTTCCTTGAGTTATTATATGGAGAAGAAATTTAACCTTTCTATCTTGTGAATAAGATTCTATTTCAGATTTTTCCTTTTTGAATTTTATTCAACTAGTGAAATTCTTATGCAATATTTAACCTTTCTATCTCTTTGAATATGATATGATTTCCCTTTTTAAATTTTATTCAATTGGTGAAACTACTATGCAATGCTAGAGAGTAGTGATTTCGTAGATTTAATGCTTTGGTCCTTCCCTTCCAACAATTGAACCAATGATAAAGTTTCTTATTTCTCCATTTATCATGGGATTGGTGTGCATGACCTACTTCCCATTCGTATTTTCTGGTCTTGGATTGGAAGGATTATCTCTCTCCTTGCATCGTAAGGGATATATTAATATAGATGTATACCGATAATTCATCCATATTGGACTTGGTCATTAAACCTACCCCTTTCCCATCTTTAATATATTTTACCACTTAAATTCTATAACCTACATGGCCTATGTTGCCCATAATTGAAGGGCTAAAGGTTAGGTAAAGCTTAAGGTTATAATTAGTATATCATGATTGGAAATACCAACAATCTCCTCTTGTTTCATTTTTATTTTTTCATTTGGGATAAAAAATAAACATTTCTTTTCAATTTTTAGGCCTTAAAGCTTGAGAGAAATGACATTTACATGCTTTCCAAAATTATTTTATGCACTTACAAAAAACATGCTTTAAAATTAATGGGAGAAAGCCAACATGACATGTACATGCTTTAAAAACTTTTCCTAAGAATTTATGGGAGAAATGACACATGTACACAGTTTGCCTTAAAGTGGTTGAGGTTTATGGATATTAAAATGAAGAACTTCTATTTAGATCTGTTACAGAGATTGATTGTAGGGGCATTTACTGGATATGTCACGTTTGAGAAAAGATGAGATCTAGAGGCTACCTGGCCCTTTACAGAATCTGCCTTTAGAACTTGTAGAAGTTAACACTCAACAGACAGACTAAAATCCTATGGAAGTTCAAAATTCTATGAGAGTTCAGCCACTTTAGGTTCAATTTTTAGGCCTTAAAGCTTGAGAGAAATGACATTTACATGCTTTGCAAAATTATTTTATGTACTTACAAAAAACATGCTTTAAAGTTAATGGGAGAAAGCCAACATGACATGTACATACTTTAAAAACTTTGCCTAAGAATTTATGGGAGAAATGACACATGTACACAGTTTGCCTTAAAGTGGTTGAGGTTTATGGATATTAAAATGAAGAACTTCTATTTAGATCTGTTACATAGATTGACTATAGGGGCATTTACTGGATATGTCACCTTTGAGAAAAGATGAGATCCAAAGGCTACCTGGCCCTTTATAAACTCTGCCTTTAGAACTTGTAGAAATTAACACTACCTGTCCCAATTATACCATATGAAGGGTGTAGAGGACCCGTGGAATCACTCACAGTGCTTTACGTAGAAATAAGGGTGTGTAAGAATGCATGTGTTTTACATTGAATATTTTTCATTTTATTAAAAATCTATTTGAAACAATTAAACTATATAAGGTTAAAACCTATGTTTTGTATCAAATCACTTTTGGTTTCAATGGGAAACTTTTATGGCTAATTTGTGTTTTTTCTCGAAATGTGATACACCCCATTAAAATGGGAGATATATCGAAATGATTCCAATGGTGCAATAAAATAGTTATAGTTTCAAGTAGTTTAAAAATATAGATGCATAAATTGAATGAGCACAGTTTTGAGATATCAAATTCTAAAATGGAAGAGTTGTTTGTGAACAAATATTAGTGGATCTCTATGGATATATCTACTTCATTAAAAGATATTTTCCTAGAAGGATGTCCACTAAGTTGGAAAGAAGGGAAAGTATCACAATTATATGTTAATGTGTATGTGTTTTACATTGAATATTTTTCATTTTATTAAAAATATATTTGAAACAATTAAACTATGCAAGGTTAAAACCTATGTTTTGTATCAAATCACTTTTGGTTTCAATGGGAAAATTTTATGGCTAATGTGTTTTTCTCGAAATGTGATACACCCCATTAAAATGGGAGATATATTGAATTGATTCCTATGGTGTAATAAAATAGTTTCAAGTAGTTTAAAAATATAGATGCATAAATTCAATGAGCATAGTTTTGAGATATAAAAGTCCAAAATGGAATAGTTGTTTGTGAACAAATATCAATGGATCACTATGGACATATCTGCTTCATTAAAAAGGATTTTTCTAGTTCCGGATGTCCACTAAGTTGGAAAGAAGGGAAAATATCACAAGTATTGGATATGTCATTTACTGGATATGTCACCTTTGATAAAAGATGAGATCTAGAGGCTACCTGGCTCTTTACAGACTCTGCCTTTAGAAATTGTAGAAGTTAACCCTCAGCAAACAAACTAAAATCCTATGGAAGTTCAAAATCCTATGAGATTTCAGCCACCTTAGGTTCAATTTTTAGGCCTTAAAGCTTGAGATAAATGACATTTACATGGTTTGCAAAATTATTTTATGCACATACAAAAAACATGCTTTAAAGTTAATGGGAGAAAGCCAACATGACATGTATGCTTTAAAAACTTTGGCGAGTTCATGACATATATTATGTATATAATTTAATTATAATAATGAAGAACGAACACAAAAAACTAAGAGCAAGGAAAATTTTAAGGTTGGAAATTTATTTTAAAGTTTAGAAACTAATAATTTTGTATAGTCTCTATTTAAAAATTTGGCAAATTTTAAGGTAAAAATAATTTATACTATTTAGGCTAATAATTTTTAGAAAAAATGGAAATTAACAATTTGGTTTTGGGAAAAAAACATGGAAAATAAGGTTAATCAAATATGGATTCCATTCCATTTGTTTTATTGAAATATATGGGTTTTGTTTTGTTGTTTTAAAAGAAGAAAAATAAGAAATTAAGATTCTACCCAACCCTTCCTAGAATTGATATTCTAGGAAGTAAATTCCAAAATATTCTAGGACTTCAACTCAAATCCTAGAACTTCGACTTACACAGTTTTCCTTAAAGTAGTTGAGGTTAATGGATATTAAAATGAAGAACTTCTATTTAGATCTGCTAAAGAGATTGACTGTTGGAGCATTTACTGGATATGTCACCTTTGAGAAAAGATGAGATCCAAAGGCTACCTAGCCCTTTACAGACCCTACCTTTAGAAGTTGTAGAAGTTAACCCTCAACAGACAGACTAAAATCCTATGGAAGTTCAAAATCCTATGAGAGTTCAGCCAGTTTAGGTTCAATTGTTAGGACTTAAAGTTTGAGAGAAATGACATTTACATGGCTTGAAAAATTATTTTATGCACTTACAAAAAAAATGTTTTAAAGTTAATGGAAGAAAGCCAACATGACATGTATGCTTTAAAAACTTTGCCTAAGAATTTATGGGAAAAATGACACATGTACACAGTTTGTCTTAAAGTGGTTGAGGTTAATGGATATTAAAATGAAGAAATTCTATTTAGATTTGTTACAGAGATTGACTGTAGGGGCATTTACTGGATATGTCACATTTGATCAAAGATGAGATCTAGAGGCTACCTGGCCCTTTACAGACTCTACCTTTAGAACTTGTAGAAGTTAACCCTCAACAGACAGACTAAAATCCTATGAGATTTCAGCCACTTTAGGTTCAATTTTTAGGCCTTAAAGCTTGAGAGAAATGACATTTACATGCTTTGCAAAATTATTTTATGCACTTACAAAAAACATGCTTTAAAGTTAATGGGAGAAAGCCAACATGACATGTATGCATTAAAAACTTTGCCTAAGAATTTATGGGAAAAATGACACATGTACACAATTTGACTTAAAGTGGTTATGTTATATGGATATTAAAATGAAGAACTTCTATTTAGATCTATTCCAGAGATTGACTGTAGGGGCATTTACTAATATAGATGCATAAAATTCAATGAGCATAGTTTTGAGATATACAAGTCCAAAATGGAATAGTTGCTGGTGAACAAATATCGGTGGATCACTATGGATATATTTGCTTCATTAAAAGGGATTTTTTTAGAAGGATGGACTAAGTTGGAAAGAAGGGAAAATATCACAATTATATGTTAATGTGCATGTGTTTTACATTGAATAATTTTCATTTTATTAAGAATCTATTTGAAACAATTAACTATATAAGGTTAAAACCTATATGTTTTGTATCAAAATACTTTTTGTTTTAATGGGAAACTTTATAGCTAATGTGTTTTTCTCGAAATGTGATAGACCCCATTAAAATGGGAGATATATCGAAATGAGATTTGTTATATAGGTTGCATGTAAATGTTGTTTTTTTGTTCAGGTAGTATTCTTAATGTTAAATTAGCCATAGAGTAAATGAATCTCTGTAGAGATGTAGACGGTTATCAGATAGTGATGCAATTGTTTGAAAGAGAAAACCAGTTAATTGACCTGTTATTTTAGAATTTATGTTATCCATTCTTCTACTATAAATCTCTTTATGTATAAGTTGTGTTACATAGTCATCTAGTGGTTTCGCCACAAACCATTCTATAGTTTGTGACTTTGATAAGGGAAAGTATACTTTAGCGAGTTCACGACATATATTATGTATATAATTTAATTATAATAATGAATAATGAACACAAAAAACTGAGAGCAAGGAAAATTTTAAGGTTGGAAATTTATTTTAAAGTTTAGAAACTAATAATTTTGTATAGTCTCTATTTAAAAATTTGGAAAATTTTAAGGTAAAAATAATTTATACTGTTTAGGCTAATATTTTTTAGAAAAAATGGAAATTAACAATTTTTTTTTTGGAAAAAACATGGAAAATAAGGTTAATCATATATAGATTTCATTCCATTTATTTTAATGAAATATATGGGTTGTGTTTTGTTGTTTTAAAATTGTTGTTTTGTGTTTGGGTTGTGTTTTGTTATTTTATTGATATAGAGGTTAAGATTCTACCCAACTCTTCATATATTTGAGAGGGTAAATCCTAGAATTGATATTCTAGGAAGTAAATTCCAAAGTATTCTAGGACTTCGACTCAAGTAAAGTTTCTATCTGCACCTATGAATTTTGAATAAAGGAATTTTAGTTCTGGAGGTGAGTCAAGATGTTTCAACAATATGTCTACCTACACCTTAGTTGTTGTGTATAACAAGGAAGAGAGTTTATATATATATATATATATATATATATATATATATATATATATATATATATATATATATATATATATATATATATATATGTGATGAGAATTTAATTTAAATCTTAGACATTAGGATTCGAATGTCTCGTTAACTTAAATCTCGAAATTACAAATTCAAATGTTTATTTAAAATTAACTTGATCCCTACGGGTAATTTAAATCCTATAAAATAAGGGAAATATAAGAAGTAAAACATCCTATAGATACATTTATTCACAATGAGACACAATTTAAGTAACCAAAAATACATGTGGCTCATAGTTCATCTAAACGAGCAATAACCATACAATATTACATATTAAATTGTAACTCTTCAATGAAACGATCAGGCTACATAGCCTTAGTTACAATTACGGAAATATGTAATAAGTTACAACGAGTATGTAGCTACATGTTTATACATCTCGGAGTTTGAGGAAGTAAAATTCAAAAGAAAACTACCAAGTAAAAAGGAAACTTCACCGAATTTATACGACCCACTAAAATAGAAGTCAAGAAGGCATGACACGAGTAGAACCAAGTATATTCTCAACAGACCGATTATTGGAACAGGTCAAGTGAACTTGTATAAAATAAGGGAAATATAAGAAGTAAAACATCCTATAGATACATGTATTAACAATAGACACACTTTAAGTAACCAGAAATACATGTGGCTCCTAGTTCATCTAAACTCAGTAACCATACAATATTACATATTAAATTGTAACTATTCAATGAAACAGTCTGGCTGCATAGCCACCTTTCCTTAGCAGACTATATAATTTTTCATCTCCTTTGTCTTATTCCTTGGTTTCCTTTCCTTAATGCATTTTTATCTACTGCTAATGAAACTACTATTGAACCATACTGAATTAAGAAGAGTTACTACTCTTTTGAAATAAGACATAAAGCCAGACCAATAATTCAAGTATCTATCTTTCAAGTCAAAATAGAAATATAATCATGTATAATATGTAACCAGCTTCTCTTTGTAATGAAAAAATCATGATTAACCAAAGTCACTTTGAGATTTTTCAGCGCCGCATCTACATTAAAGATGATGCCACTCCAATTAGACAATCACATATAAGGATGAATCTAGCATGGAGGGATATTGGAAAGGAAGAAGAGGAAGAAAGTGAGAATATTGTAATCTAGCTTCTTATCTTAGCGAAATCCAAAAAAGGGCAGCTAGGTGGGAAGTGTGCCTACCAGGAAAATGGGTTAAAGGTGGAGATTTTCCCTATCGGGCTAGGAGAATCATGAACGAAGTCATGCCTTCGATTCATGGCATAGTAGTTGTTGGTGGGGGTAGCCCCAGACACTGATGGATTTATGAAATTGATGGGCCATAGTAGAGTAGATTGGGTAGGTCGGTACAACGAACAACAAGCTACTACATTGGCAGTGTGTAAACTATGTTCGTCAACCAAGTTTGCTCACCCCAGTTATAAAACACTCCAGACAACCACAGTGTAATAGACTAAGATGAGGCAACATTTACATCAGTACTTAAATAGTTGCCTGGAAATTCACAGAAGGTTGTCGCAGCACAACTCAAAATCACAACAGAGCAACAATAGAGCGCAACATAGCTCACCAAAGCAGCAACAGAGTGCAACAGAGCTCACCACAGCACAACAGAGTAGCAACAGAGCGCCACAGAGAATCAAAAAAGAAACGCACGAAGGAGATTTAAAACCTGTAAAAGTTCGCGGGCGATATATTTATAAAATATAAGTTCGGCCAAACTATTTTAAAAGTTCGACCGAACTAATAATCCGGCCGAACTTTTGTTGCCAGTTTTCCTATCTCCGGCCAAAAATCTGTTTGCCCACACCGTCAGTACACTGTCAATGTAAACAGCAAAACAGAGTTCGGCTAAAATAATTTCGAAATTTCGGCTGAACTCTCTAATAGTTCGGCCGAACTTTCTCAAAAGTTTGGCCAAACTATTTACGAAAAAAAATTTCCGCCCCCAATTCTCACAAAAGTGTAACCCAACTTCACATTTTCACCCATTATTAAAAAATAATTAACATAGCAATGAAACACATACGTTATTGTGGGAAACAAAAACAGAGAAGCACATAAAACAAGAGAGACATAGATATACGTGGTTCACCCAATTTGGACTACATCCATGGAGAAACAACCAATCATTCCTTTTATATTATCTAGCATAATAAATAGATACAACCTACAACAGATCCATTGTAATTTCCTCTTTTCTCTCACACAATCTCCTCTCTCTTTCTCACATAGAATAATAATACACAACCACAATACAATTCCCTCATATATAAACTAAGGGTTCCTTACATGGAAAAAACTCTAAATTAACATAACTTCTACTATCAGATCATCTACCTAATGAAAAACCCAGATTGACTATGAAATTACAATATTTTACAAGGAATTTTTTCATCTAATTTTAGTTTCGGAGGCGCTTCCCCCAAACCCCCATCAGGGGGGCTCATAAAATTCATCATCAACCCCCCGGGACCCCCCCCTAATTAAAATTAAATGGGTTATGTTTCCACCCTATTAGGAATAGGGATCCAACGTGGCTGAAACAAAAAACCTTTGAACAAACAGGAAGATAATCAGGTTCCACACCCAACAATCATATGTTGGGAGATATGAAAATTCGTAAGTATGGCAGGTGAAGGAAACAAATTAAAGCCATAATGCATATGAAATAACAAAATATTTTTCCTTTGTGAGGGAAAGACAACCAATAAATCAAGAGTTTAAAATTTCCGCCATGACAGTATATCTTTTAAGTTGTTAAATTTATGCCTTTTATACATGCTATGAGATATGAATTAATGCAATATTTAAAGGGGGGCGAAATGCTCTTATATGTGAGTAAGAGTAAACTATTTTTGAGATATAACATATCATACTATGAAAGGGCCTTATGAGAACTATATACTACTGTTTTGAAATGATTAGTATATTAATCTAAATTATGCATCAACTCTTAAAATCATTTATATAGAAAGCATGGGCAAAGTAGGTTCCTTTTTCATCATATGGTTTCACATTGGCTTTGTGCAACAATAGGAGCTTCATATGTGGGTAAGAAGATCACAAAAAATAAAATATGTGTCATGGGCGGCAGCCAAACTATCCGGATAGAGTTGCAGTGCAATAGAAGATGTCAAGTATGGAAGAATGAATATTATACAATTGGTTTAAAATAACAACATTTGGATGGAATTTCCCCTTTTGTATTTTTTGCAAAGGAGGAGGGGAGAAACAATGTTGAGTTGAGTGGATGTGTCACGGTAATACAAAAGAAAAATGATAGAGCTCGTCAGCTAGTTGAAGATGCATAAACTAAGACAAAATCCCTTTTATATATGAAACAAATTTAGACTTTCAATAGTGCTAAAAGCTGTTGGGACGAGTATAAACTCTCATGGGATAGACAAGGTCTATATATATATATATATATATATATATATATATATATATATATATATATATATATATATATATATATATATATATATATATATATATATATATATATATATATATATATATATATATATATATATATATATTACTCTTCTTTATTTTGTTTAATTAGATCTTAAGAGATATTTATTCACACCAAAGATAGGTCAATTCCCATGGTTTATTGGATGATGGGTGGGTTTTTTTTCAATAACAAAGGTCGGTGAGGTGGGATGAATAGGAGGAAACACTGCATGGTCACAAGTTGTCGACAAGGCATTGCAAAAGGAGATATAAAACTTGACTGAAAAATGAGGTTGAAGGTTTGTATATATTTGAAGAGACACAGATTACTCTTTAGAGTTGTGCATATATTAGATGTTGGACATTTTAAATGCTAGCCATTATAGAAACCATTTGCAAAGAAAATAATCACTTCATGCATATGATAAAAGACTTGAGCTATTAGTAGTTCATGGTGTAAGGAAATAACAATATATAGACTCTTAATGCTAGCTTGAGTAAATAATATAAAAGTGGAAAGTTGGTAGCATGCACCATGCCTCCTGTTCTAGAAATACAAACCATTAAAATACATAGGGAAATGGAAGGGAAAATGATGGAGGGATTAACCCTTATGCATATACAATAACATAATTGATTACTACCATACTTTCCATTTCAATGGAGATATATCCATACCTTTTCTTGAACCTTTAAAATCTTGATGAGAGGTAGTTCCAAGTAGTTACTACAGCTGAGAAGACCTTTCTTTGCAACAATTGTTTCCTGTGGATATGCTAATGTTCGACTTGAAAATTGTATTCACTATGACACTAGGATGAATTTACCTCCCCACTCAAGAAGTGGTTGATAAGTTTGGCTCTGTTTACAAAGAGTTTCAATTCACATTAATGTCGAGAGTACCATCCACCTAACTCTCACCATGTCAAACCATTGAAACATTGTTACATTTTAGTCTATTTTCCAAATTTGTGCTTGCATAGATAACACCAAAACCCATATGGTGTTTCATTTATTTACCCAAGTAATGCAAAGTTCATGGTGATCTCTATAGGATTTCCCATTTAAAGATAGCCTATATTATAATCCTGCCATATTATATCTTGAATCTTCCAAAGGCTACTACTTAATAAGTTGATACTCACGAGCTAGGGTCAAGCATTATCATTTGGTTAATTAACACATCTAAGAAACCACATGTATTATGTAAACTTTTGATTAACACTATTTGTTACATATGATATTATAACACTAAAATCATATTGTAACCCTCATGGCATATGCCAAGGGTCACTATATAATATAATGTTCCAAGGGGAAGTCAGAACTTAGGTAGTATTTGTTGGCATGGTAAACTTAATTTTCAAGTGGGTAAAAACCCAACTCCCTTTTTTTTTATTGCTTCCGAAACATCTCCCCTATTATGTATATACAGTCAGTGAAATTCAACCGAAAACTTTTAAACCAATCTATTTTATTAATTTGTTTGCAAAAAATTATGAACCTGGGATGTAAAGGCATTAGAGTTCACTTTCATGAAAAAAAAAACAACATGCAAATTCTTTTACCGTCATTTACTTTTAAAAAAAAACTAACATGCACAAAAATCACTTCATAGCACGCATCGAAAGAGGGCCCCCACCTATGACTCAAATTTAATTTTTATTTGTTTATATTTAGTTTTTGTTTCTTTTAGGAGAGAGTTAATAGGGTTCACAATGGATTGTGCACTGTGTGGATAAGTGTGTTAGCATTTCGAAACTTCATAGGGAGGTCTATAGGAGAGAGATGGTACCAAGTTTTTATGTGGGACATAGAAGTAGGGGATGAAAGAGGTGGGGCCAAAAAATGTTAGACTATGGTGTTTTGTGCATGAAAAGATAAAGGTAATACTTAGCAACATTGCAACTTCATCTCTGCACACAAATATAAGGTTTTTCACTTCCATATTAATGGTCTTTTTTTATCGCAAGTGAAAGTTATTAGCTCAAAATATTTCAGTGAAACAACTTATAATAATCGTATCGGAGGAAGGATTTCATTGTCGTAACAAAAAATCAAAGAGAAAAGTATAAATAAACTATGTAAACAGGATATAATATAAAATTATTAAAATAGAGAAATGCAACACAGGAAGAAAATATATATATATATATATATATATATATATATATATATATATATATATATGCAAACAATATACATGAAATGTTTATGGGTTCATTCCTTATCTGCCTCAATATAAGGCTTGAGGTGTGATCCATTCGTTGTTTATGGGAGTAAACGATCATCATCATCTTTAATTAAGTATTAATTATCCCTTAAAGTAGTAGCTATAGTGAAAGGTCCAATCCACAACTTTTAAATGTAGAGTGTTCCTTCTGTTCAACATGTGTAGAATCCTAAATGGAATTTTATTTTACCAAAATAAAAAAAATAAAAAATAAATATATATATATATATATATATATATATATATATATATATATATATGTTTTTCAATTTTTTTGTTAAAATATTTCTTAACTATGTGTATATTTCTTCACGGGCTAGCAATGAAAAAACTCTTTAGGGGACATTTGTAGAATTTATTTTTTTAACTTGCAAGGTCAATCGCAAGGAAGTGAGTTTAAGATCTATAGGCATTACTTCCTCTTGACCATAGATAAGCTGAAAGGGGAAGTTTGAATAATTGGTTTAATTGTAGTTTTATCTACCCATAAATCATACTTTAAAAAATTATGCTAGCTTCTAGGTTTGTCATGAATAACCTTTTTAGGAATTTTGATCATATTTTTGTTTGTCGATTTAGCTTATCCATTACCTTGAGGGTAATAGGTGGAAGATGTGGAGTCTTTAATGTGATACTTAGCATAGAATTCAGTAAGCTTGGTTGAGATAAAAGTTGGCCCATTATAAAAAATTAGGTCTAATGGCGTACGAAACCTGGAAAAATATTGTTTTCAAGAAAATCCATTGCTTTCTCATCCTCGGCATTCTTCAATGGCATCGTCTCTACCTACTTGGTAAAGTAATTAGTAGCGGTTAAAATAAAGATGTGTTTGGTTGAAGAAGGTGGGTTGATTGGATCGATGAAGTCTAAACCCCACTTTGAGAAGGGGAAATTAGGAATGACATGTTGTAAAAAATCATATGAAAATTTTATTTTCTGGAGCCTTTTAACAATCGTTTCAACTTTGCACAAATTTATAGTTTTCTATAAAAATAGAAGGCCAATAAAATTTGGATCTCATTATTTTATGAGTAGTTGACTTGGCAGTGAAATGTTCATGCCACCATAGGTGGACCCATGTGAGACCACTAAGAGCCTGGAGGCTAATTTATCATCAGCACAATTATGTAATAATCCATCAAAGGACCTGTGGAATAACATGGTTTTAAGAATTAAATGTTTTGAGGATCCTAGTTTCATCCTTCTATGCTAGGATTTGTCAATATTTGTAGGAAATTTTTTATTTTGCAAATAATAAATTATGTCTTTGTACCATGGATAATCGACTACACCAGTTTGATGTTCATTAATAATAAATAATGCATATAAGGATGCATCATTATTGTCAGGCCCATTTGGTTCAGGATGTTTAGCAAAGTGGATCATGAGATCACTCCCTTAATGGTTTTGGATGTAATAATTGTCAGATCATGCTCTTGTTTTTTGCCAAGCTAATGTGCAAGTTTCCCATAAAGAAGAGTTTGAGAGAGTGGCAACTTTACAACAGGTAAAGGGACTCTTACCTATGTGTGCTTGCCTAAAATATAGTGTTCAAATTTCTTAATCGCCTTAACTAATGCATAGGCATGTTTTTCAATTAGTGAATATTTGAATTCATTGTCAGAAAGGATTTGACTCATGAAGGCTATTGGGTGCTCTTCACCCAGATTTTTCTTTTGCATGAGGATGTCAAATATGAATTCCTCTATTGAATTTTTACAAATAATCAACCCTTAGCAAAGTTAGACTTTTCAAGAACATGTGCATAAGATATAGCTTCCTTAACGGCAGATAAATACTTGATACAAAATATGATTTGAGCATTAAGAAAAACTTCAAGCTCTTTCCTAATGGTACCCTATAACAGAGGGTTGATAGTTCTTTACTTTGCTTGACCAACTTTTCATCGTTCTTAATGGGAATTGCATGTTGTATTTTTATTTTTTAATTTGGGTAGGACCACATCTTCATCGTCATGTCCAAAATATATCACCCGATCGGGGTAGGGAATTGAACCTATGACTTCACATCAAGGAGTGCCTTAACAGAGCACCTGATCATCGTCTAACCAAGACCTCGTGGATGGAATTGGATATTGTATTATTACTAGATCAAAACCATGAAGATCGCTATAGGGATAGGAAAATACACCGAAGAAATATTTGAAAAGGTCATTGAGCCTTTTATTCTTTTATTCAGTGCAATGGGCCCCAATTTTTAATATCTCAAGTTCTTCAGGGGCCTCTATATTAACTAAAATGGTTTTTCATATTTTTTGTTTAGATTCCTCCTTGTGTTCTTTATTCATGTTAAGCACATCACTAGGAGAGAAAGAGATTTCTAAAGGAGAAATACCTATCAAATACTTATTGTCTTTCAAAGAAATTATCACTTTCTTATTCAGGGACTAATTTTGAATGAAAGTACATATGATTTTTTCATCAAGGAACACTTGTTGGTCTTCCTAATTATTTATAAGATGAGACCTATAATGATATTGAAAGATACAATATCACCTTTTAGATAAAATTTTCCAAGAATGGCTAACGAGATAGACATCCAATCAATCTTCTAAAGCATTGAGTTATCTTTGAACATGAGTGATTTGCATATATCCCTTGATAATCTTGTTATAAGGAGAGTATATTTTCCAAAATAAATTGGCAATAAGCTCTGAGTCATAAAAGGCAATAAGATATTTTTAACCTAAGAAATGGCTTTTTTAATTCTTAGAAGCAAATATTTGAACTCTGCCACATTATTGGTACAATTGAATTCAAGTTTGTATGCATATTAGTGCATCATTCCATGAGGAGAGTATAGTATGATACCCATGCCTTTTCCCTCATTGGAAGAGACACCATCAAAATGTGAATGCCAGACTTAATCATCATGATGGATCTCACGAGAAGGAGGAATCTCTTCTTTTGTGAAGAGGGAATATACACCAATATCTTCTTCAACATAATTTACATGAAGCTTTGGTAATCCTTCAATGTAAAATGTATTTTTTCCTTCTCTAAAGACTGTTATATTTTTTCCATATTTAGTCTAGGTCATGTGAGTTCCATCGAATCAAAGGTAACCACTTGTTATCATATGTTAATATATTCCTAATATGATAGAGTAGTTATTAATTGGCATGTTGATCCGGATTTATGCAGGAACGCAACAGAATAAACACATAACCATAAATACAGAGATGCAGCGGAAATAACACTTCATTTCATTAATATCAAATAACAGAAAGATGCTTACAGACATAATGGAAATAAAATAGCTAGGGTGCTGGTAGCGAATCTCCGAGAAGAGATGTGGTGGCTACGCACCTCCGAATCGCTTTACAATGAGGCGCGAGGGCCTATTTATTATTGAGAGACAATGGAGAACCCTAAACATCCCAAAAACCTAACCCTAGGAGATGAAGCGCCAAAACTATGGGCCCCGTTTGGGTAAATTGGTGTTTCAACTTCCCGGGGACGTAACTTTGGCATACTATCTCTGTTTGACGCATATGATACATCATTAGAAAGCTCTATCCGAGGACTACGATTTGTCGGGACGAATTTTATCGAGAAAATTCGCTAGCGCTTTTCATACCCAAAAAACGTCGTTTAGGGCCTCAAAACGGCTCCGAAGTTCAGACCCGAAAAACTCGCTAAAAAATAGTAAGTTATGCGAAACCGAAAAACCGAAAGAGACAATGGTGGGGGCCAAGTGGAATAGGTGGGTGGCCACCAATATCCACCCGGATCATTCCTCCCCCTTAGGAAGCAATGGTCCCCATTGCGTTAAGTTCCTCCATGAGATGAGGAAATTTCTGCTGAACTTGGTCCCCGGTGAACCACTTTCCTTGGTGCAGGGGAGTTGGCCGGCTTTGACAACCCGATACAGCTTGGATCCGTTGTTGACGAGTGTTCTTGATTTGCATGTCCATGATACAATCGTGGTGGCCTCGTTCCATGCGAGCCTGGGTTTAACTCTCGTTGGTGTGAGTTGTTCCGCAATGTCCGAGGTGTCCGATAGAGGTGGAAAGTAAGGACGAAGGCGATCCACATTGAAGACTGGGTGCGGACCAAGGAATGGTGGAATACTAAGCTCAAAGGCATTGTTACCTACGAGCCTTGGTGATGGTGTACGGCCCGTATCGGAGCGGGCGAAGCTTGCGGTGAGGTCCAAAGTGAGGCGCTCCTTCCGCAAATGTAGCCATACTTTGTCGCCCACCCGGAAGTGGTGTGGCACCCGTGTTGATCATGGCGCTTGTTTGTACTTCGCATTGGCTCGTCCAATATATCATGAACCCTGTTGGCGGATGTGTTGAATGCGCTCGATGAAGCTACTTGCTTTGTCAACTTCGGATTGGACATGAGTCGAATCGGCTCGAGCAAACTAGAAACGGCATGGCTATGTCAATGGGACATAGTGGTCTGGAATCCCAAGCCCACCCGAAAGGGGGCTATGGCCAATTGAACCGTGGAGAGCCGGTTATAACCGTGTTGTACATAGGGGAGGCTCTCGTCCCATGTGCGTGGATGCTTTGAGTTGTACATGCGCGTAATGTGTACAATCATTCCGTTGACTACCTCCGTCGGCCATCTCGTTTGGGGATGGAAAGCCGTGGACTTGGTGAGCTTTGTGTCCAACATTGACCCAGAGGTTGGACCAAAATGTTTCCCGAGGAACCCGCTATCTCGATCTGATATGATAGACTCGTGGGATCCCAAAGTGCACCCACACTCGTTCAAAGAAGAGTTTAGCAGTGGCTTCTCTGTGATATTCTTCTTACGAGCCGCCATGATGGCCATCTTCGAGAATCTGTCAACGACCACGAAAACACAGATCATTTCCATTCTTAGTAGAAGGCGAGCTCGACATGTAATCCATGGAGATGGATTCCCACGGTCGACTAGGGGTAGGTAGTGGAGTATATAGGCCTTGCTTCTTGATGGTCGGTTTGGCAATGGCACAAGCAAGCAGGGTGATCTCGATGTGCTTCTCGACATCCTTTCGAAGGTTCGGCCAATAGAAATACTTCGTAGTATTGCTATCGTTTTCTCGACTCCCGAAATGCCCAAACGACTCGACTCGTAGTGTGCTTCCCATATCATCTTGGCACGCTCGCTTGAAGGAACACAAAGGTGTCCCGGGGTGACATAAAAGTGCATCTTGGAGGTGAAAATTTGGAACTTGTGTGCCCCCCCAAGAGTGCCTTGTAAGTGTGGCTGACTCCGGGTCACTCTCATAGAGAAGCGGCCAATCGAGAGTCTCGTGCCCACAAGAGTTGAGCACGGTGGTGAGCGCCACGATCGGTGGCTCAGTCGAGGCAGCTCCGCAACATTATTGGTGCTACCCTTCTTGTACTTGATGTTCAAATGAAACTCAGCAGTGATATGTGGACCACTTCTGATGGCGATCATTCCGCAACTTCCTTGTGTCCGTATGAACTCGCAGGGGCCCGGTGGTCCGTGTGGATGATTGTTTCCTTCCCCAAAATGTAATGCTTCCATTGTCGACTGTGCTTGCACAATGGAATACATTTCTTTGTCATAAGTGGGATACTTGCGAACCGGTCTCTGCATAATGTCTCACCGTGATATGCCACCGGATGTCCCTCGTTGAGTAAGAACTCGCCCCAATAGCATAGTCGAGGCATCCGTCTCGATCTCAAATGGTCGCGTAAGTCCGGTAAGGTGAGCACCGGGGCAGAACAGAGGCGATTTTTCAATTCTTTGAATGCCTTCGTTGAGGTTCCGACCAAACGAATTTTGCTCTCGCTCCTCCTTTGGTGACTTGACTCAAGGGCCAAGTGATATGAGAGAATCCCAACACGAATCTACTGTAGAAATTAGCAAGACCCGAAAGCTGCGAAGCTCTGTTATAGTAGTCGGGGCCGGCCAATCCCGAATGACTTGGATCTTGGCTCGGATCCACATGCACCCCCTTTTTCATCAATAATGTATCCCGTATATTGAACCTGGGTCATGCCAAACGTGCACTTCTCCAAATTGGCACACAACTTGTGTTGCCGCAAGTGTTTGGAGGACTTGTCGGATGTGATGAAGGTGCTCTTCCCAAGTCTTCGTCGAAGATCGAATGTCATCCAAGTACACCACTACGAATGAGTTGGTGAATGGCCGCAAGATGTCGTCCCATCATCCTCATGAAGGTTGCGGGAGCATTCGTCAACCCGAAAGGCATGACCAGCCATTCAAAAAGGCCTTCCTTAGCTTTGACAGGCGCTCTTCCACACATCGAGGGTTCAATTGGTACTCGGTGATACCTGCACTTGTGTCGATCTTACCGAAATATTTTGCACCTTGGAGTTGGTCCAGAAGGTCATCAATCCGTGGGATTGGGTACCTATTCCCGGACAGATGATCTTGTTCGGCGCCCGATAGTCAATACGTAGTCTCCACGTCCCATCCTTCTTCTCGTACCAACACGATCGTGCTCCCACAGGGCGATGAACTTGGTCCGATGTGACCTTTCTGCAACTGCCTCCCCGAATCCGCCTCTTGATTTCATCATTTTCCGTAACGCAGCATCGATAGATCGGTCCATTGGGTAGTGGCGCACTCAGGGGGTCGATCAATCGGGTGCTTGACTCCGGGCAAAGGCAGAGGAACCCCCGTGGGTGAGGTGAAGATGTCCTCGTACTCCTCCACGACCTTATCCATTTGTTGTTGTCGTGCGTGAGGGGCCCCGTCTCGGGAGGTCGTGGCCACGCTCTTCTTCTTGCCCCTCGGGGGCGGATCATCAGAAAAACGAATTTCCCGGGTTTGGGAAATGAGCTTACTACATTGTTTTGCAAGTAACTAAAGAAGATAGTCGTAGGAGGTGGTACCTCTGGTATCCTGTACAACTTATTTTCCAAAGTAATAATAACAGCACGAGGTCGAGACTCATACACAGCATGACGCTTCCACAAGTATGGTTGTCCTAATAATACATCAGAAACATCAATAGGAGTAACGTCACATAATACCTCATCCGTGAAGGGCTTGATGCTATAGGGAAGGCGGCACTGCTGGCTGACGCGGAGATCTCGTCCTTGGTGAAGCCACCCGATGGTGTATGGATGTGGGTGAGCTGTGGTCGGAAAGCCCAACCGCTTCACGGCGCTCGGCTGAAATGAGGTTCTTTGGTCTTCATTGCCTCCATACGAATCCAGACAGGAGCCTCTTTACCCACATCTCGGGAGTGGAAGAGACGTTCCTCCTCCTCTCGATCTTCCTGCCTCTCCTTCTGACCTGTAGGCACACACATGCGGGCTCTCGCATCCATAATCTGCTTCTTCATTCCCTTTTCAAAGTTCCCGATTCTCGAGTCGAGCATGCATCCGACTCAGAGCCTCATCTCACCCACTAGCGACTGTGGCTGTCCCCACATTCACTTGTGTAATGAGTGTAGTTTTATGGAAACTCTCTTATGGAACTCACACCATTTTCCCGTGTCCTTCTTTGGCTTTACGGTGTTGTTCTTGTCTTGTGGCTTTGACGGGTTGTCTTTAGCCACCATGCTCTGTCCTTTGTTCTGCGGTTTGGAAGCACCTTTTCCTTTCTTTTGATTCGCAGATCCAAAGTCTCGCTTCTTCTGTTTGAATTTCTGCTCAATCTTGGCAGCATACCGGTATGCCGTACCAAGCGAGGAGATGTCGAGGAACTCCATTTCCTCCTGAATGTATCTGTGCAGACAACTGCGATACTTTAGCACCAAATGTTTCTCGGAATCTTTGATACCCAACTTTGTGCGCAGGGTATGGAACAGATTCGTCAGCTCATGCACATCTTGATCCCTTTGTTGTCGCAGCGTGGTCCATTGTATGTACTTGTCCTCATAGCTCCCCACGGGATAGTACTGTTCCTTGACGGCGTCTCGGAAAGAATTCCAAGTTGGTACGGCCGAGAACAGAGAGGGTTCTGTCTGTTCCTTGTTCTCACAGTAGGTTTCCCACCAGTCCTTAACATGGGGGGTAGCTTTGAGGAGTGCAAAAATAATCTTCTCCTGGTCTGAAAAGTCATGAACAGAGAAATATCCTTTTAATAGATTCAACCATCTATCTACGGCATCTGCGTCTATTTGACCCTCAAATATGGGAATGTCAAAATTTACTTGTACCTTAAAGGGAGTCGCAACTCCAGAGTGGCTACTGGATGCATATGCGCCGCCGGTGGGCAGCCGTTGAAGGATCCGAGCAAAACTATCCATCATCGCGTTCCTTTGTTTTTCGAGGGCCTCCTCGAGCAATATTTTGATAGGATCTCCTGCTCCCTCATCTTTCTTTTCGTCCCCCATGGGCGTCCGTCAAGGTTTACGAGGCTGATCTTGCAAAGGTTCCACCAGATCAAGCCCTAGCTCCTTATACCCCGACCTCGTTGGGGACATGCAAAGAAGGATCGAGAAAAAGCAGACCCCTCTGATACCACTGATCCGGATTTATGCAGGAACGCAACAGAATAAACACATAACCATAAATACAGAGATGCAGCGGAAATAACACTTCATTTCATTAATATCAAATAACAGAAAGATGCTTACAGACATAATGGAAATAAAATAGCTAGGGTGCCGGTAGCGAATCTCTGAGAAGAGATGTGGTGGCTACAGACCTCTGAACTGCTTTACAATGAGGCACGAGGGCCTATTTATTATTGAGAAACAATGGAGAACCCTAAACATCCCAAAAACCTAACCCTAGGAGATGAAGCGCCAAAACTATGGGCCCCGTTTGGGTAAATTGGTGTTTCAACTTCCCAGGGACGTAACTTTGGCATACTATCTCCGTTTGACGCATATGATACATCATTAGAAAGCTCTATCCGAGGACTACAGCTGTCGGGATGAATTTTATCAGAAAATTTGCTGGCGCTTTCATACCCAAAAAACGTCGTTTAGGGCCTCAAAACGGCTCCGGAAGTTCAGGACCCGAAAAACTGCTAAAAATAGTAAGTTATGCCGAAACTGAAAAACTGAAAGAGACAATGGTGGGGGGCCAAGTGGAACAGGTGGGTGGCCACCAATATCCACCTGGATCATTCCTCCCCCCTTAGGAAGCAATGGTCCCCATTGCGTTAAGTTCCTCCATGAGATGAGGAAATTTCTGCTGAACTTGGTCCCCGGTGAACCACTTTCCTTGGTGCAGGAGTTGGCCAGCTTTGACAACCCGATACAGTTGGATCTGCTGTTGACGAGTGTTCTTGATTTGCATGTCCATGATACAATCTGTGGTGGCCTGTTCCATGCAGTCTGGGTTTAACTCTGTTGGTGTGAGTTGTTCGGCAATGTCCGAGGTGTCCAGTAGAGGTGGAAAGTAAGGACGAAGGCGATCCACATTGAAGACTGGGTGCAGACCAAGGAATGGTGGAATACTAAGCTCGAAGGCATTGTTACCTACACCCTTGGTGATGGTGTACGGCCCGTATCGGAGCGGGCGAAGCTTGCGGTGAGGTCCAGTGAGGCGCTCCTTCTGCAAATGTAGCCATACTTTGTCGCCCACCTGGAAGTGGTGTGGCACCCGGTGTTGATCATGGCGCTGCTTGTACTTCGCATTGGATCTGTCCAATATATCATGAACCTGCTGGCGGATGTGTTGAATGCACTCGATGAAGCTACTTGCTTTGTCAACTTCAGACTGGACATGAGCTGAATCGGCCTGAGCAGCTGCAAACGGCATGGCTATGTCAATGGGACATAGTGGTTGGAATCCCTAGCCCACCTGAAAGGGGCTATGGCCAATTGAACTGTGGAGAGGCCGGTTATAACTGTGTTGTACATAGGGGAGGCTCTCGTCCCATGTACGTGGATGCTTTGAGTTGTACATGCGCAGAATGTGTACAATCATTCTGTTGACGACCTCTGTCTGGCCATCTGTTTGGGGATGGAAAGCTGTGGACTTGGTGAGCTTTGTGTCCAACATTGACCAGAGGCTGGACCAAAATGTGCTGAGGAACCCGCTATCTCGATCTGATATGATAGACTGTGGGATCCCAAAGTGCACCCACACTCGTTCAAAGAAGAGTTTAGCAGTGGCTTCTGCTGTGATATTCTTCTTACAGGCCGCCATAATGGCCATCTTCGAGAATCTGTCAACGACCACGAAAACACAGTCATTTCCATTCTTAGTAGAAGGTAGGCCCGACATGTAATCCATGGAGTTGGATTCCCACGGTCGACTAGGGGTAGGTAGTGGAGTATATAGGCCTTGCTTCTTGATGGTCGGTTTGGCAATGGCACAAGCAGTGCAGGATCTGATGTGCTTCGCGACATCCTTTCGAAGGTTCGGCCAATAGAAATACTTCTGTAGTATTGCTACTGTTTTCTCGACCCCGAAATGCCCAGCGACTCGACTGTAGTGTGCTTCCCATATCATCTTGGCACGCTCGCTTGAAGGAACACAAAGGTGTCCCAGGTGACATAAAAGTGCATATTGGAGGTGAAAATTTGGAACTTGTGTGCCCCCAAGAGTGCCTTGTAAGTGTGGCCGAATTCTGGGTCACTCTCATAGAGAAGCGGCCAATCAGAAGTCTCGTGCCCACAAGAGTTGAGCACGGTGGTGAGCGCCACGATCGGTGGTCGGCTGAGGCAGTCTGCAACATTATTGGTGCTACCCTTCTTGTACATGATGTTCAAATGAAACTGTTGCAGATATGTGGACCACTTCTGATGGCGATCATTCTGCAACTTCCCTTGTGTCTGTATGAACTGCAGGGGCCGGTGGTCTGTGTGGATGATTGTTTCCTTCCCCAAAATGTAATGCTTCCATTGTCGACAGGCTTGTACAATGGAATACATTTCTTTGTCATAGGTGGGATACTTGCGAACTGTCTCAGACAATGTCTCACTGTGATATGCCACTGGATGTCCCTGTTGAGTAAGAACTGCCCCAATAGCATAGTCAGAGGCATCTGTCTCGATCTCAAATGGCTGCTGCAAGTCTGGTAAGGTGAGCACCGGGGCAGAACAGAGGCGATTTTTCAATTCTTTGAACGCCTTCTGTTGAGGTTCCGACCAAAAGAATTTTTCTCGTTTCTCTCGTGATTGACTCAAACTCAAGTGATATGAGAGAATCCCAGCACGAATCTACGGTAGAAATTAGCAAGACCCAGAAAGCTGCGAAGCTCTGTTATAGTAGTCGGGGCTGGCCAATCCCGAATGACTTGGATCTTGGCTGGATCCACATGCACCCCCCTTTCATCAATAATGTATCCCAGATATTGAACCCGGGTCATGCCAAACGTGCACTTCTCCAAATTGGCACACAACTTGTGTTGCCGCAGTGTTTGGAGGACTTGTCGGATGTGATGAAGGTGCTCTTCCCAAGTCTTGCCGAAGATCAGAATGTCATCCAAGTACACCACTACGAATGAGTTGGTGAATGGCCGCAAGATGTCGTCCATCATCCTCATGAAGGTTGCGGGAGCATTCGTCAACCCGAAAGGCATGACCAGCCATTCAAAAAGGCCTTCCTTAGCTTTGAAGGCAGTCTTCCACACATCAGAGGGTTCAATTGGTACCGGGTGATACCCAGACTTCAGGTCGATCTTACTGAAATATTTTGCACCTTGGAGTTGGTCCAGAAGGTCATCAATCCGTGGGATTGGGTACCTATTCCGGACAGTGATCTTGTTCAGCGCCCGATAGTCAATACAGAGTCTCCACGTTCCATCCTTCTTCTGTACCAACACGATCGGGCTCCCACAGGGCGATGAACTTGGTCTAATGTGACCTTTCTGCAACAGCTCCTGAATCTGCCTCTTGATTTCATCATTTTCCATAACAGAGCGTCGATAGATCGGTCCATTGGGTAGTGGCGCACCTGGGGTCAGATCAATCGGGTGCTTGACCTGGCAGTGCAGAGGAACCCCTGTGGGTGAGGTGAAGATGTCCTCGTACTCCTCCATGACCTTATCCATTTGTTGTTGTCGTGCAGAGGGGCCCTGTCTGGAGGTCGTGGCCACAGTCTTCTTCTTGCCCTGGGGGCGGATCATGAGGAAAACGAATTTCCTGGTTTGGGAAATGAGCTTACTGCATTGTTTCGTAGTAACCAAAGAGATAGTCGTAGGAGGTGGTACCTCTGGTATCCTGTACAACTTATTTCCCAAAGTAATAATAACAGCACGAGGTCGAGACTCATACACAGCATGACGCTTCCACCAGTATGGTTGTCCTAATAATACATCAGAAACATCAATAGGAGCAACATCACATAATACCTCATCCGTGAAGGGCTTGATGCTATAGGGAAGGCGACACTGCTGGCTGACGCGGAGATCTCGTCCTTGGTGAAGCCACCCGATGGTGTATGGATGTGGGTGAGCCGTGGTCGGCAAGCCCAACCGCTTCACGGCGTCTGCTGAAATGAGGTTCTTTTGGCTCCCATTGTCGACAATGAACTGTACAGGGGAGCCCTTTACCCACATCTGGGAGTGGAAGAGACGTTCCTCCTCCTCTCGATCTTCCGGTTCCTCCTTCTGAATCTTTGTAGTGGAAACAGTGGCATTGGGATCCGCATCAATAATATGTTTCCCTTTTTCATTCCCCTTTTTAGGTTCTGATTCGGAGTCGGAGCATGCATCTGACTCAGAAGCCCTCATCTCGGCCACTAGCGACTGCTTGGCCCGACACTCACTTGTGTTGTGAGTGGAGCTCTTATGGAACTCACACCACTTTCCCGTGTCCTTCTTTGGCTTTACGGTGTTGTTCTTGTCTTGTGGCTTTGATGGGTTGTCTTTAGCCGCCATGCTCTGTCCTTTGTTTTGCGGTTTGAAGCACCTTTTCCTTGCTTTTGATTCGCAGATCCAAAGTCTCGCTTCTTCTGTTTGAATTTCTGCTCAATCTTGGCAGCATACCGGTATGCCGTACCAAGCGAGGAGATGTCGAGGAACTCCATTTCCTCCTGAATGTATCTGTGCAGACAGCTGCGATACTTTAGCACCAAATGTTTCTCTTAATCTTTGATACCCAACTTTGTGCGCAGGGTATGGAACAGATTCGTCAGCTCGTGCACATCTTGATCCCTTTGTTGTCGCAGCGTGGTCCATTGTATGTACTTTTCCTCATAGCTCCCCACGGGATAGTACTGTTCCTTGACGGCGTCTCGGAAAGAATTCCAAGTTGGTACGGCCGAGAACAGAGAGGGTTCTGTCTGGTCCTTGTTCTCACAGTAGGTTTCCCACCAGTCCTTAACATGGGGGGTAGCTTTGAGGAGTGCAAAAATAATCTTCTCCCGGTCTGAAAAGTCATGAACAGAGAAATATCCTTCTAATAGATTCAACCATCTATCTACGGCAACTGCGTCTATTTGACCCTCAAATATGGGAATGTCAAAATTTACTTGTACCTTAAAGGGAGTCGCAACTCCAGAGTGGCTACTGGATGCAGATGCGCCGCCGGTGGGCAGCCGTTGAAGGATCTGAGCAAAACTATCCATCATCGTGTTCCTTTGTTTTTCGAGGGCCTCCTCGAGCAATATTTTGATAGGATCTCCTGCTCCCTCATCTTTCTTTTCGTCCCCCATGGGCGTCCGTCGAGGTTTGCGAGGCTGATCTTGCAAAGGTTCCACCAGATTAAGCCCTAGCTCCTTATACCCCGACCTCGTTGGGGACATGCAAAGAAGGATCGAGAAAAAGCAGACCGCTCTGATACCACTGATCCGGATTTATGCAGGAACGCAACAGAATAAACACATAACCATAAATACAGAGATGCAGCGGAAATAACACTTCATTTCATTAATATCAATGAACTGAAATTTGCTTACAGACAATGGAAATAAAACTAGCTAGGGTACTGGTAGCTATCTCTGAGAAGAGATGTGGTGGCTACAGACCTCTGAACTGCTTTACAATGAGGTGCGAGGGCCTATTTATTATTGAGAAACAATGGAGAATCCTAAACATCCCAAAAACCTAACCCTAGGAGATGAAGCGCCAAAATTATGGGCCCCGTTTGGGTAAATTGGTGTTTCAACTTCCCAGGGACGTAACTTTGGCATACTATCTCCGTTTGACGCATATGATACATCATTAGAAAGCTCTATCCGAGGACTACAGCTGTCGGGACGAATTTTATCAGAAAATTCGCTGGCGCTTTCACACCCAAAAAACGTCGTTTAGGGCCTCAAAACGGCTCCGGAAGTTCAGGACCCGAAAAACTGCTAAAAATAGTAAGTTATGCCGAAACTGAAAAACTGAAAGAGACAATGGTGGGGGCCAAGTGGAATAGGTGGGTGGCCACCAATATCCACCTGGATCATTCCTCCCCCCTTAGGAAGCAATGGTCCCCATTGCGTTAAGTTCCTCCATGAGATGAGGAAATTTCTGCTGAACTTGGTCCCTGGTGAACCACTTTCCTTGGTGCAGGAGTTGGCCAGCTTGACAACCCGATACAGTTGGATCTGCTGTTGACGAGTGTTCTTGATTTGCATGTCCATGATACAATCTGTGGTGGCATGTTCCATGCAGTCTGGGTTTAACTCTGTTGGTGTGAGTTGTTCTGCAATGTCCGAGGTGTCCAATAGAGGTGGAAAGTAAGGACGAAGGCGATCCACATTGAAGACTGGGTGCAGACCAAGGAATGGTGGAATACTAAGCTCGAAGGCATTGTTACCTACAGCCTTGGTGATGGTGTACGGCCCGTATCGGAGCGGGCGAAGCTTGCGGTGAGGTCCAGTGAGGCGCTCCTTCTGCAAATGTAGCCATACTTTGTCGCCCACTTGGAAGTGGTGTGGCACCCGGTGTTGATCATGGCGCTGTTTGTACTTCGCATTGGCTCTGTCCAATATATCATGAACCTGTTGGCGGATGTGTTGAATGCGCTCGATGAAGCTACTTGCTTTTTCAACTTCAGACTGGACATGAGCTGAATCGGCCTGAGCAGCTGCAAACGGCATGGCTATGTCAATGGGACATAGTGGCTGGAATCCCAAGCCCACCTGAAAGGGGCTATGGCCAATTGAACTGTGGAGAGCCCGGTTATAACCGTGTTGTACATAGGGGAGGCTCTCGTCCCATGTGCGTGGATGCTTTGAGTTGTACATGCGCAGAATGTGTACAATCATTCTGTTGACGACCTCTGTCTGGCCATCTGTTTGGGGATGGAAAGCTGTGGACTTGGTGAGCTTTATGTCCAACATTGACCAGAGGCTGGACCAAAATGTGCTGAGGAACCTGCTATCTCGATCTGATATGATAGACTGTGGGATCCCAAAGTGCACCCACACTCGCTCAAAGAAGAGTTTAGCAGTGGCTTCTGCTGTGATATTCTTCTTACAGGCCGCCATGATGGCCATCTTCGAGAATCTGTCAACGACCACGAAAACACAGTCATTTCCATTCTTAGTAGAAGGCAGGCCCGACATGTAATCCATGAAGATGGATTCCCACGGTCGACTAGGGGTAGGTAGTGGAGTATATAGGCCTTGCTTCTTGATGGTCGGTTTGGCAATGGCACAAGCAAGCAGATCTCGATGTGCTTCGACATCCTTTCTCAAGGTTCGCCAATAGAAATACTGTCAGAACAGCACGTTTTCTCGACCCAAAATGCCCAAATGTACTCGACCGTAGTGTGTGCTTCCCATCATCTTGGCACCGCTCAAGAACACAAAGGTGTCCTGTAATATAAGTGCATCTTAGTGAAAATTTGGAACTGTTGTAGCTCCCCAAGAGGCTCTGTGGGTGTGGTCAATCGGGTCACTCATAGAGAAGCGGCCAACGGGGATGTCTCGTGCCCACAAGAGTTGAGCACGCGTGGTGAGCGCCACGATCGTACTCAACAGGCAACTCTACAACATTATTGGTGCTACCCTTCTTGTACTTGATGTTCAAATGAAAACTGCTAGCAGAGGTGGATCACTTCATGGCGATCATTCCTCGCAACTTCCTTGTGGCCCCGTATGAACCGCAGGGCCTGGTGGTCTCGTGTGGATGATTGTTTCCTTCCCCAAAATGTAATGCTTCCATTGTCGACAGGCTTGCACAATGGAATACATTTCTTTGTCATAGGTGGGATACTTGCAAACTGTCTCAGACAATGTCTCACTATGATATGCCACTGGATGTCCCTGTTGAGTAAGAATCGCCCCAATAGCATAGTCAGAGGCATCTGTCTCGATCTCAAACAGCTGCTGCAAGTCTGGTAAGGTGAGCACTGGGGCAGAACAGAGGCGATTTTTCAATTCTTTGAACGCCTTCTGTTGAGGTTCCGACCAAAAGAATTTTTCTCTCGCTCCTCCTTTGGTGACTTGACTCAAGGGCCAAGTGATATGAGAGAATCCAAACACGAATCTACGGTAGAAATTAGCAAGACCCAGAAAGCTGCGAAGCTCTGTTATAGTAGTCGGGGCTGGCCAATCCCGAATGACTTGGATCTTGGCCGGATCCACATGCACCCCCCTTTCATCAATAATGTATCCCAGATATTGAACCTGGGTCATGCCAAACGTGCACTTCTCCAAATTGGCACACAACTTGTGTTGCCGCAGTGTTTGGAGGACTTCTCGGATGTGATGAAGGTGCTCTTCCCAAGTCTTGCTGAAGATCAGAATGTCATCCAAGTACACCACTACGAATGAGTTGGTGAATGGCCGCAAGATGTCGTCCATCATCCTCATGAAGGTTGCGGGAGCATTCGTCAACCCGAAAGGCATGACCAGCCATTCAAAAAGGCCTTCCTTAGCTTTGAAGGCAGTCTTCCACACATCAGAGGGTTCAATTGGTACCTGGTGATACCCACACTTCAGGTCGATCTTACTGAAATATTTTGCACCTTGGAGTTGGTCCAGAAGGTCATCAATCCGTGGGATTGGGTACCTATTCCGGACAGTGATCTTGTTCAGCGCCCGATAGTCAATACAGAGTCTCCACGTCCCATCCTTCTTCTGTACCAACATGATCAGGCTCCCACAAGGCGATGAACTTGGTCTGATGTGACCTTTCTGCAACAGCTCCTGAATCTGCCTCTTGATTTCATCATTTTCCAGAACAGAGCGTTGATAGATCGGTCCATTGGGTAGTGGCGCACTTGGGGTCAGATCAATCGGGTGCTTGACCTGGCAGTGCAGAGGAACCCCTGTGGGTGAGGTGAAGATGTCCCCGTACTCCTCCACGACCTTATCCATTTGTTGTTGTCGTGCAGAGGGGCCCTGTCTGGAGGTCGTGGCCATAGTCTTCTTCTTGCCCTGGGGGCGGATCATCAGGAAAACGAATTTCCTGGTTTGGGAAATGAGCTTACTGCATTGTTTTGCAGTAACCAAAGAGATAGTCGTAGGAGGTGGTACCTCTGGTATCCTGTACAACTTATTTCCCAAAGTAATAATAACAGCACGAGGTCGAGACTCATACACAGCATGACGCTTCCACAAGTATGGTTGTCCCAATAATACATCAGAAACATCAATAGGAGCAACGTCACATAATACCTCATCCGTGAAGGGCTTGATGCTATAGGGAAGGTGACACTGCTGGCTGACGCGGAGATCTCGTCCTTGGTGAAGCTACCCGATGGTGTATGGATGTGGGTGAGCTGTGGTCGGCAAGCCCAACCGCTTCACGGCGTCTTCTGAAATGAGGTTCTTTTGGCTCCCATTGTCGACAATGAACTGTACAGGGGAGCCCTTTACCCACATCTGGGAGTGGAAGAGACGTTCCTCCTCCTCTGGATCTTCCTGTTCCTCCTTCTGGACCTTTGTAGTGGCAACAGTGGCGTTGGGCTCCGCATCAATAATCTGTTTCCCTTTTTCATTCCCCTTTTCAGGTTCTGATTCGGAGTCGGAGCATGCATCTGACTCAGAAGCCCTCATCTCGGCCACTAGCGACTGCTTGGCCCGACACTCACTTGTGTTGTGAGGGGAGCTCTTATGGAACTCACACCACTTTCCCGTGTCCTTCTTTGGCTTTACGGTGTTGTTCTTGTCTTGTGGCTTTGATGGGTTGTCTTTAGCCGCCATGCTCTGTCCTTTGTTTCAGCTTTGACGGGTTGTCTTTAGCCGCCATGCTCTGTCCTTTGTTCTGCGTTTTGGAAGCACCTTTTCCTTGCTTTTGATTCGCAGATCCAAAGTCTCGCTTCTTCTGTTTGAATTTCTGCTCAATCTTGGCAGCATACCGGTATGCCGTACCAAGCGAGGAGATGTCGAGGAACTCCATTTCCTCCTGAATGTATCTGTGCAGACAGCTGCGATACTTTAGCACCAAATGTTTCTCTGAATATTTGATACCCAACTTTGTGCGCAGGGTATGGAACAGATTCGTCAGCTCATGGACATCTTGATCCCTTTGTTAAGGCAGTCATAATATTGTATGTACTTGTCCTCATAGCTCCCCACAGATAGTATTGTTTCCTGATGGCGTCTCTGAAGCAATTCCAAGTTGGTACGGCCGAGAACAGAGGGTTCTCACTGTCCTTGTTCTCACAAAAGAGGTTTCCCACCAACCCTTAACATGGGGGTGCTTTGAGGAGGAAAAATAATCTTCTCCCGACCAAAAAAGTCATGAGAGAAATATCCTTCTAATAGATTCAACCATCTATCTACGGCATCCGCGTTGTTTGACTCTCTAAATATGGGAATGTCAAATTTACTTGTACCTTAAAGGAGTCGCAACTCGTAGAGTGGCTAATGGATGCAGATGCACGTCACGGCGCCCGTTGAAGGATTCGAGCAAATTATCCATCATCGCGTTCCTTTGTTTTTCGAGGGCCTCCTCGAGCAATATTTTGATAGGATCTCCTACTCCCTCATCTTTCTTTTCGTCCCCCATGGGCGTCCGTCGAGGTTTGCGAGGCTGATCTTGCAAAGGTTCCACCAGATCAAGCCCTAGCCCCTTATACCCCGACCTCGTTGGGGACATGCAAAGAAGGATCGAGAAAAAGCAGACCGCTCTGATACCACTGATCCGGATTTATGCAGGAACGCAACAGAATAAACACATAACCATAAATACAGAGATGCAGCGGAAATAACACTTCATTTCATTAATATCAAATAACATAAAGATGTTTACAGACATAATGGAAATAAAATAGCTAGGGTGCTGGTAGCGAATCTCTGAGAAGAGATGTGGTGGCTACAGACCTCTGAACTGCTTTACAATGAGGCGCGAGGGCCTATTTATTATTGAGAGACAATGGAGAACCCTAAACATCCCAAAAACCTAACCCTAGGAGATGAAGCGCCAAAACTATGGGCCCCGTTTGGGTAAATTGGTGTTTCAACTTCCCAGGAACGTAACTTTGGCATACTATCTCCGTTTGACGCATATGATACATCATTAGAAAGCTCTATCCGAGGACTACAGCTGTCGGGACGAATTTTATCAGAAAATTCGATGGCGCTTTCATACCCAAAAAACGTCGTTTAGGGCCTCAAAACGGCTCCGGAAGTTCAGGACCCGAAAAACTGCTAAAAATAGTAAGTTATGCCGAAACTGAAAAACTGAAAGAGACAATGGTGGGGGCCAAGTGGAATAGGTGGGTGGCCACCAATATCCACCTGGATCACATGTCCATGACCTGAATGTTACGGGTAGTCCAAACTTCTGGATGTGCTCGAATAACCAAGGAAACATATTTAATCTTTCCAATCGTTTCTTGTTGAGAGTTACTGAAAGAAAGAATTTTCATAGGGGTTTCTTCAGAACATTGTAGGCCAAATTCCTCCATTATGATTTTCAACATTACGTTGGGTCCTGAACCACAATCGACCAAACAACAATGTGTTATTTTTTCATGTACTTTCATCAAGGCATATAAATGAGGACTTCCTGGAAAGCTATAGTGGTTATGTACAACACAATTTTTTTCTTCGGAAGACTCCTCTTCTTGTGTCATCTCAAGGGCATGTACCAACACAAGCACTTACCCTTTTAGAAAATTTTTGAGTTTTCATTGTTGTTCGAGAATAGTAGCCATATCAAGTGGGAGGCGTCAACTTTGATGTTATCCATCTGCTTGAGGATTTTGAATTTAGGTAATCTTGAAGAGGAGGGAAGGGTAGAATTCACAATGGGAGAGGTAGATGAATTATTTACATTTAATTGTGAGAATAAGGGATCAAGAACCTTATGATTTTAAAATTTCTTGAAAGGTTGATTCTCTGTGTTTTGAGTCTTGAAAGAACTTATGGTTTTAACAAGTAATACTTCATTATTTTCAGTCCAATCTAAAATGGCTACAACAGGATGGAGTATTTTTTCCAAAGATCCTTTCCCTTGCATTTTTCTTAATTTCACAATTCTTTCATCATGAAGCTCCCTGCAAAAGTTGCACCATGGGTTCTATATTTAGGGCTTTCTCCATGGTTTCTCTAGGAGAATCAAGACTCGCTAGTTATATTCCAACTATCTACGAGTAGTGTGTTTGCATTTGTGGAGCTTCCTTTCTAAAGTCTCTCTTTTCTCTTGTACATCAATTTCTTGAGCTATAACAACCTGGTTACTTGCAAATTATTCAATACTGTTGGAATTATCAATGATAAAACTAAATAGAGAATGAGAAATATATATTTTATTATCAATGAAATTTTCAACATTATGCTCTTGAGCATATTGAATGGTCATTTGCAAGGAAAAGACTCAATTATAAACCAAGGATTACTCTTTCATCCCCATTGGAGTTGCCAAAATATGTTGACAAGGCTTATGGAATGATCCTTGGAATATGCCATGAGGGTTACGATATGAGTATGGTTTTATAAATACCACGTGCAACAAATAGTCTTAATCCAATGTTTATATAATAATGCGACATCTTAGATGTGTCGAATAACTAAATGATATTTCTTGACCCTAGCTTGTGAGTATCAACCTATTAATTAAGTAGCCTTTTGTGGATTCAAGATACAATATGCAAATATTATGATATAAATTTTCATCGAATGGGAAATCCTCCAACGATAACGTCGAAATTTGAACTGATACTTGGTAAATAAATGAAACACCATATAGGCTTTGGTGTTATCCATGCAAGCACGAATTTGGAAAATAGACTAATTTGTAATGATGTTTCATTGGTTTGATGTGGATAGGGTTGGTTCGATGGTACTCTAAACATTAAAGTAAATTGACACTCTCTATAAATAGAGCCAAACTTCTCGACCACTACTTGAGTGGGGAGGTAGTTTCATCATAGTGTGATAGTGAATACATTTTTGGAGTCGAACATTCGCAAAACCCTGCGAAAACATTGCTGCAAATAATGGTCTTCTCAGTTGTAATAATTTCCTGGAACTACCTTTCATCCCCATCTAAAGGCTCGGGAAAAGGTATGGCTTTGTCTCCATTGAAAATGGAAAGCACGGGTAGTAATCAAGTATGTTATTGTAGATGCATAAAGGTTAATCCTTCCATCATTTTTCCCTTCCAATTCTTTGTGTCTTTTAATGCTTTGTATGTTTGGAATAGGAGGTATGGTGCATGCTTTCAACCTTCTATTTTTATATTTTTTTCTCATTATAGCATGAAAATTATATATATATTTCTTTCCTTACGCCATTAACTACTGATAGCTCACGTATTTTATCATACGAATGAAGTGATTATGTGTCTTTGCAACATGCTTTCTAGAATTATTAGTATTTAAGACATCCAACCTTCGATATATTCACAATTCTGAAGATTAAGCCTTGTCTACTCACATATAAACAAATCTTTAGCCTCATTTTTTAGTCAAGTTTTGCAGCTCCTTTTGCAATGCCTTGCCACAACTTGTGACCATGCAATGTTTCCTCATATTCATCCCACCTCACGGGAAATTTTTATTTAGCAAAACACTACTCACCATCCAATAAACCATTGATTTTCACCTTTCTATGGCATGAATAAATATCCCTTAAGCTCTGATTAAACAAAAGAAAGAAGAGTACCTTGGATGCGGGTGACAGAACAGACACGAATGACAATAATTTTTCACACACCCCAAAGGATGGAGATCTTCTGCGCAGAGCCTCACCTGCTATGAATCCTCAAACCGTTAGCCATCTGCACGAGACTAACAGAATAAGGTATGATGATAAGACGCTGGGAACAGTGTCACCCTTTCCAAGGCACCCTTCTGCATCTATCACCATAAATTATTATCATGATTGATTCGTATATCAGCCATCCCCCTTCCCTCGAGCCTACTCAGACGATCGATCATGGCACGTAGATGCGTGCGAGGCATACTCATTTCCATCCTCCTCGCATGTGTCCAAGCCCCTTTAAAAGGATGAGCTCTCAACCCTAAGCAACCCACAGTATTTCCCCTCTACCTTTCTTTTTTTTTAACTTTTCTCTAGTACTTCCCCGATTTCAGAAGGTCGCGCAACCCTATTCTCAGCGCTGCTCTACGCAGTCCCCCCTGGGCTGTGACATCCCAATCTGCACACCTCTTCCCCATCCCTTCCGACCCCCTGACCCTAAGCGATGTTAGTCCCCTTGCTGCATATCCCTCCCTTAACATCTCCCCCCTGCCTCATTGTGCAATGGCCCCCAAATTACGCCAGAGAACCATCTGAGGTGGACAGAGAGGGGCTCTCATTGGCCATTATCATCGTGGGGAGGACAATCGACTAGAGTCTATGGAAGGCTCCTCCTCTAGAATTTTTGCGCGACAGAGCCCCGATCCCAAGAAGGAGGAAGTAGCCCCTATGAAAGTTATGCAGAGAGGTAGGCGCGACCTGCAGAAGTCCACCATAGCGCACCAGATGCGCCCCCAGCTCCACAAGACTGACCCACTACCGGTTCAGGAGAAGGAAGACGATGAATCAAATGTCTGGGTGATGGATTTCGATGGCAACTATACATGTGTCCCTGACGGAGCAGATCCGAAGTCCCCCATCCTCTACGCACCGGTCCACAAACCCAGGTGTTCAGTGGCAAATCTAGAGGAAGCGGTTGTGCAGGCACCTGCTTGCCCCATTGAGGAGGAGGTCCTCAATAGCGATGATGAAGATGAAGATTGAGGCCTGTGCAGCTACACAACTCTTCCATGTTTTTTGTCAATCATGCCATTATCAGTGTTTTTTTACTTCTATATATTTTTGCTACTTAGATACATAAGCGCTATTGTGCATATTGTAATTTTATGTCTTAAGTTTTGTTCGGGTTGGTTTCCTCCTCTGAGGCAGCCCCGAAACCGAGTAACGAAGGCTTGGATTGGCTAAGCAAGGCTTGCCAACCCCACCAGTAGCATATGTAACATTTCGTTTTTTGAATTAATAGAATAGCCTAACTTACCAAAAAAAAAAAGAGTAATATATATATATATACACACTAGAAGACCCGATACACACACTAAAGACCCTATCTATTTAAATTACCCTATAGAGTTTATACTTATCCCAATCCCAATGGCCTTAACACTATTGAGATTCTAAATCTGTTTTATAAATAAAAGGGATTTTATCTTAATATATATTAGAAGACCCTACACACACTAAATACCCTATCTATTTAAAGTACCCTAATGAGTTTATACTTGTCCCAATGGTCTTAGCATTATTGAAATTCTGAGTTTGTTTTATAAATAAAAGAGATTTTGTCTTACTCTGTCCATCTTCAGTTAGCCCACAAGCTCTACCATTTTTTTGGTATTACTATGACACAACCACTCAACTCAATGTTGTTTCTCCCCCCCCTCTGAAAAAAACACAAAACGAGGTATTCCATCAAAACCTTGTTACTTTAAATCAGTCGTATGATACTTATTTTTCCATACTTGACATCTTCTACAACACTACAACTCGATCCGTATAGTTTGGCTTCCACCCATGACGCGTATTTTATTTTGTGTAGTATTCTTACCCACATATGAAGCTCCCATTGTTGCACAAAGCCGATGTGAAACGATATGATGACAAAGGAACCTAATTTTCCTGTTCTTTCTGTATAAATGATTTTAACAATTAATGCATACTAATCATTTCAATACAACAGTGTATAGTTTCTGTAAGTTCCTTTGATAGGATGACACGTTATGTCTCAAAAACAATTGGCTCTTCTTGGAATATAAGATAATTTCCCCCTATTTCAATATCACATTAATTCAGAGCTCATAGAACGTATAAGGCATCCTTTTCCCGGCTTAAAATATATACTATCATGGTGAGTACTTTCTAGTTTTGATTTATTGGTTGGCTTCCCCTCACAAAGGATTTTTTCTTTTTTTTTTCATATATGCACTATGGCATGACTGCATTGCCTTCACGAGCCATACATACCACTTTTCATATCTCCCGAAGTATTATTATGTTACCTCTATCTCGATCTTGATTTATGATGCCAATAACACTCAACTCAAAAGGCATCATTGACTTGTCATCGATATTGAGATAAAACTTCGTGGCTCTGCAATAATATCCTCGCTGTCACATGTGGCATATATTTATATATTTTCCATGTCTGTTCAAGGCCATATTGTCATATGCATAGTAAAATATTTAATGAATGGAAAAACTGAGATGTATATGTTGAATGAGATATATGTTTATTGTTTTTTTTATATAAAATGGGACATGATGATATGTTGAAAACCACTGTGAAGTATCTATTCTTCATGTATCCTTTGTCAATTAGAATTTTAGAAGCATATGTCATTGTCTTTTTCATGATGTGATACATTTTTGTCTATCTTTTTTCCCTCCATACATTTTTGGAGTTAATGCTTATATTCCATATTTTAGAAATTGGTTTGTGATGGTTGAGAAATTCTCTAACCTCTCTCTCTAAATTAGGAATAAGTTGGATCTCAAAAACTCTATTTAATAGAGTAATCTGAATGTAATCAGTGTGTGTGAGTGTGTTTATACATACACCATTTGTGCATAATATATGATTGTGTTTCTGTAATTGTGTGATTTTATCTATTTCTATCATGGTATCAGAGCACAGGATCAAAGGCCTATGTGTTGTGTGTTGTTTGTTGTGAGGAAATTCCTGAAACTGTGCGGTGCTTTGTTGAGTGATCGTTTCTTCTTCTTTTTTTCTTGAGCGCCTGATCGATCCACCAGGAGTGTGAACCGACCATCCATCGGTATCGCCATATTGGAATGTTATTTGTTGTGTAAAGTTTTTAAGTTTGTGTCCAACGCAAAGCGCTACACAGAACTTTATTGGTTTGTTTTAGGGGACAAAGCCAATTGTCGTCCGAGAAAACCGTTCCAGGCTCTGTTCCCGCTGCAGCGAAGGTATCATGGATCGTTCATGGAGGGAAAAAGAAAAAATTGCAGGTAGATGATAACCGTATCGCAATATCATAAGTCAGAATTCATTCGTTGGAGCCCAACAGACATTCTCTGCAGAGTCAAAAATATATGAAGCCAGACTCGTCGAAGGATGCCGGAATTTTACCGGACTCTGACTGTTTCTGTCTTTCATCAACCATTCTTATCTAGTTCACAGTGCTAATAGCGAAAAAGTGAAGGTTGATATGGATAAACAAGTGTTGTCGTGGACGCCTGCAGCTTTTTGATATTGCTTTCAACATAGATTGGTGGTATTGCATTCCAATGAAAAATGACTAGAATTTGTACGTTATTGCAACAAAAGTGAATGTTGGCCACTATTACAGGTCCGTGTTGTTTTCACAACGTCTAATGTAGGAATTGTTTAAACTAGCAGCCTCGACCATGTGCATTTTGCTGGGTAGTAGATAAATTATTAGTATTATAATTTGTTTGTAAATTAAGTGATGAATCTTAAACTAGATAAAAAGGTCATTTTGTAACATCGATTCTAGATACATTTTGTATCTAGACGGCTTTTCTAGATAACTGGCGAGTACAGCGGTTGGCACCCATGTATCTCGGTGGATGGGAGCTCGTCCATAGAATGACTAGGAGTTCAGTGATTGCAATCAAGTATGTTTGAAGAGATCAAGTGGCAGTAAGGCTCAATATGGATGGTTGTCCAGATAGTATGGCAGTTGTGGATCTAGGGAAGGATCCCTCATTAGTGATAGACGTGGAAGTGGTCTCCTAATGAGGTTATGCGACAGATTGGGATGCTGTCCAGTAATTGACTTTGGAAGGTCCTTGATTCGGGAGTTGAGGAAGTGAACTCGGGAATCCAACTTGCCAACTACACCTTTCTGAGGGTTATGAGGCAACTTGATGGAGCATCTACTGATAAACTTGATTATTTTGTTATTTTCATGTAATGTAATCATTAAGGGGGGATGTTGGAGTTAATGCTTACATTCCATATTTTAGAAATTGGTTTGTGATGGTTGAGAAATTCTCTCAACCTCTCTCTCTAAATTAGGAATAAGTTGGATCTCAGAAACTCTATTTAATAGAGTAATCTGAATGTAATTAGTGTGTGTGAGTGTGTTTATACATACACCATTTGTGCATAATATATGATTGTGTTTCTGTAATTGTGTGATTTTAGCTATTTCTATCATACATGATGTTTTTCCCTTCTCTCTTTTTCATCATTTCCATTTGAGTGTTTTTTTTTATGAATCCAATATCTATAAAAATAAATAAATAAAACATGATAACAAAAACTAATATGCTTTTCTAGTATATGAACTTACATTGAGAGAATTATTTACATATATATTCTTGCAGGCTACTATACATGCATCATAAGATTTCACAATAGGAGGCCTAATAGGAGGTCTTATAGTAATAGAAGGGGCCAAGGAAGATGAAGAAATGTTACCGTGAATAAAATATCATAACAAGAGGTTTTATTTCTCCATTCATTTGGATGTTTATTATGAGTAATTCAATCAACTTACAAAACTCGGATATTTATATTTAGGAGGTCTACAACCCCAGCTATCTACACAAACTTCACAAAATATGCATCTTCTGCATCCTAGCATCGTAGTATTTCCTCCACAACAACCTTTAGCTCCATAGAAACCTCTTACCTTTGATGGATTGGATGCAAATCCCACTGGGTAGCCCTCAGGATATGCAACATGGCCCTATATTTCTCATCACACACAACCTCACTCCCCTTTTGCAAAACTTGTGCCCTGTGCAGCCTTACTGGCTATGATCTTGCCACATAATCAACCTCCATAACCATCGCCTGAGTTTGTCATTGATAAGCTTTATCCCCCTCCTCCATCCCTTTCTCACTCTTAATCTGGAGTTGCATCATCCAAGTCTCATACATCCACTATAGAGAAAAGTGAAAAAGGGAAACTTCCATAGATGATATGTTCCCTGAAATGCATTCTTGGGGTAAGAGAGAAGACAACAAAAGGAAAGGAGATACACATTGATCTTTAGCTCTCATAGTTTGCATGGTTTCAAACTCCTTACAATTTTATTTTCCACATGTTTCATGGTGACTGATTTTGAGTTTTTCTCCCAACATATATATATGATGCACTATCTGCACATAGGTTATAAATTTTTGCACACTTTCATCACTATTTCACAGTATAATTTCAGCGTGATGTTTTTCTATGATTGCAATATATTTTGATACAGTTATGGTGGATGACATGCTAATTTATGGATATATGTGCTGATGTATTATGGTTGAGTTGTTATATTTATATGCCAAGGTTTATGTTCATTAACAAGCAAATTTTGATGGGAGGCACAAAATTATTTTTATAGTACAATTGCATATGATGGCTACTTTTATAAGGCACAAAGTTATATTATACAAATACTTTAGTATCATGTGTGTGTATATATATTTGTTTGATGACATACATGTGAGAAACAACTGATATATTCCAAATTTTATATTTTAGGATAATATTTTTATTATGAGCACATGATATGTCAAGAGTCACAAGTGAATGATTAATTTTATAAAGTGTATGAGGGGGGTCCCACCTACCAGACTTATTTAAAATTTAAATTAAATTTTAATATTTCCTTTAAAACTCTCTTTTCTCAAATAATAACAAAATATATTAAAATAAAAGAACAACTAATCTTTTATATAGTCAACCTTCCTAACTATTTCGAATGGATACAAGAAATAAAGGAGCCCGTGAAGGAAGAAGAGAATACTCTCTGAGGAGAGGTAGGCACACATTTTAAAGGTGTCATAATTTTCCCTCAGATTCATTGTTTTGTGGGTTCAAGAAGTTGACATGTTTGGTGGCAACAAAATCATTCAAAAATCCTCTAGGGTTAGGTAAATTGGTCGAGTTACCATCACTAAAGCACCTCCCTAATGGGAGGTCATAGGGTCAATTCTCCTCAAGCCCTCGGGGTTAGGCTTTGGTAAAAAGACGACATGATGTGATCCCTTTGGGTTGATCTATCCAGATATTTCCTCGGAGAAGCAAAAACTCATTCAAAGGAGAGATAAGGTGGATGGAGGATTCATCTCATTCTTCTAATAAGTTCAAGTGTATTTATTTGTTGCAAAAAAAATTATGCTAATAGAAGGTCTAGCATATGATGTTGTTGTAATAGTTGCTAATTTTGCAAATAAATCTTACTGATTTAATACTATCAGATTACCCAAAAGGATTCCTTATTGTTGTTTCATCTAATTTTTTTTTCTCTAAGTGTTTACGTATGATTTGTTACGTTATAGACACTTCGAATTGAATTCTAGCCAATAGTTTCCACATAAACTAGCTATACAGAAGGCTATACTCACATTTATTAATAAACGTCAATCATTTTTCAGCCATTTATTTGTGTGCATATTTATCCAAAATTTTATATATTTCATGATCAATTTGTGGCTAAAATTTATTTACCCTTTGTTGAAGTATTTACACTATAACTCACATGTGTTTGCATATCATGTGACTTATGAAACACCATTTTAATTGTTGTCCAAAATTTGTTTTGCTTCAGTTTCATCCTAAATTTTATGACTTTTTCACGTTGTGTAATATACTACATATGTGATATGTTTTATTTTCATTGTTTTAATAACTTGTAAAATTTTTATGTCATTTATTTTTCTTTAATCATGTATAGTTTGGTTCTTTTTTTATTTTATGTAGATAGATCTGTAAATACTAAATCAATCATTTGAAAAAGGGGCATAAAACAGTTGGGCATAGTCTCGCTATATCATGTGCTTGGTGAGATTCAAGGGTTTTATGTAGGAGACTAAAAAACTTCTACAAAGGCTCACGAAAAAAGAATAAAAATAAAAAATAGATACTAATTAACTATGGAAGAGAAGAGAAAAACTTTGAAAATTCAACACTTCTTCTGAAAGTAGATTTAGGGGAAGCAAAAAATATTGAATAATCCTTGTTACAATAATTGAAAGAGAAGGGAAAGGAATGTGAAAAGCTAGAGGAAGTGGTAGTCTCCCTTAGTAAAGACTCAAGCACAACTAACCAAAATATGAATTTTATTAAAGGATCTAACATGTTAGACGAGATTTTGAGTGTTCATATATCTCCCCTCATCAAAATGAGTTTTGGCTATAAAGGAGAGACATGCACAAAGAAACTAGAATTCAAAGAACCAATCAACTTCGTTGGAGCAATAAAAGGGTGTCACAACCATGGAATTCAAGGAAATAATAACTAATAATAACAACAAATAAAATTGAATGATGGTGAGACAATTAAGGACAATGGTGTTCATTTCCAATAGCAGCAAAGAAAAGAACATAACAACAAGGGAGTAAGAGGCATTAATGAAAATAAACAACAACCAAATAGGGAAATATACAAAAATTCGAATAGCCAAAAAGGTCAAGCAAGAAATGAGTAGAAGCCTTATCCCCTTCAAAGAGAAAGCCATAAAAAAATTAACAACTCCTGAAAGGAAAACTACCACCAGGTACCAAAATATTTTATATGGTAACTATTATTATTGTATTAATTTTGGACATAAGGCTATAAATTGTGGAGATTGTCTTAGAAATAATCAAATCATTAAAAAAAAATGAATATTATCAATCAAAAGGAAACATGTGTAACATATTTGTAAATCCACATATGAATGATACCAAAGTAAAAAATCAATTTTGGTCCTCTGTTTGATTACATTGAATGTTATAAATGTCATAACTATGGACATAAAGATAAACGCAGAACTGAAAATTTCAAATCAGCTCCTCAGATCAAACAAACTCAAGAGGAACCCAATACATGGAAAAAAGGGGAAGAATAGAACAAAGAATGTGGCATTGTCGTTTATGTGAAAAACCAAGGAATTCATTGGTATGTGGAAAGTGGATGCTCTAAACATATGACTGGTGGTAGGAAACAATTCTTGACATTAAGAAAGGATAAGGTAGGCAATGTCACATTACTTTTGGTAATAATTCTCTAGGAAAGATCATGGGAAAAGGCACAATTAGCTTGGTAAACGAAATAGGCAAGTCTTATAAAGTTCTTTTTGTACATGAGCTCAAGCACAACTTATGAGTGTGATTCAAATGTGTGACTAGGGGTATGATGTTACCTTTCACTCCAAAGGATGTGATATAATAACATAAAACATGGGTAAAGTAGTGGAAAAGGCTACGAGAACAACAAGTAACGTATATAGCATAAATGAAAAAAAAATTAGAAATGTTTTTTAGGGAAGCTTGATGAGAGTTGGTTATGGCACAAAAGGTTGGACACTTGAACTTTAATCATATTGTGAAGCTCGGAAAAAAGCAAGATGTAAGGGACTTGCTAAAGATTTCAAATCCTAGAAAAAAAAATTGTAAATCATACAAAATCAACAAACAAGTTCAAGTACCCTTGAATTCCAAGGAAAAATCATCAACCAAGCCTTTGCAGTTAGTTCATGCAAAATTATGTAGACCCTCAAGAACTGAGACCCCAAGTGGTGAATGATACTTTATGTTGATCATTAATGATTATACTAGGCTTACATGGATTACATTCTGAAGGAAGAAATAAGAAGAATTTGAAAAGTTCAAAATATTTAAATCCCTAGCTAAAAGCCAAATTGATTGTAAAATAAAGTGTTTAAGGTCAGATAAGGGTAGGGAGTTTACTTCAAACAAATTTTATGATTTTTGAGAAGAACACAGAATAAGAAGTAAATTTTCAATTTCTAACACCCCACAACAAAATGGTGTGGTAGAGAGGAAAAATATATTAGTGTAGAAAATGGCCAGAGCAATGTTGGATGAGATAAATCTTCCAAATACTCATTCGGCTGAAGTTTTTCATATAACAGTCCATATTTTTAAAAAAGAAAACCTCGGGCCAAATAGTGACAAGGCTCCCTATGAATTATGGTATGGAAAACTAAACTCAATTAAGCACTTCAAATTCTTTGAATGTAAGTGCTACATTAAAATTAATCATGAAAATATTGGTAATTTTGATGCTAGAGTTGATGAAGGGATAATTTTAGGCTATTCGAGTAAGGGAAAAGGCTATAGATGTTATAAGAAATTATTATGAAATATTGTTGACAACTTGATGTTAAGGTGCATGGTGAGTTACCTCTCAAAATAATGGAGCTAAGATATATCAACCTAGCTAATCAGACCAACAGTGAATACAAATATGAACCAAATGAATAATTAGGAGAATAAGAAGAAGTAGAGGCAATGTGTTCTCACCCAAAAAAACCCTCAAGTTATGTACAAAATCATTACCCTACAAATTAAATTTTTGGTAATAAGGAAGCAAGGGTTCTAACAAGAAGAAGGCTAATAAATACCTCCAGATAAGTGCATATTGCTATGCTATCCGTTATTGAGCCCAAATATTTGTCTTAGGAATTCAATACAAACATTGTACAAATGCCATGAATGGGGAATTAGATCATATTCATAAAATCATACTCGGGAATTATTTCCAAGACCAATAAATAAAAATTTCATTGGCACAAAATGGGTCTTTAGGAACAAATTAAATGAGGATGGACAAGTTATTAGAAATAAGGCTAGTTTAGTATGTAAAAGTTAATCTCAAGTTGAAGGAATAGATTTTGAAGAATGTTTCTAGCATTTTCTTGTCACGATAATTTGAAAGTATATCAAATGGATGTAAAATCAGTGTTCCTGAATGGAGATCTTGAAGAAAATGTTTATATAGAATAGCGTGAAGTTTTTCAACTATTAGACGATCCTAAGGAAGTGTGCAAGCTAAAAAAGGAATCATGTGGACCAAAGCAAGCTCCTAGGGCATGGCATTCTCAATTAGAAAACACCTACAATAGCAAGGCTTAAAAATAAGGAGAATTGATTGTAACTTGTGTATCAAATATGAAAATGAAAGTAATTTAGTTATCATTGTTTATGTTGATAATATAATTTTTAGTAGTGATGCTAATTTATTAAGTCAAAAGTTCACATGTAAAATGCAAGTTTAATTTGATATTTCTATGCTTGGGGAATTATCATTTTTCCTTGGGTTACAAATTAAACAATCAGAAAAATAAAAAATAAAAATAAATAAATAAATAAAACATGTTTATCTCCAAAGAAAAAGTACCTCAAATAAATTTTAAAGAAATTTGGAGTGAAATTCAAGCTAAGAAAATATGATGACTCACTAGAGACAAAATCAAACATTGTTTAGATCATTTATTGGTAGCCTCTTGTACCTGCCATCCTCATGTCCAAACATAATGCAAGATATTGGTTTTGTTGCATGGTATCAATCAACCGCCAAAGAAAGTCATCTATTTGCAACAAAAATAATTTTCAAATATTTTAAGGCTAAAATGGACTTTGCTCTATGGTATCCAAAAGATAAAAAGTTCTCATTAACAACATACAAAGACGTTGATTGGGATGGAAGTGTAGATGATAGGAAAATCACAAGTCGTGGTGCTTTGTTCCTTGGAAATTGTTTGGTGGCTTGGTTGAGTAAAAGCAAACTTCTATCTCACTTTCTACTATTGAAGTAGAGTACATAGCATTTAATTCGTGTTGCACTTATAACTTATGGATGAAGAAAACTTTGCAAGACATGAGGTGATGTATGATGGACCGATTTCCATTATATGTGATAATACAAGTTCCATATATATATCCAAGAATCACATTCTTCATTCTAAAACCAAGCATATACCCATAAAGTAACATTTTCTTAGAGAACAAGTGGTTGACCAGATTGTGAGGTTGGATTATATATCAACAAAGGAACAATTTATTGATTTATTCACCAAGACCCTTTCTCGAGGAGCCCTTTCAGTATTTGAGGAAAAATTTGAGAGTGATGTCTCACTCGTCTCTTCACTAGTTTCCTTCACAAGAAAACATGGAATTTTTCCACATATTTCAAGCATATGTATAAGCCATGATGTTAGAGAAAAGAAAAGAGACTAAGCATCTCAGGGGGAGCTTTAATATCAATAGGATAAGTACACATTTAGGGGGAGAAAACTTGCAAAGTGCACTACAATAATAATGAAATGGAAATATTTCTTGAATGATAAGTTTTTTTGTGTCTTCTTTCCATTTTTATAACTTTGTTTAAGTAACAACAACCATTATGTTCAACAAAAAATTAAAATTCTCAACCTATTATATTCAATGAGGGGGAGTAGTTAAATCCCTTTACAATTGATGCCAAAGGGGGAATATGCTTAAAAGTTGGAACCTCAAAGAAAATAGCAGAATGAGAGTACATTGTAAACCCAATCAACATGGAGAGTTATCATAAAGTCGAACTTAATCATGATAGGGGGATTCAAGCCCATGGCCATCAAGAAAAATTTGCAAGACATGAAGGTGATGTATGATGGACCGATTTCCATTATATGTGATAATACAAGTTCCATTTGTATATCCAAGAATCACATTCTTCGTTCTAAAACCCAGCATATACCCATAAAGTAACATTTTCTTAGAGAACAAGTGGTTGACCAGATTGTCAGGTTGGATTATATCTCAACAAAGGAACAATTTATTGATGTATTCACCAAGACCCTTTCTCGAGAGCCCTTTCAGTATTTGAGGAAAAATTTGAGAGTGATGTCTCACTCGTCTCTTCACTAGTTTTCTTCGCAACAAAACATGGAATTTTTCCACATATTTCAAGCATAGCTATATGACATGATGTTAGTGAGAAGAAAAGAGACTAATCATCTCAGGGGGAGCTTTAAGATCAGTAGGATAAGTACATGTTTAGGGGGAGAAACGTGCACTACAATAATAAAGAAATGGAAAGCTTTCTTGAATGATAAGTTTTTTTGTGTCTTATTTCAATTTTTATAACTTTGTTTAAGTAACAACAACTAGTATGTTCAACAAAAAATTAAAATTCTCAACCTATTATATTCAATGAGGGGGAGTAGTTAAATCCCTTTGAAATTAATGCCAAAGGGGGAATATGCTTAAAAATTGGAACCTCAAAGAAAATAGCAGAATGAGAGTACATTGTAAACCCAATCAACATGGAGAGTTATCATAAAGTGGAACTTAATCCTGATAGGGGGATTCAAGCCCTTGACCATCAAGAAAAATTTGCAAGACATGAAGGTGATATATGATGGACCAATTTCCATTGTATGTGATAATACAAGTTCCATCTGTATATCCAAGAATCACATTCTTCATTCTAAAACCCAGCATATACACATAAAGTAACATTTTCTTAGAGAAAAAGTGGTTGACCATATTGTTAGGTTGGATTATATCTCAACAAAGGAACAAGTTATTGATGTGTTCACCAAGACCCTTTATCGAGAGCCCTTTCAGTATTTGAGGAAATATTTGAGAGTGATGTCTCACTCGTCTCTTCACTAGTTTTCTTCACAAGAAAACATGGAATTTTTCCACATATTTCAAGCATAGATATATGCCATTATGTTAGAGAGAAGAAAAGAGACTAAGCATCTCAGGGGGAGCTTTAAGATCAGTAGGATAAGTACACTTTTAGGGGGAGAAAAGTGCACTACAATAATAAAGAAATGGAAAGATTTCTTGAATGATAAATTTTTTTGTGTCTTCTTTCCATTTTTATAACTTTGTTTAAGTAACAAAAACCATTATGTTCAACAAAAAACTAAAATTCTCAACCCATTATATTCAACAAGGGGGAGTAGTTAAATCCCTTTGCAATTGATGCCAAAGGGGGAATATGCTTAAAAATTGGAACCTCAAAGAAAATAGCAGAATGAGAATACATTGTAAACCCAATCAACAGGGAGATTTATCATAAAGTGGAACTTAATCCTGATAGGGGGATTTAAGCCCATGGCCATCAATGACCAATAATGTTTGGTGGTGTTTCCATTAATGCCAAAAGGGGAGATTGTTCAGCGTGTTGGAAATTGTTGTCATTGATGTAAAATTTTGGTCAAGTGATTTTAAGTTTAGGGGGATCCTTTTGAGTTTATTAGTAGTGTGTTAATATTTTAATGTCATTGATGTCTTGGTTGCTTACTGAGAGTTGGTAGTATAGTTTGTTTGTTGAGTGTTGGATGTATAGCCTAGTAGCCTATCTTTGAAGAATTTTTTTTCTATAGGTACCTTGTTCAAAAAAGCATGAAAAGTTATTTTTCGGATAGCCCTCTCAAATATAATTCTAGTGGTATATTAAAATTAGTATAACTCCCCAAGAATGAAGAAAAACTAGTGTTTGGAGTGTTGGAGTCTAATCATGGTTTTGATAGGTCATGGTTCCAAGTGGTCACTAGATATCTAGCCATTCAAGGGATTGATCTCGATGAATGTTGTTTTAAAGGTTGAATGGGTGGATAACTATATTGATCTAGGCTCTCAATGCTTATCTGGGAATTCGTTGTGTGGAAGGTGCAACGAGTAACACATGGTGAATGAAGCCAGATACCATATTTCCTAGTGCCAAACCAAAGGTGGAGCCCAGATAACATGAAAACATAGGTGGCACCAAATGGAAGAGATAGGTGGAAAGATGATGATGTGGAACCATGTATTCATGACATGTGTTAGGTTGATTTATAATTTTTTGGTGACCAAGTCGCCCTTATCCAAGTGACACATGGTAGTGACATGGTGATAATGTGGCATGATAGGGGGGCGAAATATGATATGGTAGTGACATGGAGATGATGTTGCAATTACCTGGAAAATGATGTGGAAATGCCTTAAGATTCATGCTAGGAGTCTATTTTTCAAGGGTTTGCATTGTTAATGAAATTCGACATTTTTTTGTGGTTTCAAAGTTTGAAGAAAATACGACATTCAAGGGCCAGATCAAGCAAGAGGTTATGAAGCTTAAAACAAGTTGAATCTTGGAACACTGGATCGAAGACCCAGCACAGAGTGGTCATCTGTTCATTTGGGTCATTGGAGGTTTTTTCTCATTGTAAGAATGAATTGGGATCATACCCCCAAATTCTTATATTTGTTTGGGCTAAAGGACTAGATAATGGGATCAACGAGAAATATGCCATAACAAGGAAAAAATTGGTCTGCAACAATCTATGGATAAGTGCTCTTGGGATTTAAAACCTTGGTTCTGGCACAGTGTGATGTAGGTACATAGGATGAGAAAATAAAATTTGACAAAGCCTGGAGAGGAGCTTACCAATGTGACGGGATGGCCACATGGTAATGTTGGGAGGAAATTTTGCAATTTTTGTAAGAAATTATAAATATTTACATTAGGAAGTGAGTTTTTATTTTTTTTAGAAATAATATGGAGCAGTTATTTTCTAATGTAAATATAGTTTTCAGTTTCTCTTATTTTGTGGATAAGGGGAAAAAATTCACCCTTTGTGGCTCTTGGTTGTCATAGTTCATTCCTTTTCGGAAACAATAAAAAAAATAAGATGAGATGAGAAGCTCTCGAGTAAGGAGAAGAGAGAGGGAGAGAAGGGAGGAACTCATTATTTCTCTGTGAAACTACAATACTGAGGTTTCAAATCGTTATACTTTCCAATATGAGTGAATCGGAAAGTGTTTTATGTGTGAATGATGGAATTGAATGGAAACCAGGATTGTAAGTTGACGTGCGTTTAGATTGAATAGTGTTGAAGAAAATAAATTTTTTCTTTGAATTTTTACTAAACATAGTTTTTTCATGTGTGTTTTGTTATCTTTAAAAGTCAATATTTGTTCAATCTATTTACATTAAGAATCTAAGCATTGAAGCTCCAATTGTTGTGATCTTTGTTATATTCTTTCCACAACTAGCCTCACGCACATAGCGAGCTAGTCAGTAGCCCCCCTACATGGAATTCGTGGCAGAGTCCTGGGATTTTTTTTTTTTGGACCCTCTATTAGGTGGGTGGACCTACCTATGATCTTGTGCGTGGATTTTTCACATTGTTTTAGGCATGATGGTTTTCTATCCATGGTATTTTGTAGATTCGTTCAAGGGAACTATGATTATGTTCTAATCCAAGGTTAATGGATTGGGGTTTATGAATGCTTAAGCATGTATGTGTGTGTGTGTGTGTGTGTGTGTGTGTGTGTGTGTGTGTGTGTATGTGTGTGTGTGTGTGTTTGTGTTTGTGTATTGTAACATTTAAAGGAATATAATGAAAAATCAATATGGTAGTCCCGGTTTTGGGATCTAGGGGAAAATATTTGTGTATATATTTTTTGTGTTTTATGCTCTCACCATTGTTTATTTTCTGTTTTAATAATTCGTTGGCTGATAATTTTTGTACAATAGTAAAACCTACAATTTTTTCATGTATCTTGTGTGTTCTTGTTGAAATGGTCTCAAAATTCACAGAGGAATGTACCATGGTGTCCAGGAGTAGGAATATGAGGTAATTGTAGTAAACTAGCCATTTTGAAAATTTGTAGCTTGTTGTATCAATTTATAAAAGAAAGAAAAAATGAAACCTTGTGGCTTCATTCGTGGTGTGATTGTCCATATGTATTTTGGGATTCATTTTGTGTCAGTCTTAAAGTATGTAGAAGGAATTTGTGTCTGCACCTTGGAATTGTGGTTGTGTGGTTTTATGTTAGTGATAGGAGTGTTGTAACAACATCAAGACAAAGTACCATGTTTTGAAAGTTGTCACGCCCTTTAAATTTGATTTCTGACAGTTAAATTTGAGTCAGTGTTCAAACCTTAATGAAGAAAGAAAAGTGGGATCATTCACTATGCTCTATATTAGTGAATGTGCAATATTTACAATGGTTTAAATTTTGTTACAGTGAAGCATAGTGCTTTGTTTTGGAAACATTGTAAAAAAGAAAAAAGAAAAAACCTCTTAGATTGTTTGTTCGATTGGAAAATATGACATTGCAAAGGAAGGAAAAGTAAATGGGAGAGGAGCTTAGCAATGTGATGGGATGGCCACATGGTAATGTTGGGAGGAAATTTTAAAAATTTTGTAAGAAAATATAAATATTTACATTAGGAAGTGATTTTTTAATTTTTTTAGAAATAATATGGAGAAAATATTTTCTAATGTAAATATAGTTTTCAGTTTCCCTTATTTTGTGGGTAAGAGGAAAAAATTCACCCTTTGTGGCTCTTGGTTGTCATAGTTCATTCTTTTTAGTAAACAATAAAAAAAAATAAGAGGAGATGAGAAGCTCTCGAGTAAGGAGAAGAGAGGAACTCATTATTTCTCTGTGAAACTACAATATTGAGGTTGCAAATCGTTATACTTTCCAATCTGAGTGAATCAGAAAGTGTTTTATGTGTGAATGATGGAATTGAATGGAAAACGGGATTGTAAGTTGACATGGGTTTAGATTGAATAGTGTTGAAGAAAATCAATTTTTGCTTTGAATTGTTACTAAACATAGCTTTTTCATGTGTGTTTTGTTATCTTTAAAAGTCAATATTTGTTCAATCTATTTACATTAAGAATCTAATCATTGAAGCTCCAATTGTTGTGATTTGTGTTATATTTCTTTCTCAGAAATTGAACAAGCCAATGCATCTGATGGAATTCGAATGAATTGGATGATTTTATTTCTTTGACATAAATTTATGAGTTTACCTTACCAATCACCTGCCTATTTTTCAAATAACTTGTTCAAATTGTATTTTCTTGGAACTCTTGTTAATATAATACATGATACAATGTGACTGATTCGATCTCAAAATAATAGGCACTTCTTGAGCTAATTCTTCAATAATATACCGAATTTTAAGAACTTGCTTTTTGTCCTAGTCTAGGACCTCCATTATTTCATCAAGGTCATCAATCTCCATCAAATGAATATTCACATCCTTGAGCATATGATGGATATTCCTTTGCATGTTATTTTTTCTTTCACTTTGAGCTAACTCTGGTAGCATCAGTGTTTTCGATATTGAACTTGGGGTGACTTCCATCACAACCTTATCCAAAACCATCACTACATTTCTCCTTAGTTCTTTTCTTTCAAGTTGAATTTTATATATAGAAGTTGTTGGAAACCATGACAATACTAGGGGGGGGGGGGGGTCGTTTGAGTCAATATTTTAAAATTTTAACAATTATTTAGCCAACAAAACACATTCAACCATGCAATAGTGTATCAATCACATAAAGTTTGAACATAATATATTTATGTGGAAACCAATAGGAGAGAATACCACAAATTATTTTTTATTATGGTGTAAACACAAACACCGACTCTTAATTACATTAGATTATGTATGTAACAACCTAAAGGAGGCTCCAACCCTCTTTTCTTTGCAAGTACCCACTTTCTAGAAGCACTAAATTTGTGATATTTACAGGCACCAACTTGAAGGAGACTCCAATCCCCTAATCTTCAAGAACCTACTTGATCAGCCTATCAAATCCATTATTTAATAAATTTTCAGACATAAATTTGAGGCTCTTTAATCAAAATATCATACTGACACAATTGTTAAATCGCAAATATTCTTTTCTTCTTTTTTATTTGTTCTATATAAACGTATTTCCATTTTATTCTCTAATTCGATTAAAGTTTCTCACTGTTACTACCTCTCTCTCACTGATATGATTTTTTTAATTAAACTTATTTGCTGCAATTTTTAATTCTCAACTCTTTAGATATGTAATTCTAAAACTCACTGTAACTCCATATATCAACTACTTCACATTTATCCTTTAATCAACACTTAGTATTCAATTTTGTCTCGGGTCTGCTTGTCTTATCTATGTTGTTCAACTCCCTCTTTTCTCTTTGTTATACTCGAGATTCCTATGCCTTTTTGTGTCAACAACAACCACAACTATTCAATTTTCATGGGACACCACTTCTCACATTTCTTTCCCTTCTATTTATAGATGCAGATACTCAAATGTTTCCCTATAACGAACCTTAATCATTCAACATTTCAATTAAAATTTAGCGCTTGACACCATCAAATTACCAATCGCGGCCTATTAATTTCAGATCCTTTACACATGTGACTGTGATGCAATCTGATTACCCCAGCTTCCAACAACCCCAAGATACTCCACACATAACTCCATATTTAAATCCAATTCAACAATATTTCATGAAGACCTTAACATATGCAGTCAATATAAGAATATGATTTTGTCTTGATAAGTCCCATGAGGGATTTTTCTCTCACCTTATTTTTCTCACCTCATTTGATGAATTCAATTACATACGAATCAAATTTAAAAAATAGTACAATGGGCAGGCCACACGAATGTTTGGAAACTGAACACACAACCCTCCAAATTCTTGTGCAGTCGCTATGAAATTATTTCGTAGTGCCCGTTAAAATCATGTAGGAGATACGAAATAATTTCGTAGCACCCATTAAAATTGTGCATTGCAATTTTCGAGGAAGCTGAGATGGCCCAAAATTTTTCCTATTCGACTCCCAAAGTCCCTACCTTGCTTCTTGACACAATAAACAATTTAATTTTCCTTCCTTTTCAATGTTATATTTTCCAATCAAACAAACAATCTAAGACGTTTTTTTTTTTTTTTACAATGTTTCCAAAACAAAGCACTATGCTTCACTGTAACAAAATTTAAACCATTGTAAATATTGCACATTCACTACTATAGATCATAGTGAATGATCCCACTTTTCTTTATTCATTAAGGTTTGCACATTGACTCAAATTTAACTGTCAGAAATCAAATTTAAAGGGCATGACAACTTTCAAAACATGGTACTTTGTCTTAATGTTGTAACAACACTCCTATCACTAACATAAAACCACACAAACACAATTCCAAGGCGCAGACACACATTCCTTCTACATACTTCAAGACTGACACAACATGAATCCCAAAATACATATGGACAATCACACCATGAATGAAGCCACAAGGTTTCATTTTTTCTTTCTTTTATAAATCGATACAACAAGCTACAAATTTTCAAAATGGCTAGTTTACTATAATTACCTCATATTCCTACTCCTGGACACCATGGTACACTCCTCTACGAATTTTGAGACCATTTCAACAAGAACACACAACATACATGAACAAATTGTAGGTTTTACTCTTGTACAGAAATTATCTGCAAACGAATTATTAAAATAGAAAATAAACAATGGTGAGAGCATAAAACATAAAAAATATATACACAAATATTTTCCCCTAGATCCCAAAACTGGGACTACCATATTGATTTTTCATTATATTCCTTTCAATGTTACAATATATATATGTAGAAGCATTCATAAACCCCAATCCCTTAACCTTGGATTAGAACATAATCATAGTTCCCTTGAACGGATCTACAAAATACCATGGACAGAAAACCATCATGCCTAAAACCATGTGAAAAATCCATGCACAAGATCATAGGTAGGTCCACCCACCTAATAGAGGGTCCAAAAAAAAAAATCCTGGGATGCTGCCACGAACCCCATGTAGGGGGGCTACCGACTAGCCTGCTACGTGCATGAGGCTAGTCGTGGAAAGAATATAACACAAATCACAACAATTGGAGCTTCAATGCTTAGATTCTTAATGTAAATAGATTGAACAAATATTGACTTTTAAAGATAACAAAACACACATGAAAAAACTATGTTTAGTAACAATTCAAAGAAAAAATTGATTTGCTTCAACACTATTCAATCTAAACCCACGTCAACTTACAATCATTTTTTCTATTCAATTCCATCATTCACACATGAAACACTTTCTGATTCACTCAGATTGGAAAGTATAACGATTTTCAACCTCAATATTGTAGTTTCACAGAGAAATAATGAGTTCCTCTCTTCTCTCCCTCTCTCTTCTCCTTACTCGAGAGCTTCTCATCTCCTCTTATTTTTTTTATTGTTTCCTAAAAGGAATTAACTATGACAACTAAGAGCCACAAAGGGTGAATATTTTCCCCTTATCCACAAAATAAGGGAAACTGAAAAATATATTTACATTAGAAAATAACTACTCCATATTATTTCTAAAAAAAATAAAAACTCACTTCCTAATGTAAATATTTATAATTTCTTACAAAAATTTTAAAATTTCCTCCCAACATTACCATGTGGCCATCCCATCACATTGGTAAGCTCCTCTCCAGGCTTCGTCAATTTTTGTTTTCTCATCCTATGCACCTACATCATACTGTGCCAGAACCAAGGGTTTAAATCCCAAGAGCACTTATCCATAGATTGTTGCAGACCAATTTTTCCCTGTTATGGCATATTTCTCGTTGATCCCGTTATCTAGTCCTTATTTAGCCCAAACACATATAATAATTTGGGGGTATGATCCCAATTCCTTCTTACAATGAGACAAAGCCTCCAATGACCCAAAACTTATCATTCAAGAAAGATTTTCGTTTCATTATTATTGTAGTGCACTTTTCTCCCCCTAAAAGTGTACTTATCCTACTGATCTTAAATCTCCCCCTGAGATGCTTAGTCTCTTTTCTTCTCTCTAACATCATGGCATATAGCTATGCTTGAAATATGTGGAAACTTTCCATGTTTTTGTGTAGCCCCCTTATTGTTATTGTTGTGCCCATGTATCCCCCATATCGTTATTGTTGTGCTTCATAGAAGCACACTATTATTATTGTTATTATGCCCTTACATTATTATTGTTATGTAGGCTATGATTATATTATGACCCCTTAGACTCCTATATATACCCAGGAGGCCATATCATTTGTATCATCAAAGAATTGTTCATCTATGTGATGTAAAGAAGGTTTTCCCCTCGAAGAGGCTATTTCTCAAGTCATTGATTTATATTTTCTTTTTTTTTATGAGTTGGTTGCATAAAAAGTTATAACCAGGTTAAATGGAGAATCCAAATTAATCCATATGATGATTTAATACTTCCTAAAGGACTAGACCCTATGCTTAAATCTTGACCATAATAGAGAATTTGGAGTTCTACTAGTGTGGTGCCAAGTGTTTTCGTTGCCACAACACCCTCCAAATTTTGTCCTATATTCAAAATTTGGAGCATCTCTTTAATCATGTGAGTTTTTGTTTATAGTAATAAAAGGCATTATACACATGTTTTCCAAGTTTCTAAGTCCCTCTATTAAGAAATTTCAAGTGTTTTCTTTTGGTAAGGGAAGTGTCGCACTTTGTGAAAGGGAGTTTTAGCACGTCCTTAAGAGGAAAAATTGATGTTTTTTATTGTAATAAGGGCTCCTATTTATCATATAGATATTCATTAGGCTCATTCCCTAAGTAATATGCACTTTCTTATCGTAGTCGTCACTTGTGTCGCAAAGTGTATCTTAAGTGTCACACTATCAAGAAAATTATTATTTCTTTACTTTTAATTACTTTGTATATCTATCCCTATATAAGCCCCATGTTAACCCTAAAACTCCAAGTTATTAAGCCCTAGATACTGAGTGATTACATTTTTATTGTTATATTGTTATGTAGGGTAGAGCCTTTTATGGTCTCATTTTGTTATCATGATACCCTTTGCCTCCTACACACACATACACACAAGGGATATCTAGTCCTAGGAACATAAAATTGTGTCTTGTACATAATATTCACTATAAAAGGATATTCCCCCCTCGAAGAGGATTGTAATTATTGTATTTTTATAATTTTTAAGGGGTAAGGTACATATCATTTGGTATTAGAGCTTATGATCCTAAGAACAAAGTTACCAACTTAACTAAAACTATACTGAGTTCTTTTTATTAGAGCTCGCAAAAAATAATGATTTTGTCAATTTTGAAAAGTGTTGATGTAACATCAACGATTTTTTTTGGAACATATTTTTGACACTTTAATTTTTTTTGTATTAATTATGAAGAAAAAAAATTAATGTTAGTGATTTTCATGCCAATTTTGAAAAGTATTGATGCAGGGTCAACCCCCCTTTTTTTGTGCTTATTTTTTACACTTTAAGTTTTATTATGTATGGATAAAAAAATTTAAAATGTTAATGATTTTTATGCCAATTTTGAAATGCATTAATGCAACATCAACCTTGGGGGGATATATTTTTCACACTTTAAATGTTCTTATGTCTTAAGCATGCAAATTTTTTAAATGTTGGTTATATAACCATTTTTCAAGTTGTCTTCTTCTTCTTCTTCTTCTTGTTCTTCTTGAGATGTTTTCTTTTTAAGGTTTTTCAAGTTTGTGTTTTTTGTTTTTCTTTGCAATATTTTTTTAATGAAATTTTCAAAAAAAAAATCGAAGTTTAAAAAAAATAAGAAAATTATGATTTTTTTATAGTATTATTAATTAATACTTCTACATACATAAAATAATTGTCACTAAAAAAATACTTTTTTTAAACACTCGACAAAAAAATAAACGTTTTACATAAAAAAATAATTAAAAAAATGCACATTTTGGTATTTTTTCTCAAAAAATAACATGTCAAATCAAGAATCTTTATGGAAAAAAATAAACATAAAAAGTTGAAAATTTTACAAATTTTTTGAAAATTTTAAGAACTTTATGTCCAAAAATGATAACATTTGAAGTTTAGGTTTTTTTTTTTTTTTTTTTAATCTAAAAATCATAATTCACACAACATTTTCAATTAAATAATAATAATAATTAAAATCAATTTTAACTCAAAAAAATTAACAAGAAAAAACTAAATTGTTTAGAATATTTTGTTTTTAAATAAAATAAAATAAAATAAAAAAACATTTAAAACAAAAATTCGGAAATATAAAAATAGAAAAGACAAATATTTAAATAAAAAATTAAAACATTATAAAATAATTAAAATCAAAATTTAATTTAAAAACAGATATAAGAAAATTAAAAAATAAGAAATAAAAACTAAAAATATTAGATAACTATAAAAAAATGAGACAAAACATTTCAAAAATTGAAAAAAAATATTAAACACACATATATCATAATTTAAAAAAGAGAAATAAATATTAAACACACATATATCATAATTTAAAAAAGAGAAATCGGGACCCAGGGGCATCTAAGCTGTCAAATCACTAAACAAACTAGGTTTAACTTGTGTCCTCCCCCTATCACAGGTGCAACAACCTCTGCGAGGTTTGATCCTAGGTCACCCTTGTGATGAGGCCCATCCTCAACCAGTTGTGCTAGTGAGACTTAACTTTAGTTTTTTATTTTTAATTTGACTTTTTAAAATTATTTGAATTATTTTTTTATTATTTTAAAATACATTTATTTTTTTAATTATGTTTTTTAGCTAGATAATTTTTGTTTTTCATTTATTTTTATTTCTATATATTATTTATTTTTTTATGCTTGATTTCTTTTGTTTATATATATATATATATATATATATATATATATATATATATATATATATATATATATATATATAGTTAGTTGGTTAGTTAGTTATAATTTTTTTAACTCTTCATGTTTTAATTTTTTACTTTTAATTATTTTTTACACCTATTTTTTTCTTTTCAATCTATTTCTTTCTTTTTTTACATTTTGTTTTTGGTTCTTGGGGCTATGTTGATGCTCGATTAGCAACCGAATCCTTGTGTGTGTCAATTTGATAGTTTATTTTTCAATTTTCGTTATGATGGATCAAGTTTGCCCCCACTGTATGTTAATTTCCTGGTTGATTTTTAAGTTTTCATTGTAATGGGTCAAGTTATTCCCCCCTGCATGTCAATTTGATGATTGATTTTTAAATTTTCATTGCAATGTCTCTAGTTGTGTTAGGCTAATTTTTTTTTTTTAACAATATTGGTTATGATAATATTATATCAGAAAAAGGGAGGAAGGGAACTTCCTTAGTACATGACCACTCCGATGAGACCAAAAAAAGGAATTGTCTGCAGGGAATGTTGTAATTCTATTACATTACACAAGTTGCTTCTTCTAGCATTCTTGTTAGCTATATTGACTATTTCACTTAAGCTATATACTTTGACAAACTGCTAGAGTAAGAGAATACATTTCGATTTCATTTAAAAAGATAACTGGATCTTAACTACTATGATTTATTCAATGTTGGTTTCCTTTCATAGGAGGTCACAGAGCTGAAGGATTGATATATTTGTTTGCATTATTCTCACTTTCTCTGTGACCACTTCCTTGGTCAAGAGAATTAGATATGTGCTCAAATTGTTTTGCTATGAGATCCTAGAGGTAGTTGATTGTGCTTTCCATGTGATTTCATTTGTTCTTGACATCAATTAGTTCCTTTGTATTTGGGGCCCACTGCTAGCGAAGGACAGTGATCCCTTCTCTTGTAAGGTTTTTGTTCTAGGCCATCTTCTCCTTTATTTGATCGATTACAACTCTATGATCTCTGCAAAACACACAAGGTTGAGTTCTTGCCTCGTTGTTGTCCATTTTCCTCTGTTGATTTGTGGTTATTACTATGATTTATTTTTATTGAAGTTAGAGGTTCGAAGTTGGAGGTCTGAAGCTGGACAGGTGATGATGGAGGACTTTGTTTTCTGAGAATAACAGAGTGGCCTTTGATTCCACTCGAAAATTAGAAGGTGTGTATTGACTGTGGAGGAGTTGTGTGAATCGAAATCTGAGATAGGGAGGGGATGTGTGATTTGAGTTGAAATGATGAGTGTGTCACAAGCTCGAGTGAGGGAAAAATGGGAGAGGCTAGAGAGGACAGGTGATAGCGAGAAGGGGGAGACAACCATGTCAACCAAATGTGTGGAGGGGTACGATGTCTAGCAACAGCATCTACTGCGTAAGGAGGAAGGATCCCAAAGCTTTTTAATTGTAAGGGGTCTAAGGCAAGGATTGTGAAGACGTCCGGGTGGGAGAAATTTGGCACAAAGTTTACTGTGTGCAAGGGGACCAGGGCAAGGATAGCGAAAGAGAAAACCAAAATAGAAATTACACAGTCTAAACAGGAAATCGAGGCTTGCAGATGATTTGAGAAGGCCAGCGTTGAGGGAGATAAATAGGAGAATGTTTCCCAAGGGTGGTGAACTCAAGAGCAGCAGGTGGATTGGACATGTGATCCAAAGAAGATATGAAGTGATCCTATACTAATGGTTGGAATTGATCATTTTAGTACTTGGAGAGATTCTGATCACATTCTTGACAGAGGACTCCCAGCCTTTGAGAGGCCTTACCACATTATTGTTTGATTTCTGAAAGATTTTATTCCTCATGGGATTGGTATCATGATGAGATATTCATCAATACTTGCCTATCCCATTATTCTATCGACTGCCTTGTTAGCATGAATATCTGCATTTTTGTTGTTTTTCCTTAGGATGTGATAGTAATAAATTTTCCCTACCTGATTGGCATATTGTTTGACTCTTTCCAAGATATCATGGAGCGTTGCATTCTTTAATCTATTTCCACTTGCCATTGCTTGTATTATAATTGATGAATCTCCAAAGATTATTGGGTTCAGTATTTTTCTTTCTTCCAATATTTTTATCCCTAGGAGGAGACTGTAATATTCTTCTCTGTTGTTTTTCATTATGCCCATGCCCTAATTATACTAGATGATGCTTTTCTTGTCACTGTTAACTATGATTCCTCCAGCCCCATATTTACTCGGGTTTCTTTTCGAGGCCCCATCGAAGAAGAGGCATGGCCTATTGAGCGATCTGAGCCAATTCTCTAAGTCTTCTTCAAATAGCCTTATTTTCCATTTTGGCTTTTCCTTTCTGGAACTAGTCATTGCCTTGGAGATAGGCTTATTGAAAGTGAACCTCGCCCAATTTATCTCTTCTACTTGAAGTTACTTCAAATCGATTCTTGTTTCCTGTCTTGCAGAGAAGAATTCAATGACTTGCCCCCAAGTTTTGTAAATTACTTTTTCCACTGATGGATTTTTGTTTTTAAAAACCTTGTTATTTCTAGCAAGCTAGATATGCCAGCAAAGAAATGAAGGAATGTTGGACCAATATCTTTGCACTGTTATTTTTTTCTTAATAGGATAGGGGTAGTTGTTCTTCCATTTAGATAAGAATTCATTGAGATAAGTGTTGTAATTTAAAAATTCTTCTATTGGGGAGACAATGTCCATCGAGTAATATTTAGAAAACTTGCAATCTAGGAATAAATTTTGCATGCATTCCTCCTATTGTAAGCACAGTGGGAATTGTGATGGCCCGAATATTCCTCTCTTTTTTTAATTCTCAGTTGTAAGGATTTTTCTATGAAGGAGAGTCCATATGAAAATTTTGATCTTTGGTAAACTTTCTACCTTCCAAGAAAATTTCTAGAATTTCCATTCTAGTTGCCCTTATTGATCTTGGAGTGAAGCATAACCAGATTTAACAGTATATTCTCCCCCAGTAGGAATCCATATATATTCATCTTGTGTGCTCTAATCTAATGGGACTTCACCTTTTAGCAAGGAAATAAATACACTCCGTTGCTGCTTTAGATCCAGTGGTAGATTGGGTTTTTTCCAATGTTTCCATGTTCCATCATCGTCCCACTTTGAAATTTTCCCCAAATTGGAGAAACCCTTTGTTGCCATCCAATTCTTTAAACCTTGGATTTCTAGATTATTTCTTAAAGGGTCACTTCCCATGATATTGTCTATCCATAAGTTAATTTTTTTCCCATTCCCCGGCTTTATTGCAATATTTTTTTTTATCAGCGATATCACCTTGATAATGAGCTTCCAGATATGAGTACAAGGTCTTAGAGGATGATTTATGTCCAGGATGGATATCCTTGGGGCACTTAGATATTTTGATTCTAAAGCGTGTTTCCACCAACTTATTTCCCCAGCGATGAACCTCCAAGCAAGCTTGGATCCAAGTGCCAAGTTCATTAAATCGGGAGTTCTGACCAAACGGCCTCCATTCTTGTATTGAGCAGTTACTTGATTCCATTTGACAAGATTAAATTTCTTGGTTTCTTTTTTGCCTCAATGCCATATAAATCCTCTGATAATTATTTCTATTTGCTTATGGATGTTGGTAGGAGCCGAGATCAATGCAAACTAATAGAGGGGCAAGGCAGAGAGGATGGATTATATGAGGATGACTTTGCCCGCCTAGTTTAACCAAATCATTCCCCATGATTGAATCTTGCTTTTCATCTTCTCTGCGTACTTATTCCAAATCTCAGTCTTCAAATTTTTCTTGGTAACAGGCAGCCCAAGGTATTGGAAATGGTTCTAGATGGATTGGAAGGGGATTTCTAAAATCTTAGACATTCTTTGCAGAGTTCTATGAGGTGTATTCTAGCCTTATAGACATTGTTTTTCATTCTTCACCAATCCTCTAGAAGCTTCCATAAAATTGTCAAGGATTGATTTGAATCTTCTAGCAACAACACACGTGGCTCCCCCCATAATAAGTGTGTCACCCGCAAGAATCGAGTGATTAACACTTTTGACCCCCCTGCTTATTGACAATCTTTTCAAAGTGAAATTACTTCAACAGTGCTCCAACTTCCTACTCAAGGATTATGCCATCATAATATAAAGAAAAGGAGACAAGGGACAACCCTTCTTGAGCTCTGGAAAAAATTGCATAGTATTCCATTAACAAGAGGAGTGATCCAAGGGTCGTTAGTACAAGCTTTGATAGTATCAATGAAATCTACTGAGAAGCTAGATTTTTTTAGGATAGTTGATAAAAAAGACAGATTTACTCTATCAAAATCATTAGCCATATCCATTTTCACTATGAAGCGCTGTTATTTGTGGGCGATGCTGGAGTGGAGAGCCTCTTGTATTAGGATTACGTTATCAAAAATTGTTGATAGGGAAATTAGCCTCCTTGGTTTTCAGAGATAAGGAGATGAAGAAGGGGCTTGAGTCGACCAAGAAAAATTTTTGAGATGATTTTACAAGAGGCATTGCAAAGGGATATAGGTCGAAATATACTGAGGGAGGAAGGGTGTGGATCTTTGGGGATCAGGGCAAGGTAAGTAGAGTTTGTAAAACCTCCCATATTTTTCTTCTTTAGGACATATCTAATAATCTTTTTCAAGTCCTTTTTTTTAATTTGCAAAAGGTGCGGCAGAATGAGATGGGAAATCCGTCCGGACCTGGAGCCTTATCCGGATGGAGACTCCATATGGTTGCCATTAATTCTTCTTCAGTTACCTCTTTGGATAACTCATTATTTTTTTCTTCATCTATGATGTGCGGAATGTGCTTTAAGAATTACATCGCATCTGTGTGGCCATCTCTTGCTATTAGAAATGTTTTGTAATGGATGAACACTTCTTTTTTAATGTATTCTTGTCCTTTAATCGCAGCCCCTCCTTCTCCTGTGATTTTCTATCTTATTTCTTATCATTCTAGTATTTTTTGAGTTATAGAAGAAGGTTGTATCCTTCTCCCCTGCTTGAATCCAAAGGTGTCTAGATTTTAGTCTCCAAGCTTCTTCTTCTTACCTATTATTCTTGTATATCTTCCAGTGCATCTCTTTCTCCCTCATTTAATTTTATTTTGTATCCTCCATATTTTCCATTTTTTCTTGGATTTTTTCCAATTCTTTTGTCAACTCCTCCTTTTCTTTTTGTGGTTCTTTGTAGATTTATTTGGCCCAATCCTTGAGACTTCCTTTTACCCTCTTTAGTTTAGATTCCCAATTGTAGGTGGGAGAGCCATTTATTTGCTGCTTCTATGTTTTTATTACTTCTTGTTTTGCCTCTTCACTGTTGCTCCATAGTTGATTGTTCCTTAATGGGACAGGCCCATAGTTTTCTAAGGAGACAATCTCAATGGCTACTGGTTTATGATCAGAGATTTCTGAGCGGATAATCTTGGAGGATACCTTACTATAGCAAGCCACTATGATGTCCTTAATTAGAATTCTTTCCAGCCTTTGTTTTATGTTATCCTTGCCTACCCTCTTATTGTCCCAAGTGTACTTCCCGTTTTGTAGGGGGTATATCCAATAAGTTGCATCTCTCTATAAGCTCTTCAAGTGTGTCCTGCGAAGGATCTGGATGGAATAAGCCTCCTCTTTTTTCTACATCTTTGAGAACTAGATTTAGATCTCCTCCAAGAATTAGATTATCCTCTTTTTCTGCCATGAATGTTTCTTTCGGTGTTCTCCAACAATTTTCCTTATATTTGTAATGATTTGGAGAGTAGACATTGTATAGGCTGATTTTTCTATTCAAAAATTTTACTTTTCAGCTTTGTCTTTACCCATTGTGCTTCCATTTTATGATTCTATAAGTTCCACTTTTCTTTATGCAAAATTGTGTTGATCCCTCCAAAAGCCCCAATGGTTGAAAACATTGTTCCTTCATAATTTTTTTATTTTTTGGATGATATTGCTGATTTTGGTCTCCTGGATCATTAGGATGTCCTTTTTTTACCCTTTGATAAGGTCTTTTATGATGTTTATTTCGGAGGGGTGCCATAATCCTCTGCAATTCCAAGAGACCATTATCATTATTTATTTAGATTTTTTGTCGAGAGACCTTCCCTCGAAGATTCTGATGGTTTTTATCTTTTCTTTTGATTTCTTTTTCAATATAGCTTTCCATTGGTTATTAGGTTCCTAGAGTGCGCTCCTTTACTGCAACCTCATCTTTGAGTTCCCTTTTTTATTTTCTTCCATATTTCTTATTATTTTCAGCATATACCAAGGACTCCTTTGACTGATTTCTGGTGAGGATCCTGTCAGATGAGGGAGGAGGAGGACTAGGAAAGAAAGGGGGAGAATCCAAGAGAGGGGGGTCAGAGGAGGCAAAACCAAAATGGGAAGAGGAGCAGAGAGGTGAAGAGTAGTCTTCAGGGGGCAATGGAGAGGAAAAGGAAGGGGCAAGGGAGGTGAGGGGAGGGTCAAAGGGGATGACAAGAGGTTCGAAGGGGTTCAAACCTAGAAGGGTTGAAAAGTCAGGGATGGAAGGGGAGGGGTGAATGGGGGACCTATGAGAAGGGGAGAGAGGGGTTGAATTTGTTGGAGGGATGGGTACTTGCGAAGTTTTATTTGTTATCTTTTTCTTTTTTACTTGCTCCCAATTTTTTTCCTGATTTTCCTCAGTTTTTTTGTCTTGTTCATATTTTTTTCTACATCTATTTCCAAAGTTCCTGTATTAATGACCTACCTTGCATTTGAAAGGTATTTTCTCGCAATATAGTTGTTGAGTATGTGTCTAGTTGTCTACTTTGAGCTTGATGGCTTCTAGAAGCCCTTCTCCTAAATAAACTTCAACGCAGATCCTCGCACAGGCCTGCATGTTCTCTTTTGGTTTACTTCTGTCAATGTATTTTGCGACTATGTTTCCTATTTCTCTAACAGATTCATCTCCCCAACAATGCAATGGTAGATGCGGAAGCCTCACCCAAACTGGGACAGCATTTGGAACATCCAGTTCCGGATCAAAGCCAGGAGTCCATCTATTCAGATAGAATCCTCTTGTGTACATAAAATACGGGCCACTTATGAATATTAAACTTTTATCTTCCTTGGATTCGAAATGAAAGGTGAAGTATCCCCTTCCGAAAAATATAATGGCCATCTTCCCTTGCATCACTTGAGACCAATTTCGCTCCACCCATTTCTGAACAGTTTTAGGAGAAGCCCATAAGCCTATGAACTAACCAACTAAAAAATTTTCTGATAGGGAAAGAGAAGTTATGTGAGGGTGATTAGGAGGCATATTGATCTCAGGTATTTCTTCAATCTTTTTGATGAATTTTGTGACTACACGACGATTTCGCTGAGGTCCCATTGAGGATATCAAAGAGGCAAATGTGGTCACAGCAGCATCCTCAGGGGGCTATGTGTTTTTGACTAGTGGATCGAATAGCGGAGCCCCACCCAGATCATTCTCCGGGAGGGCCATGGAAACGGGAGGCCGAGGTGCAGCGTAGCTCAGATCAAGGCTAGATAAGGCACAGCACAGTGTAGTGAGCCATTTATAATGATTATTAATGAAAGTAAATGAAATTAGGCTAATATTTTAAAAGAGCTATATTTTTAGCATTAAAAAAAAAACTCTTCGTATATTACTCTTTGATTTAGATATTTATTTTTAAGGCTTTTTTAATTCATGATATTTGATTTTAATTACATGGTTAAAAAATATCAAAATTAAAAAAAAAAAAAATCGAAGTCACGATATTTTTTCTTTAACACCACATTTGAAAATATCAAAATTTCAAATATTTTCAGAGTCATGGTATTTATCTTTAATGTCATGGTTGAAACTTGTTGGAATTTTTAAGTTTTTTTGAGTTCTGATATTTTTTCTTTAGCGTTGTCACAAATACTATTGGAATTTTAAGGTTTTTCAAAGTAATGATATTTTTTTTAATTTGTCATTGCTAAAAAAATGTTGGAATTTTATCCAAAAACTCATTGATGTGACATCAAAAAAAATTTATTTCTGGGTGTTTTTTTATGTTTATTGCACACAAATTTTAGTTTTTAATGCCACTATTGAAAATAAATTGGAAATTTAAGAAAAAAGAAAAAAGAAAAAAATTACTAATGCAACATCAACACTTCTCATTTTTTAGGTATGTTTTCATGTTTAATATACAAAAATTTTTGTTTTTAAAGTTATTGCTAAAAAAAAATTGAATTTTAACCCAAAAAAAATGATGCAGCATCAACACTTATTTTATTTTCAGGGTACCTTTTCATGTTTTTTGCTAAAAAATACATTAGAGGAAATGTCAACCTAAAAGTACCCATGAAATTTTCATGTAATTTCCATGTCATAATATGTAAACCAATCAAAATCCTTTAAATTTAAAAATAGGTACATGTAAATATTTTGTAGGGAAAAGAAGAAAAACTACTTTTTTAATTGTGTTTTTTACTTATCTTATGATAGGTTTACTCAAATTTCAAGTTTATACACTCGTTGGATGCGGAATTAAATTTCATATCTAACGAGTACCTATTATGCATATTTTTGAGAAGACTCGCATTGGTAAAAATTGAAGATAAATTTATAAAGTGTGTTGAACACGCTTTTTTTTAAATATATCTTCAATTTTTATCAATCAAGGTATCTTCTCAAAAGTATACATAATGGGTACTCGCTAGATGTGGAATTTAATTCCACATCCAACGAGTTTCTACACTTGGAATTTGAGTAAACTTATAAGGAGATCAGCCAAAAATACAATTAAAATTTTTATTTTTTTCCTCCAAAATTCATCATTTTTATTTTATTATTTTAACTATTATTTTCTTATTTTAGATTATGAGGCCCCTTTTAAGTTAAAATTTCCTCTATTGGGGGTTTTGTAGGCTAGATTTCTCATTTTTTGGTTACATTTCTCATTAAGTTAGTAACTTTTTTTAGGGTTTTTCTACTTTAAACGAGTCATTTTGATATTTTTGCTAAACATTTTTCTGAGATGCTTTAGATGGTGAAATTTAGGTAACATTGAGTATAGATTTGAGGAAACATTTGGTTAAAATTTTAGATCTTGGTTCGCTAAACTTTCAAATATATGCTATGAGGAAGTTACATTCCTAAATGCTCTTGAAATCAATTTTAAATAAATCATTTTGGCATTTTCGCTATAATTTTTTCAAATATGTTTTAGACTATAATTTTGAGGCAATATAGTCAATATCACTAGGTACCAGTGATAACAATTTCAAAATTTTGTTCACTATACTTTCAAATATATGCTCTGAGGAAGTTAGGATTCCTAAATTCTCCTAAAATTAGTTTCAAATAGGTCAATTTGGTATTTTCATTACAAATTACTTTCATGGATGTTTTAGACTGTGAAATTTTGGGGAGATAGAGTAGTGATATATACATACTTGCGATAAAAATTTCAGGATTTTTTTCTTTATACTTTCGGAGATATGCTCTATGGAACTGAGAGTTTCTAAATAGTACTAAAATTGGTTTCAAACAAGTCAACTTGATATTTTTTCTAGTACTTTTTTACAGAATTTTCAAACTATGATTTTTTCAAAGATATTAGTAGACATATAGAACTACCTTAGATATAAAAAATTAGAATTATATTTGAATAATTGAACACTAGGCACACTATATAAGTTTGTTATTAGGAAGAGGGAAAAATCAACAAGTTTTTGGAAAGTTACTATAACTTTCAATTGGCACATCAAATTCTACATAGACCTATGGGATTGGAGAGAATACATATCAAAGTATTATAGACCAAATTTTTAGATATATTATAGCTTAAATATCAAATATATATCAATAAAAATGGCATCCATTCAAATATTCTCCATATTAAGTTTTTGAAGGTATGTAACTTTAAAGTAACGTGTGTAACTTACAAGTAACATAAATTTTGATTAGAAGATCCATTTTTTTGTGAATATAAAATCTGATAAAAAGGATTAATATCATTATTTTTTTACATGGATCCAAAGAAAGAACCAAAATATACTACACCAATTAAACCTCCTAAAGCTTCATCAAAGACTTATGAAAAAATTGAAGACTTAGAATTTAGGTTCTCCCAATTAGATAAGAAAGCTAATCATATGGATGGTTCTATGTTGAAAAATATGGATTTATGAGGTTCTCAAGAAAATATTAAAAGATAAATGATAGAGAAACGGAATATAATATGAATGAAAATAAAGCAAAAGGGATGGATGAAATGAAAAAGAATATGAATACAAATAAGGAAGAGATACAAAAATCCATAAAAGAACTACAAATCATTTTATTAATGAATCTCTCAAAAAAGGATATGGAGATCCAAGGAAACCATAAACATAAAGAGAAGCATATTTTTGAGACTCAATGACATATGGGAAGTATTTTATGACAATTCGAGAGCACAAATATTCAATTACAAAACCATAATCGTGAATTTTCAACCCAGATCCACATTATCAGGGCTTCAAGTCAGCACCAATTAACTACTACATTTCAAAGATCGATATGAGGAAGTTTGATGGTAACGATCCTTTAACATGGATAATCCATATCAAATAATGGTTTAATCTACACCGAGTGACATATTTACAAAATTTAAATATTACATCCATGTTTTTAGAATAATATCAACGCGTTTGGTTTCAATGGATTTTTGAAATGAAAAAAGATTATTTTATATCCTAGTCCATTTTTAAAAAATGAATTGATATCACATTATGGGAATATCAAGAGAAATATATTATTTAGTCAATTGGTAAATATTCCAAAAAAAGTTTAATTACATAACATATTCAACACCTCCAAAAGTTGAGTCTCAAGGTAAAGAAAATTTCAAAATAAAATTTGTTTAACTTCTTTATGGTAACTTTACAGGAAAATATTCGATGTGAAGTACATCACTTTGAACCAAAATCCCTAGAGAATGCTTTAAATATAGCAAATAAAGTTGAAAGAAAAACTATGGCTAATATAAAATTAGTCACCAATTACTATAGGGAATATCATACTCCCTTTCCTAAGCTCACTTAACCAACAAGGTTGACATCTCGGGAAATTATGAAAGAAGAGAAAAAGGACTATGTTTCAATTATGATAACAAGTACAATAAGGTGCATAAATGTGGTGAGAATGAATTATTCTACATATACTTTAAAGCGGAAGAAGATAACTAATTGGAACTATCACAAGATATAGAACTAAAAGAGACTACTCCAATAATTTATTTTCACCCATTGGCTGGCATTAATACTCTGCAAACCTTCAAAATAGAAAGATATATCAAAAATAAAAAAAATGTTAATTGATTATGACAATACCCATAACTTCATCAATTATAAGATAGCAAAACTTCTCAATTTTTTTGTATTATACACCATAATTTCAAGTAATGATTGCACAAGGAGATACCATAAATTATTCATGGAAGTGTCATAATATTAAGCTCAATATAGGGGAATATTTATTGGATAGTCTCTGATTGCAATACAAATGGGTGGTGTTGATGTTGCATTATGGGTCCAATGGTTACAATAATTGGGAACAATGACATTTAATTTTAAATGTATCTTCATAAGATTTGCCTCAAAAGGGAAGGAAATTTATTTTAGAGGTATCGAAGGGAAATCGTCTAAAGTGTTAAGCTTTAACAAAATGAAAAAACTACTCAAAAGAGGGCCACCAAGGTGTAATTACAAAATTGTTTTCATTATATGTTCAAACATCAATATCATCTATGTCAATGGACCTCCAAAAAATTATCAACAATCATTCCAAGCTATTTGGAGTAATTTCTAAAGGTATTCCACCTACTTGAAATCATGACTATGTTATTCATTTGCATCCTAGAAGTGCATTAGAGATAAATGAAGGAAAAACCACACAAAAAACATAAATAGTCCTTGAAAAAAAGATTAAGTAGCCAAGTAATCCAAGAATTATGGAGTACCTCATCAAACATATGAATTTATTAGTGGTACAAGTGACATGAGAAGGTGTCTTATTCATGCAAAATCAATAGCAGGTATTCAAGTGTTGGGGAAAAACTCATCTAAAGTGAAGGAGCATGTTAAGAAATATATGATCCGGAGATCAAAATTTTGCTCAAAACTGAAAGTTCCATTAGAGGAAATTTTAGCCCAAAAGTGGCCTCGTAAGGAAAAAAAAAAAGTAAGAAAATAATAAAATAAGAGTTATGAATTTTGGAGGGAAAAGAAGAAAACTACTTTTTTTAGATGTATTTTTGGCTTATCTCCTTATAGGTTTACTCAAATTTCAAGTGTAGAAACTCGTTGGATGCAGAATTAAATTTCACATCCAACGAGTACCCATTATGCATACTCCTGAGAAGACCCACATTGATAAAAATTACAGATACATTAAAAAAACATGTTGAACATACGTTTTTAATGTATCTGCAATTTTTATCAATGTGGGCCTTCTCAGGAGTATGCATAATGGGTACTCGCTGGATGGGGAATTTAATTCTCCATCCAATGAGTGTCTAGAATTGAAATTTGAGTAAACCTATAAGGAGATAAGCCAAAAATAGAATTAAAAAATTAGATTTTTTTATTTTCCCTCCAAAATATTTACATGTGCCTCTTTTTAAATTTAAATTATTTTGATTGGTTTACATATATGTACGTGAAATTTTCATGGGCACTTTTAGGCTTAAATTTCCTCTAATGCCATAATCTTTCGAAACTGACGTCAAGTTGTAGTGTTCGTTGTTTTGATTCCAATTACACTTGAATCACATCAATCTGATGTCGTATCACAAAGTTATGAAGATCTGAAGTTTTTGACCAACAAAAAAAAATTGCAGGCAAGTTGACTAGGGCGTTGACTGGGCAATTCGTATTGTTGATGGCATGATGACGTCAACATGCCTACTAGGCATATGGTGGACCAATCTCACAACATGAAGTCTCGGGTTCATACAGGACCAATTTGTTGAATTTCATTGGTTGAAGTGATGATTGGGTGGCCCAATGGGAAGCTACCACATGGCTTACCCAAAGGTCGCCACGTGGCACCTCCTTATTGGCCAAAAATTTGTTATGGATATGGGAGGCCTTAGCGGGGATTAAACTTGTGGCCTACCACATACAAACTCCAGGCTCTACCATATCTCCTATAGGTTTTTTTCTTAACCTTATACATCTCCACATATATTTAAATTTTATGTAGTGGCATGTTGGGAGGAGGGGTCTGACGATGAGCCCTGACCCCCGAGAATGTGTACCTCCATGAGACCCTGGCGCAGTCTAAGAGTCGAGAGGGGACCATCCCCTAGTCACAGGGTATCCCACAAGACCACCGACGGATGGGAAGAGGGCTTGGCGAAGAGGACTGGGTGCTTAGCCTTAGCCCTAATCATGTCCACCACCATGTGATCATCAGTGTGGAGAAAAATGCAAAGTGCAATGGGGAACAACCCTTGGTCACGACCACCAAGCATGGGACTGCGTGTGACAGGAGTTAAGGGAACTCTGTAGAGAGGATGGGACTGTAGGCCCTAGCTCGAGGTCCCATTGCAACCCATGTAACCGAGACGAAGGAGTTTATGTCAGAGGGAGCGTGCGGGTAGCCTCGACCCTCGGTTCTCAGCACCAATGTGACCACTACTAGGATTTCTGGTAGCGGGGGCCAGTAGTTATCCCCAACCCCTAGATACATCACTCCATTTTACCACCTTCATCATGGATTAGGTGCCAAAGTCGGTGGGGGCGAACCATTGGCCCTAGCCCTCGACCATATGTGGTCCATGAGACCCTAGTTTTGCACCTACGAGGTTATTGCGAGAATTAACTAAGTGACAAAATGCATTGATGACAGGAAAAATTATCACCTTCCAAATGGATTAAAGGGTGTATTTGTCGCACAGTTAGCAAGTTCAACCAAATTGAGGGATGAATAGTAGAGCTAGGCTTGGAGAGCCATAACTTTCTCATTTTTCAACCTTTTTGAGCTCAAGAAGAGCCTAGATATGGGTTTTTTAGCATTCTGAGTCCTTTGGAAATGTCTGTTTACTTATTGGATTACTTCTGGAAGGAATTTTTTCGGTTTTATTCTTTGTGTGCCAGGGATAGTAAGTGTTTTGAAGCAGTTTTGAAATTTTAGCATGGAGAGGACTTTGTAGGGGTTTTCCAACCTTCATATTTTATTTGCAGCATACATGACTTCTATGGTGCAACTTTTATTTATCTTTTCCCATTATGTTTTTTTAGAGAATTTATTTTTAGTACTTCAATGTGGGGTTGTTGTACATGTATGCTCAATTTTCAAGTGGAGTACATGGTCTTGATGTGAGAGCCCTTTTCATGTTAATTGTTTCATGATTGATTGTAGGTGGTCATACTTTTTAGAGTGAGAGTTATTTGCAGAAGAATGTTTCATTGAAGGGGAAACAAACCAGTCATTTTTTCAACACATTTCATGTACTCTTTTATCACTGAAATCTATGGAGTGGTATAGTTGTGTTAGCAGGCCCAGACATGTATCCCAGGAAGGGTGAACTCCATAATAAAATTCTGTTTTGTCTCTCTTCATGATTTTTATTTTGGGATACATGAGAATATGTTCCTTTTTTAAAGTTCATATTAAATCTAACTCATCATCCTTGAAGAGATCATAAAATTGTTTACAATAAGACCCATTTTTGTTACTTGCAAAGCGTAAGAGGATGGTTAGTTATTGGGAAGAAGAATTTCTCTTCCAATTTCAGATCATTATATAAGCCTCATGTTTAGATAAAAATCCCTTATTAAGCCCTAGTATTGAGTGATTACATTTATATCGTCAAATTATTATGTAAACTAGAACCTTTCATGGCCCCATTTTATTCTAATTATATCATTTGTCTCTTATTTATATAATAAGAAGATTTATACTTATGATCATAAATTTTTTTGTTGTACATTGTATTATGTTGAGATTCAACAAGAGGATCCTAGTGAAAACTAAGCACCTACACTAGGATGGAGCCTCAGGCTATTTTTAGGTGCAATTCTATTTATAGATGCATGAGAAAAATCTATTTATAGATGATGTCTATTTATATATGGATGATAAAATTATATTTATAGATGATGGTATATTTATAGATGTATGTGCGAGTTCTATTTATAGATGCATGTCGGCTATTATTATCCCTTAATAATAGTTGGACAATAAACAATAATCTATTCTCAATGAGCACTTGGAAATAATTAACTGAAGTGGCAAATCAGTTAACTATAGGAAATTCGAGTTCAAAGGTTGGTTGGTGAGACATGCAAGTGGAATTAGTTTTAACTGAGTGATTCGAAGTTGTAACAGAGTTGGATGTGTAGTTATGTGAGTTGTAAAGTAGTTTAACTCAGTTAAGTGAGTTAAAATCAGTTGTTCTAGTTGTAACTGAAGATACACTAGTGAGAGACAATTGAATTAATTATTAATTAATTCACAATCAGTGGTCTCACATGCAACTGAATATTTACTATAGTTAACTACATGCATGTCAGATCCAGTGGAGACCCAGTTGAGATGTAGGTGAAAGGGACAGTTTGACTATCAGTTGTGACATTAGTGGGTGCAGTCATGCAACCACACACACATTGGATGCGCCCATGAGGATTACGCAGTCAAGGCAAGCAGGATTCCATTCATTCATGGATTACTATCAATTGGGATTGCATAGTGGAGACAAGTATTCTGGAGGCAGTAAATTGGCACATGAATTTGCCAATTTTTGTATGACAGTGTGAGACGATTGTATATTGTATTGAGAGCTCTTGGATTATAGTTTTGTATGAGATTGTTTCATGATCCATGATATATACATAATATATGATAGTGGGGTTTTTGGCTTTATGCTTTCTCGGTAAAAAAAATTGTGTTGTGTGTGATTGATCTTTCTTCTTGATATTGCAATTGGCGATCGTATTTTAAATTCCACAATATTTTTGTAGAAGTGATTATGTATTTAACAGTGGCATATAATTGTTAGATTAGGAGAATCTAGGCAATACATAATTTGTATTAGAAAATTTACATGGTATCGAAGCAAAGAAGATTGCAATTTTGAAGCAGGAGCTAAGTTTGTTGGTGGAAAGAATACGAATTTGTAGAAAGATCCTCTTGGCGATACAGTTGAGTAAACATCGAAATGGCTTTCAATGGCTTACGGCTAGAGTATGCACTCGAGGGAATCTTGAACTAAATTTCTTGGAAGGACGGGATGGAGGTGGTGCTCGGAGATAATGGCTTGAAGGAATTCATCAACAGTGATGTTCCTAAGCCCACTTTGACATATGTTGCATTACTTGATGCATGGAAAAATAAAGTGGCAAAGGCGAGGAGGATTCTGTTGGAAGGTGTACGAGACCACATTGTCTCAAGATTTCATGGGAAAGCCACACTATATGTTATGTGGAAGGCTTTGACGTATTTTTTTCCAAAGCAGCAGTGACCATAGGAAATTGGCACTCAAAGATAAACTCGGGAAGATCAAGATGGAAAAGGGTGACAACATTCCAAAGTATCTCACAAAATTTTTCCACTGTCAGGATGAAGTAGGGAGTGTGGGAATCAATTTTGCTGATGATGATTTGGTGAGCTTAGATCTCTTGGGACTTCCTAAGAGTTGGCATAGTTATGAAGACTCTATCAACAGACGGGAAAAACTGTTGGATTGGGAACGACTGTGGTCAGATCTAGTGCAGGAGGAGTTCAGGTGGAACACCAGAGATGGCTCTTCATCAAAGCATGATGATGAAGAGGATTGTGCTTTGGCTACCAAGGAAAATAAGGGGAAGGGGAAGAAATTCCATTCTAAACTTGAGTCTAAAGGCAAGAACCTGGATTTTTCCAAGGTGAAGTGTTTTCACTATCATGAACATGGGCATCTCGCTACTAACTGTCCGCAGAAGAAGAAGAACAAGAAGGTTGTTGGAGCTACAGCTAGTGAGGCCCTTGCCTCACAATTTGAACTTGATTTCTCTTTGATCACATGCATGGTGTCAAGTGCATTGGGATCAGTGTGGTATTTGGATAGTGGCGCTTCCTTCCACATGACGGGAGATAAGGAGATTTTCAGTGACTTCGAGGAGAAATATCTCCAAATGCATATAGATATGGGTGACGATGCATGATACAGTGCAACCGGAATTGGTACCATTACCTTTCAAAGGGATTCAAGTAAACCATTTCAATTGAAAGATGTTATGCATGTTCCAGGTCTGAAGAAAAACCTGGTCTCAGTCGCAAAGTTGGAGGATAGAGGCTATGACATTGTTTTCAGCGATGGAGAATCTTTCCTGTGACATAAAACAATGGGTCAAGCCAAGAGGATAAGGATTCGAGTTAAGAATCTCTATAAGATGGAGGTAGATGGTTGTGCTACCATGATGGGAAAGGCAGAAAAAGTGGTGAGCCAGGCTGAGGGTGAATTATGGCACAGGTGATTGGGCCATCTTCATCATGGAGCCTTGAAATTTTTGCAGAAAATATCTACTGGACTTCCAATGGGAACACTTGCTCAGTTAGATCAGTGCAAGGGTTGCACCATGGGGAAGTATGTAAATTCCACCTTTCATGAAAAGGATAATCGTGCTTTGGTGATCCTGGAGAGAGTTCACACAGACGTGTGTGGACCATTGTCGGTTGCTTCAATAGCAAAAAATAAGTATTATGTTATTTTTTTTGATGAATTTTCTCGTAAATGTTGGATATTCTTCATGCAGAATAAGGATCAAACATTCTCAAAGTTCTGTGAGTTTAGGGAATTGGTGGAGAAAGAGTCGAGGAAGCAAGTGAAGGCTTTGAGCAGCGATAATGGGTGGAGAATACATCTCTAACGAATTCAAATACTTCTGCAGCAAACAAGGAATTCGAAAAGAACTCATAGCGCTTCATACCCCATAGCAAAATGGGGTCGCGTAGAGGAAGAACAGAATGATCGTGGGTGCAGCACGAGCGATGTTGCATGATCAGGGCCTACCAATGTATTTGTGGGCAGAAGCATGCAACACTATGGTTTATGTGCAAAATCATTGTCCTCGTAGAGTACTTGGCATGAGTACACCTGAAGAAGCTTTCACTAGTAAGAAACCGAATTTTTCACACTTTAAGACTTTTGGATCATTTGTTTATGTGCATGTGACCAAGAACGCCAAGAAGAAGTTGGAGTCAACTACTTAATTTGGGAGATTTTTGGGGTACACAGAAACACCCCATAATTATCGTGTGTATTTGCCGAATAGTAAGATTATTTTTATGCGAAAGGATATAAAATTCGATGAGGGGAAAGCCATGCGGTTTTCGCTTGAGAGGGAGCTAGAATTGCATGTGAAGGAGGAACAGTTGGTTCCCAGAGATGAGTCTCTAGATGTGGATCAGCCACAGGAGGAGGTTCATGGAGTGGAGGAGTCCACTCACGTAGATCCAAACATCAGAACTGGCAGAAGCCATACCACAAAAGCTAATAGGTTGAGACTTGATGCTGCGCAGAATGTAGAATCTCCTACTTCACAGCACAGACAAAGACAGCCTCCTGACCAATTTACTAGATACATGGTTGTCATGAGAAAATGTATT